>VZSF01009054.1:1741994-2060565 GCA_013398295.1 Chionis minor | reverse complement strand
GCTGAGCCTGTGTCCCTCGGGAGGCAACGGCGGTGGCCGCGGCCCCGGTGAAGCGGGGTTTCAGCGGGGCTGGCCGCTGAAAAGGGCTTCGGCCCNGGGGGGGGGGGGGGGGGTGTGTAGAAACAATATCAGCAGAGCCGCTGCACTTACGTATCTCTTGAGTTTCTTCTCGGGGGGTGATTTAATGAGCCATCCAGTGCAAACGACGTCCCCTGAGCTCATCTTCCCCCCCGGCGCGGAGCGGCGACGCGGGAGCCAGGGTGCGGGTTGCGTGTGTCCGTCTGTCCGGGTGTCCGTGCGTGCGTGTGCGTGCGCGTATTGTTCCCAGCCGATGCGAACCCAGCAGTAATCAGCTTCCTTCAGCCGCGCTCCGCCGCTGCCCCGGCCCGAGGAGGAAGTCATGACATTGATCACTGACACGGCCGGCCCTCCCTGCGCCGCAAACACAATGCAACACACCGAGCACGTGATGGGCGGCCGGGGCTCGCCGCCACGCAGCCGGCGGCTGCGACACCCACCGNGGGGTGGCACCCGGCAGCCACCGTGCCACCCCGCGCGTCCCCGCTGCTCCGTCCCCGCCGCTCCGTCCCCGCCGAAACGTCCGCCACAGCCTCTGCCGGCTGCCCGCTCCCCCGCTCCCCCGCTCCAGCTCGTGGATCTGGAGGTTTTTCAGCGGCGCTTGGTCCCCTGCGTGAATTTACTGCAAATAAACTTGATTCTTCTGGTCGCGTCATGGCAGGTTTTTTAGAAGCAGAGTTTTTTTCGGGAGCCACTCCAGGGAGACAGGTTGCCATTCCACCGGCACAACTGGAAAACATGACCGCAGAGCCCATAAGGTGGCTGGTGTCCTTGGAGCGTTGTGCCTCTCTCCAGGATGGGAAACTCCCGGCTTCTCAAGGACAGGGCAGCTTGTGTTCATTTTGAAGAAGTCGCTTACAACTTTGGCTTCGACTTCAAGCGCACGCGGTGATTCTTCGCTGGGTTTTAGGAGTGTGTAATTTGTGAGGAGTCCCATATGCTCTGCCTCGGCGCGGCGCGGGCGGTGGAGCCCGGCTGGGCAAGGTGGGGTCGGCAGCACGGGGCCTGCGGGAGAGTGGAACGTTTTCACGGGATTTTTCCCAGCTGTGCCGGAGTCCTTTGGCAGGGCAGGCTGACAACGGCTTCCAGTGTCACTGCTGGAATCTGACAAACCGGAAATGAGACTTGGGAGGTTTTCAAGATTTTTAAGCAAAAATGTTCTGGTGATACGTATTTATTGCATTTAATATAATAGGTACTATAAATGGCGTACAATATATAAAAATATGTTCTATATACATTTACATAACAATATAAATAAATCTGAATAAACTCATAGCATCCCTGTTGCTAGTGCTTTACATTATCACTGGTCATAGAAGAGTCTTATCATAAATGAAAGCTGTCATGGATAAACTATAAACACTTTATTTCAAATGCGCTCTGACTCCTCTGGACACGGTTTTTGTTTGAGAGTAAGTGACTTTCACGCAGCCCTGCAACATTATTTAATTCCCAACCTGACACTCTGCTACCGCCTTCACTCAGCTCCGTATATCCTTTATTCACAGTGATGTTTTAACAACTTCCCATGTTTAATAGCAGGTTTGTGCGCAAGGCTTTGTAACACTTCTCCTTGGAGAGATGCATCCAGCCGTGGAACTTATTTAGGGAAGGAAAGTCACACTTTCCTTCCACATGTGACTTGACTGTGTCACTCTGACAGATTTGCTAGCCTGAAACATGAAGGCTTTAAAACATTAGTCTGCCAAACTAAAATTAATTGTGATATACTTCATGTGTTATAACAGTGCCCATTTTTTACTGGATCATTCTTCAGGCAGATGGGTTTCCCTGCCAGGTTCCTTGTGCAGCTGCACTGCCACTTGCAACGAGGCAGCAGAGGAGACGGGGAGGGGACAGGACAGGGTGACGAGGAACCTGGACTTCCAAACGGATCTGAACGCTGAATGCCAAACCACAGCCTCTAAGAGAGCTCCGGCTCCATCTCTGCTCGCGCTCAGTGATAACGCTGCTTAAATGACCAGTAGCCCCCATCTCTTAAGCTACTTGTCCCTCCCCTCCTGCCACCCCCTTCATTACACAGACACGGAATATTGTGTGGCTACAGGGTGAATTGAATCAGAAATCTGATTGTTTGGAAAAGAATGAGTCAAAAATACGAGATTATTTTCCAGCTGGATCAGGACTAGTTTCCTGATCTGGTAAATGCTGTGGCCTACTACACACTCATACCCGACCAACGGAGGGGGTGATGCAGGAGCAGTAATAAGAAATCAGCAGTTGCTTAAATTGGCACTTCTGCCCAAAAAAATGCCTGCTGAGCGGTAGCCATGGTGACAGGGAGGGGTACATCAATTCTGTTCCCTGCTAGCTGTGTCGCTCCTCTGTCAGACGGCTCCTGCCCTCACTGCTGGAACGGCTCAGTTGCTTGTGAAGCACCTGCTGAACTACTTGCATGGTGCAGCTCAGCATATTCAGAACAAATAAAATCTGTGCCAGTTTATGTATGGTGCCAGTAGCCTCAGGGGAAATACAGGAAGCCAGAAATCATAATTAAGCATAGCATGTGGGGGTTAACATGTTTGTTATGCAAGCTGCTGTGCCTTCTTGGTATTTGTGCTCCGAATACTAAAAGAGCAAATAAAGTTATTTTCTTACCCTAATGATTTCCCTTGTGCTGATAATGTGTCACTTAACGTATGTGTTTGGCAATAGCAGGCTTCAAGATGCATGGCATCTAGCTCTGATGGAAGAAGTGGGATGGCACTTTCGTCCTGCTCCATGCCCAAATTTTTCAACCACTTTTAAATTATCAAATTCTTTATTAAATCCTTCATCATGATAGTGAATGACAGGGTCTTTGTTTGAAAAATCTTACAGTTGAAGACACATGCAGAGAGTGAGCTGAGGCTGGAAACAGAATGGAAAGTGAAGGGAAAGAAGAGCAAAGAAAAATTGATTTCGGCTGAACATTTCTGCGAAACCCTCGGGGTGTTCTATTTTAGCTCCAGCTTTTGGATTTATCCATTAGCATTTTGTTTCGGACTTCAAGTGTGTTTTGAATATATACACTGGAATCACTGGCAAAACCCAATTAGAAAAGTGTAAAAATAAAAATTGCTTTCCTACTATTACTGCAGTGCTGAAAGGTTTGAAAGTGTAGATTTACATGTGTTTGCATTGTCTCGCTTTTTAAGCTTTTATTTTATACATACTGCATAGCTACCTTGAAAGAGATTGGCTTTTGCTTGGTAACAGTAACATCAGCCAGTGGTGCCTGCCTCTCCAAGTTTGCTGTAGGCAGAGCTACAGGAATGTTCTCAAAAATGACTGACCACTGAAAAAACCCCAAACAAAATGACTTGCAGTTAGGATAAAATTCTCCTTCCTTCTGTATGAGATCAGAGCCACTCCTAGCAAATCTTCAAAGTCTGACAAGAGAGAATTTTTTTCTTGATGTGACACTTCTTAGAATAAAGTCATAAGCTGAGAAGCCTTCAATGGTTATGAACTGCAGACGTGATTACACAGAAAGCAAAACAAAATAAAATGTAAAACATAAAATTGAAACCCCAGAAAGTAAAATCATTCTCTATGCTACACAAATTGTACAGGTCACTCATGTTCTGATATGACTTAACCAAATTTCAAGAAACTGTCTTTATTTGGATCACGTCAGAGTGTTTGTCCTCACCAGACTAACCTTGTATATGCCCCTAGCAAAGATCAGTTTGTCCCTGAACAGCAATTCACATCAGCCGGATACCTAAAAGGAATTCTCTGCTTGTCATGAAAGTACTGGTCTACTCCACTCCTTTCCTAACTTAGGCTACTGATTTTTCAGAGAAAAACAACACTTGACTATTAATAAATCAGAATTTGCTAATTGCATTTGATGGGAAATTCCTTCATGACCCTACAGGCAACTGATTTAAAGGGGCAAGTGTGCTATTTAAGCTCGCCTGTTTCCATGTTGTAGAGTAACTGGTGGTGTTATTATTAATACTGACAGCAGTGCAAGTCCTTGCTCCCCTGTGAACAGAAGAAGAATTGGGATGGAGAGGGTGGGAAGAATCAGGAGGATTTATTTCGTTGACAAATTTATAGGTATCAAAGCAGGAAGAGACACTGGAGTTATCGAGACCGACGTTCCCGCAAGCATGTATTTTTTGCAGAATCCAGCCCCACGTTTAATTTACAAAGCCCTGCAGGCATTGAGAAGTTGAGGTGCATGCAAGAGACAGGCATAGCCCTGGGAGAGCAGCCCTTCTCTCTCATCCAGTGACTGATCCCTGTTTACATATGGAGCTCGCACCGCACTTACTCAGCAAAATGCTAACATGCCTCTGCAGCATTCCCACAGCAAGCAGAAAAGCCCAGTACCACAAAAAGACATGACACAGTATATATGTTCCAGCTGTTCCTGACAGTTACCACTCTGCTCCCCCCTGCAGACAAATATTTCACTCTCTTCCCATTCACAAGGACAAATTCAGCAAAGTCACAGGGGATAATTCAACCCCTTCTCTTCCTTTCAGTAGCCTGTCCTCACCATACAAATAGAGGAAAGCACACAGATCATCCAAGCAACACCATTTGTTGTTGCTTAAACAATTAACTACGAAAATTGGAGCCTGACCACTGGTGCAGAACGATGCCGACCCTGTCTGCACTACATCGCTTAACTGAAAAATACGTTCTGCCTGAACCGGTCCTCGGTCACCCAGAGGCAGCTCAGCGGCGGCGGGACCCAACGGTCAGATACCTGCTTTTGAAGCAGGAGCCTCCGTGAAAATAAAAAAAGAAAACAAGACAGTTGAACGTTGCTGTGGTTTTGCTCCAGGAAGTATATGAACTATGTAAGCTGCATGTGGGTATGGCCTTTATTGTTATGGACAGGGCAGAATATAATTTTACCAAAAGCTCTCATGACACATAGTGAGAAATCTGTCAATCTGTCTCAGAAAACAGACCGATGCCCTCCGGCACTGATCTCCTCTGGGAAACAGCAGCAGCCATCCAGCGTCTCTTAGGAAAGTCTCCCGTTCAGGAAAGTAACTGGTGGAAGGGCCGGCGTTCTGCTGAACCGCGTATCTATTTGCAAATGTACAACTGCCTTTCCCTGAAGTGGGGGTGGTAACAAGCAGAGCCCCACTTTGGTACAAACCTCTGGCCTGGCACTTTTGCCAGAAGATAGATTTCTCTATTCCCTGTCATCCACAGAAGCACGTATTAAAAATTCTGCTTTTACGGCTTTTCAGGTTCTGTTTGCGGATGAGTAAACAACCTTACGATGCCTATATTGCTGTCAAGCAAGTTGTAGCTGTTACTCTTTACATATGCATCGACATCAACCCTTTTCTGAGGGTTTCCTCGTGGGGTAATTTTATCAGCGGCCCCTCAAGGTCAAAAAATAATTCTTGTGGCTGAGGGAGGAGATACAGAAGACGGCTTTTTTAAAGAGCCAAAATTTCTTTTCTGATTGTCTTAATTACTTTTAGAAGCTAAGGAAAATCTACTTCCTTTTTCATATATAGCAATGATGAATACTGCTCAGTCCACGTGTGAGAGGGTCCACTGATCAACTTTATATGGCAATTTAGAGCAATTTACCTGTGCACAGCTGATGGATTCTGGTCAAATCTGTAACAGTCAGAAACCCAAAATAATCTATTTGACATCAAGATTATGACATGCCCCTTCCAGATCAGAAATAGCAAATTATTATTAAATTTTAATTTTAATCTCCTGAAAGCGAGGGTTTGCTGAAGTCTGTTTACGCCAAACTATTCGGAGCAGCCTGAAGTTCAGATGTGAAGCTTAAAGAAAGGTCTCAGGAAGGCTTGCAGAAACAGATGGAAAAAGAAGTCAGTAGTTTTATGTTTAAGTGAAAAAAAATATCTACCTAGCTATTTTCAGACTCACAGAAGTGGCAGGCTCGGCATGAAGGGCAGGATGGGTCTCGGCTTCCCTAGAAAATTCTTGCTAAGACCAGAGTGATGAGAAAATAAACACAGCAAAATTAACGTGGGACACTGTCTGCCTCTGTTCTCTATGTCACCCAAAAACATGTCACTGAGAGTTATAGGAACCCTACATCTTACATTGTGATTTGTGAGAGATGTTCATGCAGATGGCAAAACAGTGGGTGAAACAGACACCCTCCCCTTCTAGGTAATTGAAGGAAAAATTAAATACTACTTTATTTAATTATGATTGAGTAGAGGGTATTACAGCAAACAGACCAGTTTTCTGAACTGCATGTGTGAAAGGTTGCCCTGTGTGAAGAATGTAAATGCAGGAAAGGAAGAATTGTTTTGCTGCCAGCTGTGTGTTTGTTACAAAAAAGGAAGAATCATTACAGGATGAGGAAGAAAGAAGGCTCAGGCAGTCAGGGAAGCAAAACAGCAAAAAAATGGGGGACTGAGGGGAAAGGCAGAAACATTTTATGTGGACTAGAATAAACTAAAATCAGCTACTCTAGTTTAACGGGTCCTTCAGCAGAAATGGATAGTACTTTGGAAAACAGAACAGGTTTGGTCTAGTTCACCACAGTAAATGGATGCTGGCAAGTAAAAATGGGTAAAGAGGACAGGATTAAAAGTATTTTCATGGCAGAATAAAGCCTGTGGCAAGTGTAGTGATGGCTTTTGGCTTATGCAATGCATCTGCCATCTTTACAAGGCTAATGGAGGCAGTACTTTTCAGCATCCTTCTGTGCATTTCCTGTATTTAAAGGAAATCCTGCTGCATGCTAGAACCTTTGAACAAGAACTGTTACATTTACAAATAGTCTGTCATCAGCTTAAGGATAACAGCGTGAAATCAAACCCACAGAAACAAGCTTTTGCTTAAGAAAGAGATAATTTATTTTGGGCAGAGAATTTGTGAAGAAAGAATTTCAATCATCATTAAAGAGAGTAAAGGCTATACTGTACCGGACTGCTTACTGGATACTCACAAATATTCAAAACTTTGTAGGATTCTGTCTCTGTTATGGGCAGGTTATTCACAGGTTTTCAATATTGCAATGCCACTGCATAGGCTAGGGGAGGAAAGGATGCCATTGCAGTGAGCAGCAAAGTATGCTTCAGATTTATTTCAGTTGGAAAAGCCTCTTTTGACAGCTTTTGCTTTGATGTAAAATCACTTTTAAAATGCCTTTCACTTTCAACAAAACTAATCTCTTCTGGTCAGGGGCTCTCTTGACACAACGCTCCGGGTTTTGTCAAAGTCATAGCTTACTACATCAGAAATTATTGTGTGACCTCCACAGGAAACTCTGATCATTGCTAAATCTGCCTGACATCATTGTTTGTAGGTGGGCAAAATCTGGAGTTCACCACAGAATACACAATTGTAATGTTGTTTATTAAAGTCTGGTTTATGGTAGCTTAAACTGATACAAATTAGCGTGGCAGCAATCCCACCCTCCATCTTGCCATGTATCTGTTTCCCCGCTGTATTGGCACTGGCCCTTGAGTGTGTGGGCAGTTGAGATGCTTTGCTGTGCTGATCTGAGAAAAAACTAAAAACTCTCTTTGCTGGGCTCAATTTTTGCTTTTCAGAACCTTGAACTAACCCACCACTCACCCGCAGAAACACCAGTAACAGTGCAAGAGGTCAGGACCACAGAAACACGGTGTGGGGGCGAGGAGCCACTGTTTAATGGACTATATGCAACAAGTTCTTGATGAGGCTCAGTAAATTAACACATGCTAATGTGATTGCATAAACCTGGCTCCTCACACCCATGAAGAGATGACAGTCTTCTCACTTTTATAATTTACCAAACTGTGAGAGTTCCTGGCTGTCCCACTGAGAAAATGAACACACAGCCAAAAAAAAAAAAAAAAAAAAGAGTGGATACCAAGTGAAAAACTGTTTAGCAAAAAATCTGCGTGGTGGTTGGGAAATGCAGCCATATTAGAAGCCTTAGCAGTACCACAGTAAAGCTTTGGTTGCTAAAACCTGGAATTGAAAATGCAATATTGCATAGAAGATGGGAAAAACAATGAGTATTTATTTGTGCAGCTATCAGCTCTTTGAACCAGATACAAAACATACATTGGCTATTTAGTCACAGTTTTCAATGCTAAACGAGGTCTTGTATTTGCAAACCCTAATGGCAACCGCAGAGCCTGTCTGTTGGGTAAGATGAAAACTTGATTCAGAAAACTGATGCATGAATATGAAGTCTGCACCACAAAAAAACCCCAACAACAAAACACCAAAACGAACACAACCAAGAAAACCCACCAACCAACCAACCAACCAACCAACCAATGCCCCTCCCAAAAAATAAAAACCAACCCAAAAAACCAACAAACCCAAACCCAAAAAAGCTTAAAAAATTAAGGATACTTAATGTCAAGCCTATCAGAGTGCATTGCTTGGATGTGCTTGTGCCTGTAGCTGAGGCAGAACCAGGGAATCACCTGTTCGTAGCCATGATCTACATCCCGCAGGGGCTGGATCGCTCTTATCTGCTCAGCTGCCGCAAAGCTCTGCAGCAGTGGACATCCTCAGAAAGGACATCTTCAGCAGAACCTGGGTTACAAAGGAGTGATGCACAAACCAAAAGCTCATTTTAGAAGGAGTTTTGATATCATAAGTTCTAGGGGAGGCCTTGTTTTCTTTCTAATCCTACAGGGAAGGAAAAAATCTGGAACCCTGAAGTGCACAGGTAAGCGCAAGGATGCATAGAATTGTGCTGCTGGGTCTAACCAAAGGTACTTGTAAGGACACAACCCCTGATGTACGATCAGAGGCAGCATTTCTGAATTCTCAGCAACAGAAGATGTAATAACAGAAACTGGCAGAGATGGTTTCTCTGCCAAACAAGCGACTCCAGTCAGGCGGCTGAGTTCACAGAAACACCAGTCATTTCTTCACTGAAAGAAGTGAGGAGATGTGGAAAACAGCTTCTCCGTACAATGTTCTCCTTCAGCTTAGGCCAAATGAGGGAGCAGCTAAATGGTTAAGACAACTTAAACAATAGGAGGCCCATGTTAAACCACAGACCATAAGTCAAACTGCACAGGAGATGGGAGGTGGCAGGTTTTCACCTCGTGAGTTGACTTGAGAACCAAGAGACAGAGATAGTGGTGGCAGATGAAGTTTGATTATGTGCCAGGGCGCGAATGTAGCCCGGGTTTGCTCACAATCCAGCAGCCGGCTGCCGCTGGAAGGGAGGCCTCGCTCTCCTTCCTGCCCCTGGCTACGAACTCCTCCCGCCACTTTCCTTGTATCACTTCTGGCGTTTTTATGACCTGTCTGCAAGACTGGTTAGAGCATTAAACCAGCAGGAAAATTATAAAAGACGGGAAATAGTTTTCTGCTGGATCAGCCATGCCGATGTTGCTGAACCTATATTAAGATGAATAGCACTGCCTGCACAGGACAGCGCGGAGCGGGACCCCACCTGGGGAATGGTACCGAGACCACCATTTACAGGCTGCTGTTTGTGCTGTGCCACAGCACAACAATTGTGCAATGCAACACATTGCCTGTGCTGCAAACGACATTTTAGAAGAGATGTAAGAGGCAGAAACACCATGAAACAAGACAAAGAAGGTACAAGGGACCCCCCGATATATTTTATTCATAGGAGCCCGCATGAACACCAGAAAAAGACTAGGGAGAGCCGTTTGAGAGCAGGACTCTCTTTAGGATGCTTGAAACACAGACAAGGAAAATATTGCTGATTTTCTGCTGTGTTAAGAGAGGTATGATTTTGCTGGCAGCCTGAGTGTACTAATAGTCTTTAATAATCCTGGCCAGCCGCAGCTGGGGCCTTCACTGACAGTCCCTGCCCATGGGCCCAGGACCCCCGTCTGGGCTGAGCAGTCCCTGAGCTGCGCTGCAGGACGGCTCTCCAGCGCAGTTTAGCCCCGGCCCTGCCCGCTGATCACCAGGCTGTGCCTGATTCTGGCTGCCCTCACCATGTGAACCTGACCTGTGGGTTGGCCTGACCCTGCTTTGTTACCACAGACCCACCCGAGCCTGGCGAACGCATCTAGACCTGCCCTCCTTGCTCAGGTGCTGTGGGGCTGCGCACCAGCTGGGGAGGCTCCGGCCCTGTTGGCCACGCCACTGTGCTTGGCTCCCCATCCTTCAGGGAGCCACCATCCCCTGTTGTGCCCTGGGCATTTGCCCACACAGGCCCTGAAAGCCCAGGCCTGAGCCTAAAGGGGGCTCCTGGCCGCCCTGGGCAGAAAGGGTGGCCAGGGTTTATCAGTGCCCCATAGCACTTGGCTCCTCCGCCCTGTCGCCAATGTCCTTTTAAACAAGGCAACTCTGAAACTCTGAACCAGTTAAGTGACATGAAAAGAGAAGCATTTAATATAAGCAATATTTAAATCGTAACACTTGATATAAGCATTTTAAGCAAGACGGTAACACTGTGATCAGGGTAACACGTGATTAGTGCCTTGTGCTTGCTCACATTTGGGCTAGGCTAATAATGTGGGTACACAGATAAAGGTGGCAATGATGCAAGTCAACTCGCAAACACCTCAGAAATAGCACTTTTGTTACTCCCAGATCCTGTTTGTTTCTGATCTCTAAAGCTGTTTATTGCTTACAGCTAACGTGTTTTACATAGCTGTGGTTTAAGCTCATCGCTAGTACATTTAAGCTAGAAATGATGAGCGTAGTAGATGTGGATTTTGGACTATGGCATTTCACGGAGAGCCTCCTGAATGTGCACAAGGGAGTGAAAAGATCGCAAAGTCCGAGGACAGTACCTAGCCAAGGCACTTCTTAACACGACAGTTTTGCCATTCTGGGGGAGAGTACTGAATGGACATAGAATCACAGAATGGCTTGGGTTGGGACCTTAAAGATCTCCTAGACCCACCTCCCTGCCATGGGCAGGGACACCTCCCACTAGACCAGGTTGCTCCAAGCCCCGTCCAACCTGGCCTTGAACCTCCAGGGATGGGGCAGCCACAGCTTCTCTGGGCAACCTGGGCCAATGCCTCACCAGCCTCAGAGCGAAGCTTGGTACAGTTCTACAAGTAATTAAACAACAGCAGATAAAAGATGCTTTACGAATCTAGTTTAGACAGGTGTTTTTTTCTATTGTTGATAAAATCAGTTCTAAGCCTGAGCAGTATTCATTTTAAATAGTACAGAGGCTGCTGGATCACCTTGAAGTCGGGACTCCCGCAGCCGGCCTCAGGCGAGCACAGGTCGGTGTTGCCACCTGGTGGCATCTGACAGCAGTACTGTCACTTGTAAATTGGATTTTCAAGTCAGGGAAGACACAAGTCACAACCAATATTTAAGACACTTTTTATTATTTAAGCTGTTCTTATCCACAGAATCACGGTTTTACTGCTAACAGCAGACAATTATCCACACAATGCATCCACATGGTTCGATTACGCATATAACACACTACGTTACTTGGTTTGTGCCAAGGTTGGGAGGCCAACCTCACCTGCTTACTAAAGCGCTCAGAAAGTCCTTGAAAGGCTTCTCTTTTTTCATCCGGTGTACACACAGCCCTGTTGGCTTCATTTGTATTTAGCAGCCACAGCCACCGCTTTTTGTTTGTGCTCCAAGTGACACAACCTGTTGATGCTTGTGCATCCTGGTGGCCTTGTATGGATTTGGCAGACTCTTGGTGTACTGAGTTTATCCGTTCTTGTGAATTCAACAGGTTTACTGGTCTCTAAAGCTTACCAGTTCTTGGGAGATTTTCGCGCACTCTCTCTCAGCATGCACTATTTCTTTCGTCAGCCTGCTTTTTGGTAACATTTCTCCATCCACACCCATAGGTAGGTACCTATACAACTCATCTGCACAAACTCACACAAAAGGGGCTTTTGTAACAACTTAAAGTAATAAAGTAATTCCACAGAATACTGAGATTTATTTTAAAAAGTTACCCAAACCCAGCATATTTGTGCTAGAGAAACTAAGACCTCTACAATTAGTCCCCTGTTTGGGAAAGGTTGAGTAGCCATAATCCAAGACTTCCAAAATCTTACAGTCTTACCTGGAGAGTAACGAAAGTGCCCCTGGATCCATATCTCATCAACTCTTTACATATTTCACCAGTGTCTGAAACAAAAAAGCAGTTAACAGCTAAGTATAGGCAATTTCTTTTCATGTCTGACAAGAAAACATAATTCTCACCATACAACATGTTAAGTGCCATCTTTCTGAGTTGGACAGAGAAGGCTGCCTTAATTGCTGGGAAACCTTAGAGTGTAGGAGACGACACATTAAGCCCTGGTGATTGTGTCTGTCTCCCAACCACAGGGAAAAAACCCCAAAATAATTGGAGAAATTCTGTAGAGTTTTGCAAATGTATTAGAAAAGATATGAGTACAAAAATAGTATATAAAGTAAGTACAAAAAAGCACGTCCCTACTTTTTTTCTTTTTTTTTTACAATTAGTTAGATTATCCCATGATAATACACTTGTATGACTGATTTGTTTCAGCCAAAGGTCTGTGGATCCACAGGATTACACCACATTATCTAAGAGAAGTAACTAAGAACATCTATGCAAAGTGCCAAATGCAAATGTTAAGCACACAAGCAAAAAAATATCCAAAGGGGATCTTTCACGAAAGCAGCAGCTTGATTGTTTTGTAGAGCATGTAATGTTCCTGTGAATTTCAAGCAAAAAGCAAGCTGTGACAAACACTTGAGAGGGTTTTACATAAACAGAAGCTACAAGCATTTGAAACTGGAGTAGGAAAGTAAAATATTAAAAATGGTTAGTGAGCTATTTTCCGTAAAGGCTAAGAACAAAGATGTCACAGACTGGAATTTTTCCACCTTAGAGACTTTTTGCATAGCTAACGGTAAGCTTCATTTACTAGATAGCCCTGCTTGGAAAAGCCATTTGGAGAGTACTCTTTCAAAACCAGTCATGTCACTCTTCTCAATTGTGCTACGAAAAATGTACTTCCCAAAGCTTTTAAAAATAAATTGCGTGGCAGGGCTACTGCAGATGCTGTGGGCCTTGCTTTGTTGCAAACTATGCAACAGGCGCAGAAGGCAATAGGGTGCTAAATAATTTGGAACAGCGCTGTTACTGTTTTGCAGCTGTTTCACAACATGGAAAAGGGGAGTTTAGAGCTTAAATCTTCTAGGTGGGACCATGATTTAGATACTAAGTTTCAGAGTGACCAGGCAGTCACAGAAACAGTTCAGACATACAGTTACTCTTCACAAAATGGCACTTTGAGTCAATGTATGGATGGAAAAGAGGTCTCAGAGGTCTTTCTAAATGCAATGTTGTATCTGAGCTGCAAAACCCCATTTGCTGAGCTTAGTTGTTGAGTAGTGCAAAAAGATCTTGGTAACAGCCACCGAGCTTGTTACAGGCATGCAAAAGCTTTTATTATTCATTCTGCCTACAAGGCTAGAAGTTCATCTATTCCCCTGGACAAAATGCTTTTGTAGGTACTCATCAGGTAAACTGGCTGATTGGGAGCTCTCTGTTTTTTCAGTCTGCCATCTCAAGGATTGTTTTGGAATTTTTTTGCATTACAAGCAAAGTTACAGCTCAGCAGCTGAGAATCTGAATGTCTTGCATGGACAGTTACTAATGTGTGCATTGACAGTAACTAAATTGAGTGGGGTCATTGGCGCAATTTTCAATACGAAATACACAAACACCGCTGAATTTGAAATGGATTAAGAAAAAAATAAAAACCCCGTAAGCTACTCTTGCTTTGGGAGCTCCACTGGTACCTCTTACACTTGCAGCTGTTAAGAGACGATTTTCTCTCTCAAATAGAGCCCAGAGCATTTCATAGGATGGTCTAGGTTGGAAGGGACCTTTAAGATCATTGAATCCAACAGTTAACTCAGCAATGCCAAGTCCACCACTAAACCACGTCCCTCAGCACCACGTCTGCGTGTCTTCTAAATACCCCTGGGAATGGTGACTCAACCACTTCCCTGGGCAGTCTGTTCCAATGTTCAATAATCCTTTCTGTGAAGAAATTTTTCCTAATATCCATCCTAAATATCCCCTGGCGCGACTTGAGGCTGTTTCCTCTTGGAACACACACTTGCTGTTCCCAACAGGATTTGGAACCAAGGAAAAATGAACTGCGTGGAGAGAGCTTTCTGCTCCTGGACCAGTCCGTTCTACTGCCTGGCTCCTGCAGCACCTTATTCCTTTTGCCAGCTCTCCGTGCCTCCTTTGTCCGCCGCAGGCCTGGAGTCCACCCGCTCTACCCTGCCCCTGCCAGGGGCCATCGGGACTCCTGCCTGGCGACACACGGGAAGGAGAGCGCGTCCTGCCGGCCACAGGCGAGGCGCAGGCCGGCTGCTCGCCGAAGGTGGCCAGGGCGGCGGTGTAGGACACGGAAAGTACCTCAGCAATGGCACACGGCCGGGGGAGGGGGGGGACGTTTCCAGCGGCCGCCAGCGCTCGGCGGGAAAAGCGCCCCCTCACTCCCCCCTCGCGGAAGTATCGCGAGATCCGCGCGGGAGGGGCGGGGTCGCGCGGTGTTTGGGGCGGTGGGGGAGGCTGCCCTCCCCCCTCCCCTCCCCCCCGTCCGCCTCCGGTGGCTCCCGGTACCCGCCGCGCACAACATGGACACCGGGATCGGCCCCGGCGGTGTCGCCGCCCGCCCGGATGGCGAGGTGCCGTCTACCTCCGCCGCCGCGGCCTCTGCGCAGGAGCCCGGCGCTGAGGAGGTACCGCTCCGGGAGGGGGGGACGGGGGACACGCACGGGCGGGCGGCGGAGCCTCCGGGGACGGGCGCGCTTGGCCCCGCCGCCCCCTCAGGCCGCCCGGTCCCATCCCTGAGGCGGCCGCGCGGGCCCCTGCCAGCGCTCCGGCCCCTCTGCCGCAGCCTGCGAGGGCCCCGCCGGGCCGGAGCCGCGGGCCGGCCTGTGCCGTCCTGCACGGCCTTGTGGTGCCCCGCTCCCCCGCCGTCCGCCCCCTTGTTTCCCTTCCCCTGTCCCCAGGTGAAGCTCTCCCGGGGCGGGGGACCGGGGCCCTGAGGGGAGGCGGGTGTCGCCGCGGCGGCTCGGAGAGCTGGAGGCTGAACCGGGCTGTCCCGGCCCTCAGGCTTCGGGAAGGCAGCCGTGATGCGGGATGCACCCCTCAGGAGAGCGTGGACGGCTGCCAGCCCCTGCCTTTAGTTTTTGGGGGGGGAAGAAAAAAAAGACTTCCAGGCTAAGACACAGGGAATGTAAAAAGTGACGTGTTCAGGTATCCTTGGAAACCGGACAAGATATAACCTGAAGAATGAGTCTCATAAAAACTTAGTAAGAATGATGCTAGCGTGCCATGTGTTTATGATATTGGAGAAAACTGCAGAAGCACTGATATGAGTTTAGTCAGAATTTTAATTCTGATTGATGAAAATCCATTTTTGCCTGAAAAGAATGTTTGATTCTATATTTTATTACTTATGCATACAAACAGCTATGATATACGGTACAGTGTAACTCTAAACATTACCTCATTGTTCAGGGGAAAAAGTTTCTGTATTAGATACAACTTATTCCACAAAATTTTATGCACATCGACTGATAAAAAGTTGGTAGTAAATGTTTAGCGTATGCCTCCCTGGAGAAACAATTTGAAAGCGGTGAACGGTTTCAGGTATTACTAATATTGTGCCGCTGTGCCATACTGGTCAATATGTTTCTTGGGGGGGGGGGGGGGTAGAAAGGTTTTGCTTTTTGAGTTTTAATTCAGACTGTGGGATTTCACTTCGTGTTGGGCCAGAGGTCTGTTACATAGTTATAGTTAGTTATGCAGTCTGCATAGTAATGACATATAATGCAACCTGTTGTGCTGTCTTCCCCTCTGGCTGTTTTCCTTTGCTGTATGTAGTCTTTCTCGTAGTAGTACCAAAACAGTGTCTTAACGGCTCTTTGGAATGTATTGCCACTTTGTGTGTGTGAGTTAAACACAAAAGGTGTCCTTCTAATTATTCTTACCGCATTTGTTTAAAGTTCTCAATAGCACGGATTATAAGAGCAAAGTAACTAAACCAGCAGCAGTTCTTATTCCCAATCATTTATTCAGGTGTTCACATGACCTACCCAATTTAGGACTAACTGTTGCACCTACTATATTGAAGTCTCTCCTAGCTCTGTTTAGGCTGTTAGTAGAGATTTCAAGGGGAATTGTTTTGTATCCTTGGAGTACGCAGGGTCTGTTATTTTTGAAACTGCTGCATGGTCATATTTCTTGTAAGGTCTTTAAACGACACTAGTTTTCAGGGGCCAGTCTTATGTAGGGTTTAATCTTTAATCTAAAACTTTTCTAGGGTAGGGGCAGATTGTTACCAGCTAGGTCCCTAAGTTAAAACCGAAACTACCTTTTTTGCTGGTTAATTGTCTGCACTGAGGCTTCTACTGATACACCTGTTTCCTGTTGTCAGCCCCCTAAGTGATGAAAATGCATTGTGTGAAGTTTCTAGGGTAAAACTCTCCCAGACTTGATGAAATATTTTGTGGGTCTGTGTCATGTGAGGTATGTGCGTCCAGTTGGTAGTAAAAGAGAACTATTATTACTCATATCAAAATTTAATAATTGGCAAGATCTAGATTTTTATAACTCAGAACATTATGCAGAAACGAGTTTGGATGTGATGCTCGTCCCTATTGCCCATCTAGCTCCACCAGCACAGAATAGTATTTTAGTGAAACTACAGCATATTGTTCTGCTTTGTCCCGGAGAAACTTTGTACTTACCGGAGGTAGACAGACAACTCTTTTATGGCAGCATGTACCTATGTAATTTATTTCTAAGGGAAGCGAGGGAGGCATCTGAAATGGCCTACTGTCAATTTTGTTTTCCTCTAAGGAGGAGTATTTTGTCACTTTAATAAGAAGGATTGGGCCTGATTCTAGCACTGGCAATCTCTCTTACTGGGAAGTATGTTATATAGGCATATAATGGAGATGTGAATATACACATATATATGACCTGCTCTTTGGCATGTTGGTGTAACAGTCCCTTCCTAACATTGCTTTCCGAGATGAGCTGGTTACCTCTATGACTGAAGAAGCTGCAAGTGAATAGAACATTTCTAATGCTACCTATTTCCAACATAATCTTTTGGCCTTGCAAAGCCAAACTCATACATTTGTAAAATCATTACATTGTCAAACAACTTCATTATATACTTAGTACTGTTCATCTTTGCAGAGAATTATGCCCTTGTGCCAAAATTTGAAAATGTGATCTGTGACTTCAGAGAATATTCCTTCCATTTGCATGATTGTGCTTGAAGTTACAGAGTAAGTTGGCATATATATTTATCAGTAACAGTTCTGAAACTTAAGTGTACTGTTTCTTGACAGCCTTTTACATATTTAGTCCCGTTCTGGTCTGGTTTTGCTACTTGACTTGGAACAGTTTAGTTTAATTATTATTTCATTTTAATGTATTTATTGTAGGCTGATACTTTAAGCACTTAGTATCATAGAATGGTTAGAGTTGGAAGGGACATGAAAGACCATCTAGTCCCACCCCCCTGCCCTGGGCAGGGACACCTCCCACTAGACCAGGTTGCTCCAAGCCCTGTCCAGCTTGGGCTTGAACCTCCAGGGATGGGGCAGCCACAGCTTCTCTGGGCAACCTGGGCCAGTATCTCACACCCTCACAGTAAAGAATTTCTTCCTCATATCTAATCTAAGTCTCCCTTCTCTCAGTTTAAAGCCGTTACCCCTTGTCCCATGGCTCCACTCCCTGATCCAGAGTCCCTCCCCATCTTTCCTGTAGACTCTTTAGGTACTGGAAGGGGCTCTAAGGTGTCCCCAGAGCCTCCTCTTCTCCAGGCTGAACACCCCCAACTCTCTCAGCCTGTCCTCACAGCAGAGGGGCTCCAGCCCTTGGATCATCTTTGTGATCTCTGGACTTGCTCCAACAGGTCCATGTCCCTGTTATGCTGGGGGGCCCGGAGCTGGACACAGGACTCCGGGTGGGGTCTCCCTCAAGCGGAGCAGAGGGGTGGAATCCCCTCCCTGGCCCTGCTGGCCACGCTTCTGGGGATGCAGCCCAGGATGCAGTTGGCCGCCTGGGCAGCAACTTGTCACATTAAGACTCTGCTCTGTTATGTTTTACACAGACGTGCATTTTGGCAGTTCCTTTCAGATTATTGAGTGTTTTTCAAAAGCATTTTCATAAATTTATGCATCTCAAAAAAATCTGATATTTTTTTATTTGCAGGAGGTGCGTGAAAAGACATACACCAAAGAGTGAATTGGGAAAAATTTTCTATTAAAAATGTATTTTTATATAAAGCAATGTAGCAGTTAAAGTTCTGGAAACCTGCTTTAAGTTTCCCAATTGCAGTCAGAAATTAATTTCATAAACTACAAAAGCCATCCTTTTTTCGTGCAGTTTCTTAAATTTCTTTAATTTGTAATAAATAAGGTATTTGTTCTTTGTTAACTGTTTAAGAGCATACCATCATGGATTGATTTGATTGCTTAATTTCTGTCACTTCCTAGGTATATGGCTATGCAGCATAGTTAAACCCGTATTTCCAAATTAACTCTGAGTATTAATATAGAAGTGAAAACAAAAACAAAACCCAAATAAGATGCAAGTTCCAGAAATCTATAGTTAGGAATTTTACAGTTAGAAATCACGCTTACTTTTTTTTAAATATCTTTTCAAGATATTAAATTTAATTATGTTTTTAAAGTAAAATCTCTGTGAAACATTAAACTTCATCCCCTTTCACTGCTTTCTTTCAGTGCTTTTGACTTGGATCCTATTTATAGACATAAACATGAAGACGAGATAAATCTTCAACTTGCATTTTATCTGGTCATATCTCCTCTTTAATTTCATCATGGATATCAGGTTTTGCTTTGGGTGAAATAATATGATTAATGCAGTCACTTTGTTTTGAAATAATTGTTAAGTAGCATGCTTGTCTTCTAGTGTTCAGCTAGCAAGCTTGTCTTCAATTTGATATCTTTTTGCTTTAACGAATAAAGAAGCTGATATTTATAAAGTGTTTAAAATTTGAATTCCAGAAAAATGATCCCCTGTTTCAACTCAAACTTCCTCCGAAGGCAGCAAGACCTGAAAAAGAAGTTGACCCAGAATATGAAGAGAAGATGGTAAGTGTTTTCATGACAAACATGGATTTATTTACATCCCATATGAGCATAAACATCCACGTCTTTACTCCTCCACTTAGAATCTTTTTTCCCTAAAAGTTTTACTTGATATTTACAGTTGATTTGGTTTTCAAGTTATTTGCAGTTGTTATTGGACCATTTGTGTAAGGGGAAAATAATAGTAATTTTTTTTCCCAGGAGATCTTTGTAAAGATGTTTATTTGCTGGCAAGTGGTGCACTATTAAAAGAAATGCATTGCCCTCATGTGGCAAGATCGTGCATTGCACATCAGGTTCATTTCTATTCCCCTTTTCTGGGGTTTGTCTTACTACCGTGTTATGGTTTGAGGAACCCACAGCAATTTATTGTCATTAAACAATTATTCTGTCCCGTAATGACCCATCCCCATCCAGGAAGGGGAATTGGAAAAAGCAAGGAAACCCAAGAGTTGAAATTCAAACAGGTTTAAGAGAATAATTAATTAACATTAATAACACTAAAGAACCAGTATTGATCCCAATACCAATATAAAATGCACAAGGGTTATACTCAGCCAATTCTTTCAGCAGGAAGCTGTGCACTCCCAGCAGTGGACAGCAAACATCGGACGCTGCGAGCACTGTGGCTGTGGGAGGAAGGGGGGGCCTAAGGGATCGCACACTAGGGCAAGAAGTTCTCAGGATCACAGCCATCATAGAAGAGAGCAAAAGCAAGAACTCCTCAGCAAATGTTCTAATTTATATTGAATGTGACGTTCATTATATGAAATAATCCTGTTGGCAGCTTGGGTCAAGTGCCCAGGTCTTGATCCTCCTCATCCCTGCACCTGGGTAACTCAAAAACACTGAGACCTTGAAATCTGCATACCGTAGCTAGCTACGAGTTAAATATTTTCACAAATTCAGATACTGGAGTCTTCTAAAAGTGCAGCTTTCCCAAGCATTGGAAGAGACTTTACTGCGAAGTAAAATTACTGAAAGAGACATTAATCCTGTATTGCTAAAACCAGACATACTGTTAGAGCACTTTTACTTGCATATAAGTTACCTGCTGAAAAGCTTTCTGTTGTTTATATATTTCCTAGAAAGTTTAGAGTACAGAACTACAATTTCACTTTTGTAGTTTATATGAAGATGAGTCCACATGAAAATTGCTTTAAGTGTTACATGATGCTTAAAAATGGCATGGAGAAACTGATAACAATTTCATTCTCTGGGATAGCATTTGCATTTTACAATATTTTTCTTAAAAATTTTGTAATGTGTTGTCTTTTAAATATAGAGAAGAACATATATTTTGCCGTTTTTTATACAGTGAAGTGCATATGCCTCACTGGTATGGCAAAACTGAAACGATTGAAATTTGAAATCTGATAGCAAAATTCACAGACTCCAGTGAAAGCAGTATTGAGCTGGTGCATCCTTTACTTTATTCATACTTCTAAAAGCAGAGCTACCATGTTGTTGTCTTGGATCAAATCCCGATAGCTTTGATGCTGATGGAAATTTTGCCACTGACTGGAGCAAAGTCAGGATTTCATCCCTCACTATAAATCAGAACCTTAGTGTTTTGTTCATCTGTTGTAGACAGTCCTTCACAGTTGCTGGTGTGCCATGCAGGCTTAAGCAGTCTATACGAGTAAACTGTTTTGGGGTTGTTTTACTAATTTTTGAGTTTTGAATGTGGATGAGTTGCTGGGATGAGGTTATCAAGTCCTGCTGTGTCTTCCAAATTGCTGTAGTATTCATGAAGGATCACTTGAACTACCACACATCACAGTTGGGTGCAATTCATGCTTCGCTGTAAGCTGAAGCAGCTCAAGAGCTATTTTGTGATGCTTGTAGCCCTCTGAGTTGGCTACCAGTAGACAGATGGTCTTGTCAGTCTTTCCTCGTAGAAGTTGTTCTCACGAGTGTCTGAATTCTGTTTCTTGATAAAAATACAATTTTAATGAAGAAAAGTAACTGATTTTTCCTTTTTTAATTCTGTTCCCGCTTTGGAAACTAGAAAGCAGATCGAGCAAAAAGGTTTGAATTCCTTCTGAAGCAGACGGAACTTTTTGCACATTTTATTCAGCCAGCAGCACAAAAATCACCAACATCTCCGTTGAAAGTCAAGCTGGGGCGGCCACGGATGAAGAAAGATGAAAAACAGAGTTTGATTTCAGCTGGGGAGTATGTTTTATTTTTATTCCTGGCTTCTTACACTTTCAGACAAATTATGCATTTTAACATGTCTCTAGTTAGTAGAATAGAGATTGTGCTTTAAGTAAGTCCAGAACTTCTCCTGTTAATGGTGTTATAATTTCTTTAAAAGCTGGTTGGTTTATACATGCTGATCCATCAATGTTATTATGACCTTGGCTCAGGAATGCGCTTTTAAAGTAAATTCCCTGATTCTTGTCACTTGCCATGCCTTGGTCTGTATTTTGGAGTGATTTTGGAGCACATGAAATTAATTTCTTTTGCGTGTGATGAACTAGAAGATGCACTCCAGAAGTGCACCTGATGTGCTGTGGCTGTTAGTGGACATGTCAGTGGGACCAGAGTGGAGCTAGAGCAAGTTAAAACAAGACAACGTGTGTGTAGGGTGGATGTTGGGTCCTCAGCACCAACTGTCTTGCTCCTCTGGTCTGTCTATACTAGTCAGTAACACAGACATAGCCTGCCTGTAGTGTTTCTGAGGAGTCTTGTAATAGCAACCAACTATTTTATTTTATTTTTAATTGCATATGGGATTCTTCTAAATGGCATAGTTATGAAGTAATTGATTCTAAGGTCACCACTGATGTGTGTTTTGCATTTCTGTGTTGCTCATTAAAAAGTACATTCGAGAACTCATCATACTTGTTGTCAGAGTATAGTTATGTCTCTGGATAAAAGGGCTTCATATCAGCCTTTCTAATTAAAGTTGGAATGAACCATAAGGAATAACTTATTAACAGGATATGATTTTGGTCAGGGTACTAGAACAGACGCATTGTAGGTCAATGATTGTTTCTGTTACAATTTGTCTCTTTTGATTTTATAGTAAGTGTTTGACTCTTTTATATAAACATGAAATCTTGGATTCTTTCTTTAGTTATCGTCACAGGCGCACAGAACAAGAAGAAGATGAAGAGCTCTTGTCAGAGAGTCGAAAAACGTCTAACGTGTGTATTCGATTCGAGGAGTCTCCTTCATGTAAGTATTGTATTGACAGTTTTCTGATTGCTTTGATGTAATTAAAATCTGAGCAGATCGCAATTAAAATTTTCTACTTAGAATTAGTATTTTTCTACTTAGAGGAATCTTACATTTACAGATGTGAAAGGAGGAACACTAAGAGATTATCAGGTTAGAGGTTTGAACTGGATGATCTCATTGTATGAAAATGGTGTTAATGGCATTCTGGCAGATGAAATGGTAAGCAGTAATCTTTTGGAATTTTTGTGGTAATTATTGGGCAAAATTCAACATTCAAGTGCCTATAGTATTTAATGTATATGCAGTAGTATGCATAATTCTGCAACAGATTTTTCACAACTGCAATTGTAATGCAATGAAAGAAATTGTACTGCAAACATTTGCTGTTTAGTTCACTTAAATAACTTAAGTGGCAGAATTATATAGTAGGAAAATTGTTTGAAACTATTTCTGTATGGTATTTCATTTCAGCAGGTTTCTTTCCCCCCATTCTTTGTCAATGCAGGGTCTTGGTAAGACTCTGCAAACGATAGCGTTATTAGGCTATCTGAAGCATTACCGAAACATTCCTGGGCCACACATGGTCCTTGTTCCAAAATCAACTTTGCACAACTGGATGAATGAATTCAAACGCTGGGTTCCATCATTACGTGCTGTTTGCCTTATTGGAGATAAAGACGCCAGAGTAAGTGCTCTACATATCAAAGAAGTGCGCATTATTTGTTTTAAAAAAAAAAAAAAGGGGCATTTGGGTATGTGGCATTCTCCCTAAGCTACTTTCTTAATTACAGTGTTTTTTAGTGATCTTTAACTATAATTAGTGTTGAAAAAGCAAAATGTCATGCTTGTAACTATGAGGAAAAAATGCAAATCACTAGGTGAAATAATAGACTGGGATCAAAGTACATCTCTCTGACTTACCTCTTTTTCTGTTGTCTTCCTCTTTGATTTTTGCACCTTTTTTTTTTTAATCTGTTCTGTGTTTTCATTGCAACAATATTATTCACTTTTTCTTTATTGCTCTTACTTTGTTACCTCTTTCTTCACTTTTTTTAGCTGACTTCTTGCACTCTTCACTTGTGTCTGCGCCTTACTTGGTAACTAGGATTCTGTTGTAGAACTCTTCATCTTTCAAATGAAGGCCTTAAAATAGGTACAGGGTGGTTTTCTAAGTAGAAGGGGATCAATGAGCTGGACATTCCTGTGAATTCTGTGGCTCCTCATATGGATTGCATGGCTGCCTGTTACTGCTTGAGGGTAGCATGGCCCTACAGGGGGATCTGGACAGGCTGGATCGATGGGCTGAGGCCAGTGGTGTGAGGGTCAAACAAGGCGAAGTGCCGGGTCCTGCACTTGGGTCACAACAACCCCAGGCAGTGCTACAGGCTTGGGGCAGAGTGGCTGGAAAGCTGCCTGGGGGAAAAGGACCTGGGGGTGTCGGTCAACAGCCAGCTGAATATGAGCCAGCAGCGTGCCCAGGTGGCCAAGAAGGCCAACAGCATCCTGGCCTGTATCAGAAACAGGGTGGCCAGCAGGACTAAGGAAGTGATTGTCCTGCTGTACTTGGCACTGGTTAGGTCTTCAGCTCAAATATTGTCTTCAGTTTTGGGCCATTCACTACAAGAAAGACAGTGAGGTGCTGAAACATGTCCAGAGAAGAGCAACGAAGCTGCTGAGGGATCTGGAGCACAAGTCTTATGAGGAGCAGTTGCAGAAACTGGGGTTGTCTTCACAAGTGGGTGGACAAGAGGGAGCAGCCTCAAGTTGCACCAGGGGAGGCTTAGATTGGATATTAGGAAAAATTTCTTTACAGGAAGGATTATCAAGCACTGGAGCAGGCTGCTCGGGGAATTAGTTGAGTCACCATCCCTGGAGGTATTTAAAAGATGTGTAGACACAGCGCTTAGCGACATCATTTAGTGGTGGACTTTGTAGTGTTACGTTAGTGGTTGGACTCAGTGATCTTAAGGCTCTTTTCCAGCCTAAATGATTCTGATTCTGTGAGGGGAACTGCTGGTTCTGCCAGTGAGTTGGACATTTCCTTCCAGTGCTGTAGTCTTGTGATTGACTGTACTGCTCTGCAGATTGTTTTAATTGAAGTCTGATAATATTTATGTCACAATGTGTTTATTGCTGTTTCCATGCACTGAAATTAAGATTGTGTTGAAGGGAAGCGTGCGCCTTCACTTTGTACTTTCTTTGCTTTCAGAGTCTTATATTTGTATTGTCATAAGCTTTCATTTCCTTGTTTTTTACATAATCTCTCTGTTCTGTGGTGATTAAAGCACCTCTGAGCTTACATTTGTATTTGTAAGTCAGTGCATAGTATTGTACAGAACACGCCTTCGTTAGGTAGCTCTTCAAGGCTGTGGACTTGAACAGTTCTCTCAGCCCTACTAGCTGGGTTGATCCATGTACCCTACTAAGGAAATTTTTGGAGACCTGCATGTGTGGCTTCTCCATAGGGTGAGATTCTTTCATGTGAAAGGATTTATATGCCTGGGTATGTATCCCTTACAAAATAGAGATGGGACAGAGGAGGGAGATCTTTAAGAAAGAGAGAAGGTAGGAGTCAGCTCCATGAGTTGTTTTGAAGCACTTTTCTGTGTATTGTGTCTTTGGACTAGTTAGTTTAGTGGTTTGTGGTTTTTTTCTTTCCCTATTGGTAGTATGTACTGTATCTAAGTTACAGAATAATTATGGTGAAGAGGAAATACTTAATTTTCAGTAGGAGAAAATTTTGTGTTTTGCTTAACCCCAGCTGATGATCTGTCTGTGCCTGAAGTACAAGGAATTGAAGGCTTTTGTTACAGTAACTCAGTTACCGAAAAGATGTTTCAGTCTCTTCTTTGTGTGCTAGCTTAGCGCATCAGGGATGTTGGTGGAGATTTGTGCCGCTGAATTCCATATAAATTGTTTGTATTTGTAAATGTTTATTAATTCAGTTGTTCTGCTTTAGGCTGCTTTTATCCGTGATGTTATGATGCCTGGTGAATGGGATGTTTGTGTTACATCATATGAAATGGTAATAAAAGAGAAATCCGTCTTCAAAAAATTTAACTGGAGGTACCTGGTAATTGATGAAGCCCACAGAATAAAGAATGAGAAGTCTAAGGTAAACTCAAAATTATTTGATACTTTGAAGATAGTTTGACAAAAAGATTCCATCTGATTTCAGCAGATTTTTAAGTGTTAGGTATGGTGTTTTTTTTAAAGTCTAAGCCCCAAGCTATTGTGTGGTAAATATGAATTTTGTAGGTAGCTCACTGCCTGAAATTTAGTTAAAATTCTTTCAGAAACTGGTGGAAATTGGTTATGTTTAAATGTACATGATGATGATAACTATTTGTTGTATTTCCAGCTGTCAGAGATCGTACGTGAGTTCAAGACAACAAATCGATTGCTGCTTACAGGAACTCCTTTACAGAATAACCTACATGAGCTGTGGGCACTACTCAATTTTCTTTTACCCGATGTCTTCAATTCTGCAGATGTAAGTTGAAGTTTGGTAGTACAGTCATCTTCTTGTTGTTTTGATTCCCACCCAGGCTGCTTTCTGCAGAAGAGAAGAATGACCAACCTAGTAAGAGAAATAAGATGTGGAAGACCTAGACTGAGTAGAAGCACTGCAGCTTACCTAACTGTAGATTTTTATTTTTTTTTTCCTCTACCTAGTTCAAACAGTGCATTCTGTTAGTGCAGATAAGGCCAGTAATAGCAAATGTAATACTCTAAATACTTCAAATGTTACGTAAAATAGAAGAAAATTTGGAAATGCAATGCAGAATGAAGAATATGAAACATCCAAATATGCATAAGCCTATTTGTCATGTAGAATTTGAGTTGTCTTTCATGTCTTTTACTGTTTCTTTGTATTTGTATGGCTTGTTTCTGTTGTTTTTGCTCTGCTGTCCATCTCATTTACTTAAGGATTCTAGTTTTTTTCTTTTCTTACTTTCCTGCCCCATCATTACACAAGCACTAAGGGGAAGAACTTGCACATTGCAGTGATGAGCATGGAAAACCATTGTAAATTAAGCAGAGTAATAGTATTTTGTCTGTGGAGTTACGCACTGGACTTGATCCTTATAACGTGCTGGGGAGCTGGCACAGAATTGCAGACTTTTTTTCTTTCACTGGTAGAAGTCATTTGTCTCAAGATTTATGCTGCTCTTGGTTGGAGTGAAAGAGAGTCAATATGTGTCTGTTAAAACCGCAGATGATAAACTGTTCATGCCAATTGTGCTGTTTCTCACCACAGGATTTTGACTCCTGGTTCGACACTAAAAATTGTCTTGGTGATCAGAAACTTGTGGAAAGACTTCATGCTGTAAGTAGAGCTGTAATCACGTGTCATCATTAGCATACACAGTGGAAAAAAAGTGGGGGGGGAAAAAAAAGAGAAAACCAGATTATTTCCCTATTCATCTAGCAATTGAGAAGATGAACATGGAAGGTATTTAGTTACAGAAATGCCCAACAGAATTTTCATGAATTAAGTATTAGAACTTATAGATACTACTTTTTGTAGCACTACTGTTTGAAGCTGACAAAATCTATACATAAAATGTGAAAATGAAGAATGTTGAGATCTTTTTGAAACCATTTATTATTGTAAATAATACAATTTTTATGATTTATGACTGATACATGTGTTGTGCTCGTCTGAATAAAGGCATGCCTTTACCTTTGTTTTACTGTGCATGAGATAAAAGACATTTTTCATCATACAGTAACAAAACAAATCAGAAGAAATTACAACATACATTGCTTATCTTTGAAATGCGAGTGTATTTTGTATATGCTGCTAGTGGAAATGAAACAGAGCTTATATGAAAAGGTAATAAATAGATTTTATAAGCTTATGGGTTTGGCCCTTGCTTAGGGTAACAGCTGGGGTGAATAATGACAGTCTGTATGTAGTGTTATGTATTTATGTGTAAACTTAGCCTATTAGTGGACAGCTTCATTTTGCAGACTTTAGCAGAATTTTTCTGGAGTCACTGTGTCAGCAATAGATACTGATTAGTTCTGAATAAATATCAGGTAATGGAATCTGTTAATTTTGTATTTGAGACAATCAATTTTTTTTAAATTTATCTGTGGAAAACCTCTTAATTTGTATAGGTTTTGAAGCCATTTCTATTACGTCGCATAAAAGCTGAAGTAGAAAAGAGTTTGCCTCCAAAGAAGGAAGTGAAAATTTATCTTGGGCTCAGCAAAATGCAGAGGGAATGGTGAGTTGTTCACATCAAAGTAAGATTCTTTTCTGGTAAAGAACATTACAGCACTTAGCACTTTTTTTTTTATTTTCTTGTAGTTGCATGTTAAGATAGTCAGAGAAGCCTATTTATAGGTGTCTTTGGGGCTTTTTTTTAATGATGCACAAGTTACAAAGAGCTCAGGAAGGGTAATGAAAAGGGTTGGGGGGAAGAAAGCAGAAACTTCTTTTCCTTCCTTTATTTTATTTAAAAGAACATGTGCCTACGAAGTCTCCTCCTTTGATCCAACTATGTATGCACCTGCAAAAGTTTGAGCTGAAATTAAAATAAAACCTTGAGGAGCCACATACCCAGAAGAGATATGACAAAAGGAGCCAGGTCAGTGTAGCAGCTTCAGTCAAATAAATGATATCTTTTAATCTTTTTTGTAGTCCTAAAATGGAAGTGTAAGATAACCCAGTAAATGACAGATCATTGTCACTCACAGACAAATTGCCTTTCATGTTTAGGTATAGATTTATAAATCCTTGTTATCAGTCAGACCTTTTCACTAAGTTTCATAATAATAGTGTAGCTTGTTTATTATATAAACAAAGCAAACTCCTGCATCCAGAAATAAGTAATTGGGATTATTAGAGGGTGTCATTCGTGTTTTAAATACCAAATAAGAACTGTGAGTTGTTTAAAATTGACTGTAAAACTTCAGGTATACAAGGATCCTGATGAAAGATATTGATATCCTGAATTCAGCTGGGAAAATGGATAAGATGCGTCTGCTGAATATTCTGATGCAGCTGAGGAAATGCTGTAACCATCCTTACTTATTCGATGGTGCTGAGCCGGGCCCTCCTTACACCACTGACACACATCTCATCACTAACAGTGGTAAAATGTTAGTTCTGGATAAACTGCTAGCAAAACTCAGAGAGCAAGGTGAGTCCCGTTTATGAACAGTAGCGATCTGAATGCTCGTAAGTAAAACTACCTTTCAGAGATTGCATAGATTCATACTTGTCTTTCCTCCAGTGAATGCATTCATTACTTTCAGTGAGATTTTTATTGAAAATAATTTTTGCCTGTTTGCATCTTAACACATGGAGGGAAGGAAGTCTTACAGGAATGATGAGGAAGGCTAATAATATGGGGAAGAAGAAGGAACGGAAGAACAGAGCCTCTCTTCTGCTGTCTTTAAGAAAATTTCTGATGAGAGGATTAGTTTGTCTGTACACATCAGTTATCAGCCACTTATCTTATCATGGTTTTCAGTGTGCTGTTTTTTCAGCTATGTTTCTTCTGTAGAAATTATCAAATAACCTGTCTTGAGAACAAGTTAAATCAATACCAGAAAAGTAACTTCAAAAGAAAGACTTATTTGAGTAAGTTAGGCATAGTACAGAATAGTTCACACGAATTCTTACTCGTGCTCTATAGCAAGCTCTGTGGTGAGATTAATGTGAAAACATAAAACCAATGACAAAACCTTCTGTGTTACTCTCCCAGGTTCCAGAGTTCTACTTTTTAGTCAAATGACTCGCTTACTGGATATTTTGGAAGACTATTGCATGTGGCGTGGATATGAGTACTGCCGACTTGATGGACAGACACCACATGAAGAAAGAGAGGTGAGCAAGTTGTATATAAATAGAATTGTCTTTGTTTTCCATATTAGATTATAAAGGAGTTATCATTTACATCTCTATAAGTAGCTATATCCTTGCTTAAAGTAAAGCAAAAATGGTATAGTTTAAAAAAGGCTGCTAAGGGTATATGTTTTTCCTAACCGAAGTCCATGCTAAAGTAGGTTTCATTTGTTGCTCAACTAAATGAAAAACTTAATATTTTGTGGTCTCAGAATGGATTTTTCTGCCTGTGCAAACTTAGTTTCATACTTCTATAGAAAATTGGTTTTGGTTTGAAAACTCTGTAAATTTCAAAGAAATTTCATTGGAAACCCACTAGCATATCGGAAACTTGTTTGAAAACTGATACTTTAATGACACTTTTCTTTCCCTTTAGGAAGCAATAGACACATTTAATGCTCCCAACAGCAGTAAATTCATTTTCATGCTGAGTACCAGAGCTGGAGGTCTTGGAATTAATTTGGCAACTGCTGATGTGGTTATCCTCTACGATTCAGATTGGAACCCTCAAGTAGATCTGCAAGCCATGGTGAGTTAACTCCCTAGTACACGTTCATTTGTTAAAGATGTCATTGTTCTGTTTTGTTTAAGTGTTTCCAGAACTTGCATTTTTATTATTTTTCTTTACTTTTTGTATTTAATACCAAGAAACCAAGGAATTGCATAAAAAAGGGCATGAAGATAATTGTGGAAGAAACTGTAGATTTTTCTCTGTAAATATTTGTCTTAATTATTTTCATAATTGAACAAGATTACCTCTGTCAAAATCCTGTATCAATGTTGTTTATCCATAGAATTATTCTTAATTCTGTCTTGCCAGAAGACAACAGTAAACGAATAACAGAGGGCTGTTTCCACAATAATAGCAAATAATTAAAAGCATGCAGCTTTATATTCCTTTCTTTTGGGAAGCTTATGCTTTTGCAGCCCACCTTGTTTCTGCATAAGTGTAAAGTAACTCGGTAGTGATGTCAGGAAAAAGCCCCCTTATCTTTGGATTAAACATAGTAAAATCTTCTCTTTTGGAGTGCAGAATATCAAAAAATCAAGCCTGTAATTTATTTCATCTGGAATAAAACTCACATGATCCTTCTGGCATTATTGGGGGGGTGGGGTATTTGTTCTTTCGTTTGTGGTGATTTTTTTGTTTTGTTTGTTTTTTAATGCTCTTAAATACACCAAATATTTACTGTGAATAACTCATCCTTTCAATATGCATGTGACTGCCAATAGTAGACTGACTTCCTGGAAAGTGAGGAGTGTGATTTGTGAGCTTTACTAGGATTTTCAGGAAAAAAATGGATATTATGCAGGAGATTAAAAGCTTTAACAACTTGCGTTTAAAGGGCAGTCAGAAAATCCTGGTTCCGACAGCATGAAGGCTAGTTGTTTAACTTTTTTTATTTAAGAAGACAGAATAATATTTCTTTTTTTCATGTTTTCCAGAGACAATAAACACAAGTTTTGTTACAAATAAGTATAGTATGTTAGAGGGAGAGCCTCACTTGCTGCATATTGTACCTGCACTATGTGAGCTACATATTGATGCTTTAATGTAGTTAGCTTGGGACAGCTACGGTATTGAAGCTGTGGCTGCATGGACTCTGTCCGTGGAATTAATAGGCTCAAGCCAGGGATGCCAAAGTTTCAATACCTGCGGGAAGTGAGAGAATTAGTTTGAAAGCAGTGCAGACGTTTATATGTATATACTGTTGTATCCCTACTTCCTAATTGCAGTCTAGGCAAATGTGCAGTTATCTTCTTTTGCAATGAGGTAGCTGTGTTTATTATTATAGAGTGACCCAAACTTAAAAGATGTAATAGCCAGATATAAGTAAATATTACTATACTGGTTCTACGTTTTTGTATACTTCTGAAGAAGTAAGGAACAAAGAAATATATGCTATATGCTAGTTTCAGTCTGCTGTATCTGCGAGCTAACTGTCTATTGCTTGTGAGTTTTTGTTGCTGAACACTCATTGATTTATGTTTGTTAGGATCGTGCGCATCGTATTGGTCAAAAGAAACCAGTACGGGTGTTTCGACTAATCACTGATAATACTGTTGAAGAGAGGATTGTAGAAAGAGCTGAAATAAAACTGAGACTGGACTCTATAGTTATACAACAAGGTATCAACTGCTATATATGTTTGTCTGCAACAGAACTGTTCAGTCCCTTAAAGTATGGGTTAAATAACTGTACAAATGTACAGTATGAGAGAAAGCAGGCCTTGTGTATAATAGCAGTACACTAAATCAACCTAAGAAACTATAATGTATAAGTTAAATCAACCTAAGAAACTATAATGTATAAGTTATTCACTTGTTCAGCTGAAATTTTTGAAAAAAATCTGTTTTCCTAAGTAATGTGGGCATAGACTTATACTAAAACTCTAAATGAAGAAAGCAAACTACAGCTGAATGCATGTTACTTGGGTTTTGTGATATGTTAAAAAGGAAAGAAAAAAAAAATTCCATGACAGATAAAAATAATTCTATAGATGTGCTTCTTGCCACATATGAGTTTGCTGAACATTAAAACTGCTTTGTGTGTCTTTGTTTAGAAGCTCTTGGAAGAACAGTTTGCCAAAAACTAGGGTTCTGAAGCTAAGTTTTGAAGGTTGTTTATATTTCCAAAAGGGTGGGCTACTGAAAGGATGATGGTCAAAATTTTGATGGTCTGTGAAGAGGTGAGATAGGATAACTGAAACTTTGGGACAGAAATTAGAATTTTGAGAAAAATATTCAGAGATTTGGGTTGAAATTGGTGAAGTGAGTGCTAAAAATCTTAAGTACTTGTTAGTGGTTATTACAGAATACTTAGTCATTTTTCATCTTGAAAAAAGTTTTTGATCTTAAAATCTCGGCTAACTTTGTAAGAATAAGATATATTAAACAAAATATGGATTATCCGAATGTGAAACAGTCTTTGTTATGGCTTGATCCAAAGCTGTTATTTTTTTATTTTCCCTAAAGTTACTGATTTCTGTTTATTTTCAGCTCAATTTTCAGCATTGTTCTTCTGTTTTTGCTTTCTTGTTCTGTCAGTGAACTAAAAAAAAAAATCCACTGTTTGCATGGTCCTACTAGAACTCTTCTATTACAACTTTCAACATGTTTCTTCTAATTCTAGGAAGGCTCATAGACCAGCAGTCTAACAAACTGGCAAAAGACGAAATGTTACAGATGATCCGCCATGGAGCCACACATGTTTTTGCTTCCAAAGATAGTGAGCTTACAGAAGAAGATATAACGACTATTTTAGAAAGAGGTGAAAAGAAGGTTAGAGAACAGTTTCATACAGAATTCGGAATGTGTCAAACACAAAATAATATATGCACAAAATAGAAATGAAATCTGATTATGAAAAATTATTTTTATGTCCAAGTATTATTTTACTATTTGTAAATATTTTAAAGCTTGTGAAAGTTTTCAAGGAGTAGAATTAGTGAGTTATAATTATTTTCAAAATTCAGACTGTATGCATGATATGTTAAGTACTGTTTATTTTGTGGGCTTTCAGAAAGATGTAAATTTTATGCTAACAGTTCTAATAAACACAAAACCTTTATGGAACTTTATTAGGGAAATGTGGAAAATGAACTACCATTTCAGCTCTAAAGAGCTGGGCATAAATTTCATTTCAATTTGAAAGTTAAACCATGCAGTTGTAGGGCTACATTGCAACATAATAAAATTGGTTTAATGGAAAGTATAGGAGTCAGATTGTTCAAAATTGAAAAGCACTATGGGAATCTCTCCTTACAAGAAAAATGTAAGTAGAAGTTTAAAGCAGAAAAAGACATTGAGAATGTTTTAATAATGATGAAAGCTGGTTTGTGGTTTTTTTTCAGAAAAGATTGAATGAGCTTAAAAGTATCTTCCTGTATTTTAGACAGCTGAAATGAATGAACGCTTGCAGAAAATGGGGGAGAGCTCTTTACGAAATTTCACAATGGACACAGAGATGAGCTTATACAACTTTGAAGGTGAAGATTACAGGGAAAAACAAAAGGTAATTTTTCTTAAAGTCTTTAGGTTAGAGGTGCAAGCATAAAGGCCATACTAGAAAGGTTATGGCTATAAAGGTTATTCTAGTGAAGTAAGAAGCCACTGAAAAATCCACATAATCTGAATTTTTGTTGAATTAGCTTCCAACCTCGCCGTTATTCTTCATGATAAAATCTGATAGTACTGCTCAGATTTTATCCTTTCTGCAGCTAAAATACTGTCTTGCATCCTACTATACTGCTGTGGTCAGGGTTATTTTACTGCCACGTAACCCAGAGGTAAAAAACAAGCCTCATAATGGTTTTGTGTGCAGAACTTGGACTTTGGTCTCTTTTGCAGTGAAGGTTTCAGTCTCAAGCATTAATGTGAACTGTTTGTACAATGATTTACCTATTTATGGAAGGATCATCTGTCTGTGTTCTGTATGGGACATATAATCAAGATATCCTTAAGGTCTTCCCTGGAATCAGATATGTGAACTCTTATTTATTTACAGAATGCCCTTCTAAACCAGGCTTCTTATAAATTTTGAAAAAACATTTAGAAAAATAAAATATTAAGTAAGAAGAGTGGGGTATGTGTGTATATACATAATATTCTTCTTTTATGTTCATCATTTCATTACAAGAAGCCAGGTAAACACAGCATAGTCTTGAAATATGCTGAGTAAATTTAATTCAAGTAATTTAGTTAAGATTAATTTGCTGCTAATAGATTTTTTTTTACCAATGTTGTACCCTCTTTAGAGGTTATTCATTGTGGTATTTACAGGAGAAGCAATTAATACATATCACAAAATATTATAGACGTCGGAGCCCAAGTCCCCAGTCCTTCCATTGTATTTTGGTGGATAGAATCATAACCTTACTTGGGTGTCTGAAGAAAGTAGAATATTGTAAAAGGTCCTATCCATGCCACTGCACTCCCATACTTGTCTATTTATCTTTTATGTGTTTAAATACGTGTTATCATCAGCTATTAATTTTAACTTATTTTTGAGCTGCTTTGTATTATCCAAATTGTTGACCATAGCCATTAGATTTGCTGTGCAAAAATACATTCTTGTTTTGCAGTGCCATATTAGTCATTTTTGTGACTTCAGAAAAATCATACAGGTACTTTAATGTCTTTTTATTCTGTTCTGTGTGTAGCTGAGCATGATGGAATGGATAGAGCCTCCAAAACGAGAACGCAAAGCTAATTATGCAGTTGATGCTTATTTCAGAGAAGCCCTACGTGTTAGCGAACCAAAAGTCCCAAAGGTAACAAGTTGGCAAGTATGGAAGGTTTTTTATGTTGTTCATTTGCTCTTCTCCTCTCCCATCTTGCATCCCATGCTCTTACCCTGTAGTGGTAATAAAATAATGTATTCACGAAGTGATAGGTTGCCGCTGCTGCTGAATTATGGCAGTTTAATTGCACAGAATTCAAGCTTAGATAATGTTAATGTGTCTGTATTTTTGAAGGCTCCACGACCTCCAAAACAACCAAATATTCAGGATTTCCAGTTTTTCCCACCACGGTTATTTGAACTGCTGGAAAAAGAAATCCTGTATTATCGTAAGACTATAGGATATAAGGTAATGATTTCTTTTCTCTTTAAATTAATGAAATGTATTTTTATTCCTCTTTGCAGACTTGCTGCAACCTTGACAATAGCTAATTGAAGTAGATTAGACAGTAACTAAAAAATAAATCATTCTGGCTTATTTTCTGCAACGTGCTTCTCATTGTGAAGGAAAAGTGCTTAAAACCTCTATTCCCATTTCTGTTCCACTGTGGAACAGAAAAAGTAATCTGTAATTCCTTCTTTCATTAAAATTTTCATGTCTCTGTAGCTTTGTAGTTTGTACTACGTTCCTAATGATGAAATAGAGTAGAAAAAAGATAGTTCTGATGCTTCATACACTTTACAAAAACAAAAGTGTGATGTATGTTCTATGGGCAGAAAATAGTATTTGGCTAATATAAGATCACCTTCCAGGGTATGACTTTTTTCGTTACAGATTTTGTATATTTTGTGCAGAAAGTAACTTCAGGTAATATTGAAGTTGACTTTGTGTTGATATGATGGTAGATGAAGTGACATCAATTTTCCTTGCATTTTGCTGGGATATAAAATGTTTAAAGGTGGGGAGAAGTCTGAGTGTATTACTACTACAATAGGAAACCAGTCAACAGACAACACTTTTTTTTTTTTTTTTTTTCCTCCTACTATGCCTTAGCTGAATTTCTGCCTCTTCCCTGCTGACATTACTGGAGAAGCAGTGAACACTGATTCTGTTTTGATGTTGATTTTCATTACTTGAGCGACTATTGGCTGAGTAAATCAAATGGATCCGCTACTTCCAGACATGTAACTGACTTTAAAAAGCCCTATGTTTCACAGCAGGTTGCAGCAAGAAGAAATCACGTATAAAATGTCTTGGAAAACATAAATTTGTCATACAGAGCAACAGATAGGAAATTGGTGTTGCAAAAGTGTACAATTAATACTAGCAAAATATATTTTTAAGAAAAAGCTGAAGGTGTCTTGAATCTGGTTTGAAGCAAAAAGAATTTTATGTGGATGGCAGGATAGAATTAGGATAAGAATTAAAGGAAGTATAATTAGCTTAGGGAAAGAAATTATTCAATTAATGATCCAACAAATAAGGATGAGAGAGTTGCCAGTGTTGACAGTGTACATGTAAAAACTGAAGTGTTTCAGTCCTATTAACAAAATCTGTCAGATTGGATAGGTCAAATGTGAATGCTTATCTTAAAAGCTGTTTACTGGTGGGGAAGGTGATAAATATGATTAGGTTTGTTCTGCGTTGAAATGGAAGTATAACTTTCCATCTGAAGCGAGTTCGTTATTAAAACTGAAGACTGACATAAGCAACATCAGAATATATCAAATAGGTAGAGACCAAGCTTTATGTATCAGTCTTAAACCATCAAAGCCAAAAAAATTTCTTAGCCAGATGTTAAAACCAGCTCTTAACTTCCTTTGCTTTTTGCTGTAGAAATATGCAAGGTCTACAAAATTGTCACTGAATACTGGTTTCTGACTTGCTTGCTGTGTGGTATGGAACTGAAATACACAGTTAAAAGGTCACAAATATTAAGTTGGTGTTAATGTGTAGAGGGATGGGTAAAATGTTGCTAGGCCTTGTTTACATAATGTTGTCTCTCTGGACCTTCCTTTGGCAGTGTGCATAGCTTTATAGTAAACCTGGCAGAATGTAGTATTTCACTGTAGTTCTAAAACATTATAAACCCTTGGATGAAAGAGAGCACATCACAGGATCACAGAATCACAGGGGTTGGAAGTGACCTCTGGAGATCGTCTAGTCCAACCCCGCTGCCAGAGCAGGGTCACCCAGAGCAGGTGGCACAGGATGGTGACCGGGTGGGTTTGGAATGTCTCCAGAGTCGGAGACGCCCCCACCTCTCTGGGCAGCCTGTGCCAGTGCTCTGCCACCCTCACAGGAAAGAAGTTCCTCCTCATGTTGAGATGGAACTTCCCACGTTCAAGTTTGTGCCTGTTACCTCCTTGTACCCATTGGGTCCTTAGCTAATGAAAAGTTGCACTGCAATCCGTGAACTATGATGGCTTACGCTAGGTCAGGCTCTGCCTTTCACTATATCTGTGAGTCACTGTGTGTAGAAGTGGTAGGTACAAGGCATAACAAAATTATAACATACATTTTACAAAATGTAGTTGTATTTTTGGGAGGAAGGGTTTAAGCAGTAAGATTTGAATCTGGGTAAAACACATTTGGTAACTCATACAGATCAATGCTTTAATATTAAATAGTTGGGAAAAAATTATTTTACCGTGTTCTACACTGGTTTTCACTGAAGTTTCTTAAAGTAATGGTGGATGGGACCCTTTTGTTACTTATAGGTGAAGATAAACTTTACATTAAGAGTTTGTGAGACAGGAAGGAACAAGCATAGATAAATGACAGTATTTGATATATCACCTTGTCTTGGAGGATAATATTTTCAATTTTACCACAGTTTTGTAGATGCTGATGAAAATATTCTGGTAGTTATTTAAAAACACATTTTTATTGTGATTTAGTTTCTTCATGGTAGCCAAGGTGGGAGGTGGGGTTTTTTTGTTGCTTGGTTTTGGTTTTTTGTTCTGTGGCAACAAACATTTAGTGGGTGTGGACTACATCAGTCCTATGAGATCTAACTTCTGCTTATAAATTGTAAATCAACGTTGACAGAAAAGTGTACATTCTCCCAATAACATTGCTGCACTACTGTTTATTGATACCCCTGATTTTAGGTCCCCAGGAATCCTGACCTCCCAAATGCAGCTCAGGTACAAAAAGAGGAACAAAAGAAGATAGATGAGTCTATGCCTCTGAATACTGAGGAAACTGAAGAGAAAGAAAAGCTTTTAACACAGGTAAAATAAAAACAGTTGAAGGATCTCCTCATATATTTTTTTTAATAGTGTGGAATACAAATACAAATATTGACAAATATGCACAGGAAAGCTATACTGATGTTATAGAAAGATGCAAAGAAAGATACAAAGCATGTCATGATGTTGCTTTGGTTTGCTTTGGGCAACCTTTCCTGTCCTTGAACAAGTTTACATCTTAGTTACCTACTAGTTCCCAGAATTTCCCTGAATGAAATCCCTGATAGTTACCTCCTAGTTTACTGAATGTCTGCAAGGTTTCTGAGGCAAGGACTTGTCTAGCAGCTGCCCAGCCCAGCAATACATGCAGAAATCCAGTCAGCGGGTTTCTTTTGTATGCATCTACCTTGCATGATTTTTCTGTTTGTAAGGGTTTGAATCAGAGAGGACAAGTTTCTATCAACATACACAGTATTTATGCAGATGTGTAACACATCATGTCACATCCATTAATTTTGTCTCGGTTTGCTTGTTAGGTGTGTTCCTTTTATACTGGGACTGCATCCCTGTCACTGGCTAGTTTCTTGACTTTTTGGACTGTTATCTTGATGAGTAGCCTTATTAAAAGTTAATTGTTAAGGAGAAAAGTGTATCTCAAAAAGTAACAGGATTTTCTGATTTGGAAAACTTTCTGTAAAGGAATTGGGTGTAGTGCACCTTGAGAAGACATTTGCGAGGTCACAATTTGACTTAATTTCACGTGCTTATAGGAAGTACTTAAGCTGTTGCTGATATGGATGTCAGTACTGCTGTTAATGTTTAAAAAGAAATATTTGTATTGTGTATATTAGACTTCTTGTAAAGATGCTGTCTAATTGCGGAGTGAGCTTATTCAGTTGGAGAACTGACAGAGTTGCTTGTAAATATATTTCTGTGATGAAAGAAACTCAATGCTCTGCAAATTGCTGTTCAGGCATGTGATTTTTTTGTTTGTTTGTTTGTTCTTGATGTTTTCTCCTTTCCCTGTTGTTAAATTGTAATGTCTCATTCTTGGATGATGTTTTTGTGCATTGCATCTCACTTAACTGTTGTTCAGTTTTGGATTCACTTCTTCGGTACATAATAAATTTTCTGTTTGACAGTGCTATAGAGTTTCCATTTGACTGCATCTTTTTGGAACAGAGATCATTTCTTGACATACTTATGCTTTCATGCAACTGTTTGTCTGGTTTAAAGTTGTAAATGTCCGAAGTAGGAGCTCTTGCTTAGATACTTGCACTACTCTAAGCGCTTGCAGTGACACTTGTATTGGTGCACCCTGGACTCCGAAGGCGTTTGTCGCTTGTATCTGCTGAAGGGTGACTTAAATAAAATTACAATGACCTGTCATTGAGCTTGTTTCTTTGGAGAAATACTGCATAAAATGTTTAAAAAGAGAGAAGAGTAAAAAGCTCTTACTAACGCATGGAGAGTCATGCACAAAAATAACTCTTTAGACATTTAATGATTCAGTCATAAACCCTGGATAACACAAGTTTATGGAAAACCTGAAAGACCATTAACCACTGTAATTATGTGACATCGCAGAGACATTGCCGATTGGACCAAATGGTACATACATAAGACAAAATTTTGCGAAATGTTTTTCTTCTACCTAGTAATGCTTTCTTGTTCTCTTGCTGCTTACAGGGTTTTACAAACTGGAATAAAAGAGATTTTAACCAGTTTATTAAAGCTAATGAGAAATATGGTCGTGATGATATAGACAATATTGCCCGTGAGGTGGAAGGGAAGTCACCTGAGGAGGTCATTGAATATTCAGGTTTGTGACATTTTGAAAAGTATTTCTTAATCATGTGGTATCACCATCATTTTTGCTACATATTCTTTTAAAATTACAAGATGTGGAATTTGGATGTCTGTAAGCATAATTTTTTTTAAAAAAGTATGTGATGGTTCTTTTCACAAGACTTAATTCTGTTAAAAAGCTTGCATTTGCAGCATATAAATATGCTTTGTTGCCTTTATTCCTCCTTAGTCAAAATTTAGAACGTGGCACAGTTAATTTACGTTGACAACATGGTCTTGTGGAATCATGAAGTTGCCTTAAAGTGGTAACATGATTATGCTGTGAATGTATATGCTGTTTTAGCTAGTACACTCTATCTTTGTCTTTTGTATTTACACAATGCTTTTTAATTTGTACAGAATTCTTTCTATTCCATCCTTGGACTTAATTTACTAAACATTTTCATAAAATGGAACTTTGCAATGTTCTTCCTATAGTTTAAAAAGGAAGAGCTCCACAAGAGTTCCCTTCAAAGTGTTGAATTTGTTTTGGGTTTGTTAAAAGATATCACTGGAGAAGCCACAAGTTAGTAGTTTTTGTAACAGATAGACTAAGTAGTTTCTGTTGACCTTAGGCTAGGTAGTGAAAAGTGAAATATGAATGTTTGACTGCTAAACTAGCAGCTGTAATTTGTTTTGCCATCATTACAAAAAGCTATCCTTGAAAGTAATTTTTTTCAGTTTTACATGACTACAGTAAATTATGTTGAATGTAAACTTTGTTACAGTTGTCACTAAACCTTTGCTTATAGTTAACATCTAAAGACATTGAATAAAGCGTCTGTGCAAATTTATTTCTTGACTAGCATAGTAAATGGGAGAGTATTAGTAAACCTTGAAGATTTAATGGAACCACAAACAGTGTTCCTTTTTTTGCTAGACTGCCTCAGCGGAGTAAAGTAGTAAGAGCAGAGGAAAAGATACTATTTTACAAATTATGTTTTGCATTTTTAGCTGTTTTCTGGGAACGTTGTAATGAACTACAGGACATTGAGAGGATTATGGCTCAAATTGAACGAGGAGAGGCAAGAATTCAACGGAGGATCAGTATCAAGAAAGCCCTTGATGCCAAAGTAATCATTGCGGGTTTTTTGGGTTCTGCAGCTGACTTCTTCCAGATTCCTTCAGAAAGAGAGGAGTTGGGCATGGGAGTTCTAACTTTTTTATATAGCATGTATATTATACCATGCATCAGTAATCTGCACTAATATGTAATAAATCCTTGATGTAATGTTGTATGTTTAATAGTCCTTATTTTTGTTTTGCATTCAGATTGCAAGGTATAAAGCACCTTTTCATCAGTTGCGTATTCAGTATGGAACAAACAAGGGGAAGAATTACACGGAAGAGGAAGACAGGTTTTTGATATGCATGTTACACAAGATGGGCTTTGACAAAGAAAATGTGTATGAGGAACTAAGGCAGTGTGTGCGCAATGCTCCTCAGTTCAGATTTGACTGGTTTATCAAATCTAGAACTGCAATGGTAGGTATCAGTTACATGGACTAAGTCATAATATGAAGTATCTTCTTCCTCTTTTTTTTTTTTTTTTTAAGCACCATCACATAAAATTTGGGATTTGTGTCAGAATATTGGAATCCAGGAAACAAGTGCTGAAAAAATAACTTTGGTTTTTATTCACATTTCTAGATTTTAATAAAGTAACTTCTTATACAAGCAAAAACCACAACACAGTTGAAACAAACAGAATAGGAAACCTGCCTAGCTGAAGTCTCATATTACCCAAAGGGATTAACGCAGAGGTAGACTATCCTTACAAATATCCTTGTTACTCTTACTACAAACTAAAAGTTTCCCCAAACAGTGTCTCTTAAATATGTCTGCTTTTCTAAATTAGACAATATTAAAGACTGAAAACATCTGAATTATATAGTGGGAGGAAAGAACACTTTTTCTAATATTGGTACTTAATTTCTAAAAGCATGAGGAAATTTAGTGATTCGTGTAAGAGTTAATCATTGAAGCAGTTGGTTTAAAATCTACTTTGTAGTTGTGAATAAGGATTATCATGTGCAAGTGCTTACATTGTTTTTTTAGTTACAGTTTTCTGAAGGTTTTGTTCATACATGTAATACAAGTTTGACAGCAAGTAGACTAGTACTCTGAATTTTAGCTGTATTTTTCTTTTCCTTTCTTTGTCTGAAGAGCAGAGCCATTCTTTAATTGAGTCATTAAGTGGGAAGTAATAACACAAGCAGAAGCTTTGGTGGCTGCAAATAATAAGCTGTGTAGGTACTAACCTCAGAATATGGGACTCTTAATGATAAAAAGCTATTAGCTTTGCCCTGGAATTGTTGCTCAGAACTGATTCAGTTCCTTTTTCTTATGAGTAAAATTTGTTGTGCACCTTCTATAAGAAACACACATGCATTTTCATGTAAATATATTTATATGGCAAAGATGTACTTCCAAATTTTTTTATAATACTGGAGATAACTTCATCTTACTCACTTGTGATGAGTGACAGCTGGAACATTTTTTTTTTTTAATGTTCTTTAATACAAACCCACATTGGTTGTGGCTTATATGAGAGTAGAGACACTGTCCCTTATACATCTGTCAGATTCTCCCTGCTGTCTTGCAAGCAAATTTCTAATTAAATTCTATGCTGCAGTCATGTAACCTAGGTGTCATTTCATATACAAATCTGGATTTTCTTTGTTTTTTGAGGTTTGTCGAGCAATTTGTCCTGGTTTGAGGCAAAGCAGGACCAATTTTGTTCAGTAACTCTGCTTTCTAAACTAGTCTCTCTTCTGTTGCTCGCTTGCTTGGGCTGATCCAGACCAAACCCACGACAGAATTGCAGAACCACTATGCATTATTGTTTACTGTCTTCATTTCCTGGCCTCAGAATTTGTTTATAAAATGTTCTTTCAGAGTTCTGGGTGCTGTGCTAAGAATAAATAAAACATAAGGTAAAATATTTTAAATGTGTATTTGAACAGGTGGGAATATTTGCTTTTCCCAGTGCTACTTATAATTATGCAATACAATTTCTACTTGGTATTTCAGCAATTAAAGTGTTTCTGGATAGTGCAGCAGTTATCCCTTTAATTAAAAAGAATTACAAGCTTTACTGGCTAAAATGTCTGTTTGAAGAAATACTGGCTTTTTAAATTATGTCCATAAAGAGAGAATGTCCAATATGTAGTCTATTATGAAGGTTTTTTTAAGTTGTCTGTGGAGGAATCCATTTAAGTAAATCATAGAAATGGATACTAGAAACTTAAAATGTAGCTCAACGTTTAATATTTGTTGACATATATGTAAGTCAGGGGTGGAGTTAAATATTCAATTTAGATAATAGAGATAAATCTCATTGCAGATCCTTATGTTTAGTATAATTTTCTTTTTAAAGGGGATAGGAATCATCTGCTAAAGTGTAGAAATGTGTTCTGTGGTGTATAATTCTGAAACTGAGATACTGGAAACAGTGAATCTTTTGGCTTCTGTTTTCTCTCAAAAATTTATCCATGAATATTTTTAGTTTTTCCTGCTATTACACAGTTGAAAAAAGAGTAGTATGAAAATACAAAGCTAAAGTAATCTTTTACTTTCGGTGTGCATTTGGTTTTCTTAGATGTTTTAAATTGCAATGATATGTACGGTTTAGTAGTTTATAACTCCCAATCACTGATATTTTTAATGTTTTTAAATATTCTGACATTTGTGGAAGTATTAATTTCTCTGCATCCTTTTTGCACTAGATTGGTAATTTTTGTGGAGAAATCTGCTGGAATGTCATTTGGTACCAAGAATAATGAACCAAGTATAAACACAAATCTTTATAAAGTGGTAAATAGTAAGTTCAGTGAAAGCAGATAAAAATTCTTAGAATATTGAAATTCACACGTGATCTCAAAATTACACCTTATTACATTGAAACTGATATGAAACAAGATCAAGAGGCCAGTGTAATTTTTGGAAAGGACTTGACAGGCTGTGTGAGAAAACTTTGTGTTCTAACCACTAGATGTCTCTTGAATTCCATATAAATAGCTAATTTATCTTCCATCTTCTGACTCCTGTTTCTTCTCCTTCTGACAATTTCTCTTTGGAAAACAAAAATTCTGCTTCATTTATTTATTCCAAAACCAGACTGTTTACCCAAAATGTAAGTTTTCTAAGAGACTGAGGGTGTTTAAAACTGTAATTATTTTTTTTTACTGGGACACAGTGGTTTAGATGTTTAAGTTCAGCTGTTATTGTTGTTTTATTTCTGTCCACGCAGGAGGAATGCAAAATGTCATAGCAGTAGTGAATCATGTATCTGTTTTCTGAACTATAATTTATGAATTATGCATATTCTCTTTTACCTTTCTGCAAACCCTACCCAGAAAAGACAAATGACTCCTTTGTAAATACAGGAATATACGGGCCTGTTGACAGAGCTTAGGGCTACTTTCACTCCCAAGTCAGCATCTCTGCTTTCAGTCATGCAGAAGGTGATGGTTCAGTGCTCCCATCTTATTTATTGCAATACTAGCCTTTATAGCTATGAAGGGGTGAGCAAAGTACATCTTATCTCTTTCCAGCCTAAAGAGAAAAGTATCGTGCCACACTGAATAAAATCTCATCTCTGAAGGTGCGAGGCATTTTAAACTCTTAAGTGTATCTTTATAGTAATAAATGGAATGGATCAGTCAATGTTGAATTTCAGTCGCTCAATGCAGGGTTTATCATGCAGGTTCTGGTAGGTGTAGAAGAAACCTGTGTGTATGTCACATCTTACCGTCCACTGCTGCTGTGATTCTCCAGAGAAAATTGGGTTTGAATCCATCCTCTGTGCACAGCATGTTGTTCTGGAGTAGTAGTCCATCTGGAAAGTCTAACCGAGAACGTGGTACTCCTTAATAAATGTATGTATTTATGCAAGCCTTTTTCCCTGGAAAAGAGGAGGATTTTTCTTTGTGCCTTAGCCAAATAGATCAAGGTTATTTCTTAGTCCTTTCTGATTAATTGCTTGTCTTGAATTTAACGCAAACCAGTTTCTCATATACTTGAAAAGATCTAGCTGATTGGTATTATGGAGCAGTTTGTCATCACTCTTTACCTGCAGCACCAAAGTCTTTGAGTGCAATATAGACAAATTTAAATGATGTAAAATGTGTCTGACACACTGACATTCATCTTTCTACTTCTGTCTTTTCCTTTTTATCATTTCTATTCATCTAGGGAATATAGATTTTTGGGACAGAGGCTCTCTTTTGTTCTGTGTTTGGGGATGCAGTCTATGTTGGGATGTCTTGCGCTCAAGTTTTCTCAGACTTGTTGCCTTTTTATCTAAAAACTGTTGTGTGGGTGGAATTTGAGGGTTTTTATTGGTTGAAGTGAGAGTATTTTAGCTCCATCATGAGTGTAACATTCCAGAGCACAAGAATGGCACCCTAATTTATGGTAGGACCTGTACTGGGGGTGGGGTGGAGGATGGACTTTTTACATGGATAAAGTAGAAATTACTCATTATAATACTCTGTTTCATGAGACTGGAACACTTCCAGGAGGGAGTTGTAAAGAAAAATGTCCTGAAGAATTTTTTTTGCTAAAAAAAAAAAAATAAAATTCTTGTGGTGGCAGGATTGTCTATGTCCATTGAAATACACAGCTTTCACCCAAGGCCATGGAGCACCCTTTGTAGAGGAAAGTACAGAACTTAAGGAATGTGGTTGAGCTTGAGGGTATCAATGTCTCAAAGATGAGTCATATGCTTGGGCGTTTCCAAATGTTCAGGATCAAGAAAGCGTGCAGGCTGCATTGTTTTTCCATCATGTAACATGATGGTTGAGGCAATATACTGGTTACAGATGCTGAGAAAATAGAGACTAATTCCTGGGCAAAAAGGTCACCTGTTCACTTCATCACAAATAGACCGGTTGGAAGTTGGGATTTATGCTACTAGGTAATTCTGGGATAGCTTGTGGTTCAAAAATTGGATCAGTGAATTTAATAGAGATAAGACATATTTTTCCAACTTTTTTCCTCAGAAGAAAGCTTCCTGCTTTGAGCTGGAAAGAAAAGCCCATGGAATCACTGTTCTCAATGTACATAAAATATACTAAATAATTATAATAAAACCGAGTACTGTTATGTATTTGGCAAGAGATCTGTTTTTTTGAGATAGGATACAAGAAGCTGTCCAAGTCAAATGGGTTTTGTTAACCAAGCCAACTGTTATTAACTGCAATGCAAAAACTTTTAGAGTTGTATTGGAAATATTTTTTAAATGTATAAATGACCTTATGGTATTTAATATTGATCCCTTTCAGATGGCTTGGAAGTCTTGATGCTAAAAGCATTTATGGCCTCTACCTTTTGGGTCCTGTTTGAATAAAAATAATACAGTGAGTTCATTAAGACTGGATAGATTTTTGCCAGTTTGGAGCTGTACAGTGTCTTATCAAAAAAATACTAGTCTGTGTGTGACAGAAAAGTATTGCTTGAGATGGCTTTGATTATTTTTCTCTCTGCTTTTAAATTATACTTGAAGACCTCTTTTCCTAAAATCTGGCATAGCATGCTGGCAGGCTATAATTTATTTCATCTAAACAAGATGAAAGATCAGATCCGTCTTTTGGGGTGTCAGTTTGGAAGATACAGACAATCCTGAAAACTCCTTGTGAGGAAGTTGGATATTTCAGTAAATCTGTCTCTCTTTACAAAGAAGGTGACACTAAGGTAAAGAAAAGAGAACAATAACTAAGCTAATCTTATTAGTACGTGAATATTGAATGTTTTTTGAAAACTTAAGTATTTTGGAATTTGAGAACTTTGAGCATTTATGTAAATGAGAGAATTTGTATAATTTATTTAGAGAACTTGGTGTTTTCTGTTTCCTCAGGAGTTTCAGAGACGCTGCAATACTCTCATATCATTAATAGAAAAAGAAAATATGGAAATTGAGGAAAAAGAGCGAGCTGAAAAGAAGAAAAGAGGAGCAAAAGTTACAGCAGTATGTTTAGCAGCACTTACTTTACTTCTAGTGAGGCAGAATTCAATTATATTTTGTAGAAAAGGAAGAAAACAATTATAGCCACTTATTGTTTTAGGATAAAGCATTGAGAGATTAAACTGAAATACTTTTCTATTCACAGCTCTCCTAGACTTGATGAATGTATTCCCAATTCATAGTATTTCGGGGCTTATTTTTTTGAGAAGTCTCTTGTTTAAGTAGCGCAGGAAGACTCTTTTTAAGAAAATGTAGCACTACCCTCTTTCTGCCTACTTATTTACATCATATGTTTGCTTTAATTTAATCTCCCATTGTTATTCCTGTCCTACATTTTTGTATGATGCCACCATTTTGTTGAATTCATAAAATATTTTTTCCCCCTTTTTAGTCACAGAAGAGAAAGGCAGATTCGGCTGCTGAAAACTCTGGAAAAAAAGATGCTAAGAAAGTGAAGTCCTGAACCTGAAAACTGAATGCTGAATGTAAAACTGCCACTTTCTTCTCTCCATCTACAAGTATTAATTGCCAACTTCTTTGTATTCATGGTACTCTCCCCAAATCCTGTGGTTTAATTTTGCAGATTTTGTATACTTTCCAATGTCTTTCCTTACCTAAAATGTGTAGCTTTATATCTTATGCATTCCAGTATTTTTGTGTACTGTATTTTGTGAGTTTCACGTCTCTGGCAAAATTCACTCAGTCCTTGGTTTTTTTGAAGCTTGTGCTGAGGTTTTAGCTTTTATATGTTTTATATGCTGCTGCTTTGAAAGAAAACCTAGATTCTATAGCTGTATTATTGTTGTTTCATATTTTAAATTTATATGGCTATTGGAAAATAAACTGACTCAATTATTTGAAGAGGAATANTTGCATAGCTACATTTAGAGTGAATGTTACGGTTTGTATAATTGTGCCTTCATTGTTGATCAGATTTTTTTTCAGAGGAGTACTTAGATAGGGTCAGGAGCATGACAGAACAAAAAAAAATCTAGTTAGACTGACATCCTTGTTTGCTGTCAGCATTAAATTGACATTTTTTTCTGAAATGTTCAGAAGGAAAACCAGCAAATACTTGTACGTTTTTTATTCTTCTTTAGCACTAGTTTCTCCTGGGCTTTGTACAAGCTTAAACACAGGGTGAGGTGGTTTTTTTTCAGAATGACCTCTAGATGAAAACTTTTCTATGCCTAATAAACTGCAGTAGTCGACTAACAGCTTATTTTTTAAGTAACAAACAAAATAATTCATCTTGTTGGTAGGCTGCTCAGCTATGCTGCCTTGCGCTAAAAGATCTTTGTTGCTCTAATTATCTCTGCTAACTTTCTGCTTTTACCTTTGATTCAGCATGTCAGTCAGAAGCAATGGGGATATGTTATGGAGTGCTCCTTTTTAGTATTTCTGTTTTAATGAAGGGATGAAAGTGTTGGATGTATGATTTTTTGACTTTGCAAGAATGGCCTTTATTAAGCAGGTTCATAGTTCCTGCTCACCTTGGAGTCTCTGCCTTTCCTGGATCAGTAGAACAGTGACTGTGACATCTAACGTTTTGCTTTAATCTTCTGCCTCTGATCTGGTGTTTAGTATGGACCTTGCTGCAGTGAGACATGCCCTCATAATGTCAAGTCTAGATTAATGCAGTGTGCTTTACATGGTACTTCCCTTGAAGACTACTTGTAAATTTCTTCTAGTGCAGTTTGCTTCCTTCTGTGGTTTGAAGTGTTTTGAGATGAGAAAAACTTTAAGCTCTTTGTATTTCATGCTTTGCATTGGCTACCTTCTGTGTTTGTAAAATTCAGGACTTCATGAAAAGTTCTTGAGTCTTAGGACAGAGTTCTGCCCATGTTCTTTAATGTCATTTAAAATATAGTGGAATGTCTTTGAAGTTTTCTGGGATTAATCTCTGTAAGTGAGTAATTTCCAGCCTTTCTTGGTAGTCAGTTTAAGATTTGGGGGGAAATGGGTGTGATGACTTGGTTGAGCGTGTTGAAAGATTAATATTTTGATTTCGTATTTTGGAATGGAGCTTTTGTTTGGGGACCAAGTTATTAATTACTTCACTGGGCTTTTATTTGCAAGACTTGTAGTGTAGAAAAGGGTATTAGCATCTGTTGAGAGCTACATCTAATAAGGACGGTGCATAGCTTTCAGACAGAAGGTTAGTGATGGGTGTCAATGTGTACTTTTAAATGAGTATGCAACCCAGGTGGGATAGGTCTGCTCAGAAAAGAAGGTTGTCTTTTCAAATACTATTTTGGTGTTGGAGTTCTTGACATCCTGCTTTATCCTTGGGAGAAGGACGTTCTGTGTAATTATGGGCTGGAAAAAGGCTGCACAGCTACATACATATATAATCACACATCCCTGGAGTATTGCTATTAATAGAGAGAGGAAGATGCCTTATTTACACTTGCTTTTTGGCTCCAGTGTCACTCGGTAAGTTTATGACCTTAAATTATAAAAACAAGTAAAAAGAGGAGAAAAATAAAGGCTGGAAGAGCCAACTGAATTTTTATTGAATTTATATGTCTAGGTCTAGACCTTATTCCATTGCTCCTGTTTAACATCGGGTGAATATTTTAATGTTTTAAGTCTCGCAATAAGTGTATTCTGGTTTTGTTATTGTAGATTAGCTTTGTTTGACTTGCATGTTTTTGCATATCCAGTTTTTCTGTGTTGCAAAGTGTATGGAAAGTCTTAAAATGTTAATAACTTGTTCTTTCATGCAGATTTCTTGATTTGAGTTACCACTTGAGTTAATGTTCGCTTTTCTCCTCCTTCAATGACATGATATACTAGCTATATAGCAAAAGATCATGCAATTGTTCTTCCAGATATTATCCTCTTGATCAGACAGCTTTTCTGAAGAATGATAGATGCTCCCAGGAACTACCTGTTATCTCTCAGACTCTGTAGTTCCTAGTTAAACTGAATGTGCTGTTGAACAACAGTCCTTGAGAGCACTTGTACACTATATACTAGTTCCTCAGCATATTGAGTCTTCCCATCCATCACATCCCACAGTGATAACTAAAGAAAATTGCTAACAGCTGCTGGTCAGGATTAAAGTAAAATGGATCTTTCTTTTCTTTTTTTGTTCTTCTAGTTGCAGATATACACACAGTATGTGCCTAGCAGTATCTAAATGATATGCTGCTGTGACTCAAAATTAGATGGACTGAAATAAAGGGATCTTCCTACTTTTAATTACCCTTTTCTTAGATGAGGAATACTGATTGTAAGAAACTTGTCAGCACTGAGTGTAGTGTGATACAAAACTTCTGAAAAGTCTGGGCCTTTAGGCAATTTCATAGTTGCCAAAAAATTACGTAATGTAAAATTTTGAAAATTATTTATTGTTTCCATTTAAGTAGACATCTAAAATTTGGTTGCGTTAGTATTAGGCTTGAAGAAAGAAAAAATAGTCATCTAGCAGCTTTCACACATCAGTAACATCCTGGGAGGGGTCACAACAGTTGTTGTGTTCTGGCTTGGTTTTCTTTTACATTGCTTTCAAATTATCGGTCCTTTAATTTTTGAGTTAGGTTAGTGATGACAAAGTCATACAGCTGATGATCTTCATTATATTTAATTTCAATTTATTATCATGACATAGAGAAGGAATGAAGCTTTCTCCCTGCTGGTAATATTAGACCATCTTTAGACACTGTTTGCACAAGTAGCATTACTCTACTAAAATATTAAGTAAGAATATTTTCTCGTAGATTAGCATTGCTTGTTTGATTTAGTGCTAATGCTGCTTATGGTTTAAAAAACCCCCAGCTTTCACTCTTTGAGATCATAAGCAAGGGGTACAGTATACGGAAATTAACTGGAATCTTTCTAAATGCCTGATGGAAGGAACTTCCATTATGCAGTGCCTGCAGTTCCTGCTGTGCACTGCTAGGATGCAGGCACTCGCTGTGTGTGCCTCTTCTCTAGGTTCAGTGGAGGGATTAAGTACTTGCAGTGATCACAGATTAATGCCAAAGCAAAAAATGCGGGCCTTACAGGTTGAAAAAACATGGAATTTTGCAGTCAGCAGCAGTTTATGTGAGTTGTAGAATTATTTAGGTTGGAAAAGACCTTTAAGATCATCCAGTCCAGCCATTTACCCTACTCTACCAGGTGACGTGTTTGACATGGTTGGTGCATACACTGGCAGTTGTGATGTTGGAAGGGATTGATCACTGGCTGTAGTTCTGATCTGGTTAAGATAGCTGACAGTTCTTACATTTCACTTCAGTTTAGCTCGTCCGTGTACTTGGCTTCAAGCATGTATGTAAATGCTTTGGTGGGTCACAGTTATGATGTTTGGTATGTTCTTTTCGTGAAGAAGTTGGAGTTTAACTCGGTTTGCATATTTTGAAATGTAATGTACCCTTTTATTGCTTTTGCATGATATCCATCCTTTCATAAGAGCCTTAATAGGAGTAATTCGAAGGTATGTCTACATTGTGTTGTTGAAAGATAACTTGGGATCTTTTTCAAATTGAGACTCGTTTCTTAAGTTGTACATATATGAAAATAAAAATTAATATGAACCTGACGTCTTCTGGTAATTATATTTCCGGTACAGATGGGCCCCATGCACTTCGATACTGTTCCAAATATTTTGATTTGGTTTTGTTGCTCTTGTACCTCTCACAGCCTTCACGCTTTGGTAGCTGAATGCAAGGGGGGGGTGTCGCTATTCCACATCTGCAGTTCCACATCTGCTTTCAAACTTTCTAATTTCCTGTAATCTAAAATAAAACACTAGTAGTGCCTGTATTTTTTGTGGCAGCCTTGCCTGTGGTGTCACTTAGTATGGTATGATACAATGTGTGTTCATCCTGTATTAAAGTATATTAGTAGTTTTCTGTTATTCTGTATCTCAGTTGTGATACTAAAAAGACTTTGGAGGTTAAGTCTAGGAGACCTGGAATGGCAGGGACCAAGAACATTGTCACTGCAGCTGTTGATCACTAGTAGACATGCTAGATATTCTGCTTGGAGAGGTGTATGCTCTAAATGAATGCTCAGTTTTCCACTCTTTTCTCAGGATGGCACCCTAGAAAAAAAGGACAGATTGTAAGGAGCTCTGGAAGACCAGTTTATCCCTGGAATTGGCTGGTAGCAATTCTGTCTGCTTCACAGTGACTTGTGATAGACCTCACTCTTTTTCAGGTGAGGCACCTAGACCAGGAAGTAGGAGCTGGGAATAGAGATGTGAGTCACCTTACCTTGTCCTCAGTAGCAGGCAAAAACAATTGTTGTGTTCTCTACAAGAACTATAGTTTTTCCAGATATCTTTGCTTAGTGCCAGGCATGATCCCATAGCTAGTTCCTACTTACGTACTCTGTGGTGGTCTGCCAGCACTGAAGTCTACTGTTTTCAAGTTTTCTTCGAAAGCGGTACCTGCCAGCTCTTCTGGAGAAGGGGCTCTGTTCAAACACCAGATCTCTTAATGGGAACAGTGATCCTGTCTGGAGAGCTACTCAGTAGCTGGGGGGTTTGCAGTGGAGTTTGGTATCATCAGGCGATGATGCCGTAGAGCCTTGCTCTGTGCATTCAGAGTTTTTGGGAAGATCAGGCTATAAACACCTTTTTCAGAGAACAGACTTTTCATTTCTGCGTGACAGTTTCTTGCCATAAGAAAACAGGCTGAAAAGTCATCTTTGTTTATCTTCTCATTTGTTAAATAGGTGGGCATTGCTGAAGGCCAGAGTATCTTAAATTCCACTCAGCAGTTTAGTAAATTGCATTCATTACGCGGCTTCTTTCCCAAGCTTAACAGGTGGATATTCCTCAAAAGACCGCTTCACAGTGAGGGTTTAGAGTCCAGTAAGACTTCTGTTATTTCTCCTTCCTTAGAACTGTTGCTTTCACGTTTTCTTAAGATGGCCTTCTAGATTTCTAGATACCTTGATTCTCATGTCTTTATTCCTTCAGGATTTTTTCTTGTGGGGGTTTGGTTGGGGTTTTTATTTGTTTGTGGGGTTTTTTTTCTTTTATTTTGTCATTTCTGCTTAGGAAAAGAAAAAAAGTGTAGACTACTGAGTCAATACAGTCGGGATAATAGTCCTTAGGCTCATAAGATTGTAGTTGAGATTTTGTGAAGACAGTGTAAACTATGTGCAGTGTTGCACACTGGTGGTTTATGAATTTCATGGAACGTTTACTAAATTCCAAGCATATATCCATGCTGCTAGCAGTCAGTACACACTTCTAAATAAGAATAACAACAGCATTTTGTTCAAGTAGTAAGTCATTACAGTTTAGGGTTCTTGAAGAAATTCACTGTTATACATTTTTTAATTGTGGTTCACCTTGAGGAACTGGCTGTAAAATATTATCATCTTACAGTAAAGTCAGCAATATAGTAAATAACCATATTGGTAAACCATAAACTTTTGTTTCGTATTATTCAATAATAGTTTTCCTTTTGTACATCTGGATAAAATGTTGACAACTCTGCTAATTACTTTTTTTTTCCTGCCTGAAATACATTTTCATTGACTAATGCTTTATTAAATGAACTCATACTCATAGTAGGCATGATAACAGCATAGAAAAATATAAGATGATTTTCAGCGCTTCACTGATATTGAGTCTTAGCTTTTATTTAGTCAAAACATCTTAATTGATATTGTGAGGGAAGGGCTCTTACCCTCTTCTGAAAAAAATAGCTGCTCATTAGAGATTTTGAGACAACTTTTGTAGACGAACACTTTCCTAGTTGAGTACTTCAGTATCATCAGCTAATTTGGGGCCCAACTCAATGCACTGGTAAATGTGTTAATGTCTTTGATTCAGCAGTATCAAACTAGAGCACTGACTGCCTGATTTAGGTGATGCCACTGAACAGTTACATAGTTCTGATGGTGTTTTCTGGGTGTTTGTGTTTGACTTAGAGGGCTGTTCCAGCGGGGTGTGGTGTAACCCAGGTGCAGGACAATGTCTGCTTCAAGAGCCCTGATGCTGCAGGGACTTTTTAGCCTGGCTGTTGGTACGAGCACGTGTGTGTTCCCCTGCCTACCATCTCCCCTCTCTTTCAGTCAGCTCCTCTCAAAACAAAACACAACCTGGTGTGCCTTGTGCCTGCCTAGTTTCTGCTCTGGGTAGCAGGAGAAGCCCTCTGGGCTGGTGGCTGCCCTCTCTGTTGAAGTGACACTTGTGCCCGGTCCTGGAGCTGAACAAGGGCTTGGGGACCTTCAGTGCCCCATAGGATTTCAAATATGTGGATTAATATTTTCATTCAGTATCTTGTACCCTGGCACAAAGGAGGCGGCTGTTGCTTGTCTGGTCTTCACTTCTGCCCTGCAGCCTGTGTAAGGCCACCATCAGTCATGAGGGTCGTTGGCTGGGGGTTACAAACCCTCCTCGGAGGTGCTTGTCGCTCTCCTGTGTGGTATCTGCGTGACCTCTCTGGACGCCGAGTTGGGCCAGTCCTGGAGCCCGATACCAGGCTGTGCCACTGCATGCTGAACTGCGCTTACGCGGCTGGAGAATGGAGAAAAGAGAAGTTGCAAGTTGTTACTGGAACCTGCTTTAAGTATTGGTTGGTGTTTTGGTAGAAGAGTGGCCAAGTCCCTGTAAGGAGCAGGAAGATGCACAGATATGTGTCATGCACTTAACAAAAAAAAAAAAGGCAGTTCATACTTGAGAAGGAAGCCTTTGCTTCTAGGCCTTATTTCAAATCCTGCTAGGTCAGTTGACATCATGGATATTTTCATGAGGAGACTCCTTGGAAACCTGTCCAAATTAACAGATTGCGTGTCTTGGCGCAATTCCCAGTTGGGCAAAAGCTGCTCTTGCAGCAGGCTCCTCCTCTGACACTTGAAACGCAGAGGGAAAAGGTTGAATCTGGGACACAATTGCCCATGCCAGGCTGGGGTGAGAGCTGGGCTGGGAAACTCTGTGTGTCATTAACTGGAGATGGATGGCTAAATCTATCTAGATTTATTGGTAGTAAACTGAAATTTAAAGCCGCTAACTTGCTGCCGAGTGAGTGGAGTTACCACCAGAGGCGGTGGAGCTGTGCATGTGCCTCAGGACGGAGTGTAGCTTGTGAAGGCAGCGTTAGGCTTTTCTCCTCTCTTGCTTTCCTGGTTTGCAGCACTCTTGTGCTTTTCCTTTTACCTGTTCAGACCCCAGGTGTCACTGGTGGATCTGAAAGGAGGAAATCTGAGGACAGAGCTGCTCCCTTTGCAGGTGGATGGGACCGCTGGTGTGGCAATGCCCAGGTGCTCTCTGCAATTGCTGACACGTTTGTCTTGAGGGGACTATAGTTCAGATCTCTCCTCTGAGTTAGCCAGTCCTTACCAAACGTACCTGCAAAGTTCTTGGCTGGCTGGATAGTTACCACACGAGGGGGGATTTGGGTAGGTTTTCCTGTACGAAAATCCCATGATGTTTAACTTAAAAGATCTCTGGCAAGGTTTAAACCGAGTTATTGGTGATGCGGCACTCGGCGCGATGCGCTGAGTGGCTCTGAGCCCACGCGCAAGAGCGGCGCTGGCTCCATGTTCACCTGCCTTCAACGGCTGCTTGGAGGCAGCGCCCCCTGCGCCGCAAAAAGCCGCATCACTTTGTGCCACAGGATTTTGCTTCAGCGACTTACCGTTAAAATGATGTTGCTGGAATTTTAAATTAATAAATAACTGCCCTTTCAAAACAAAATGTTTCAGCATTACTTTATACCTCCTGTAGGTACATATCTCTGAAATAATTTTACCTATTTTCGTTATGAAGTGATTTTGGTGCATGCTGAAATTCACCTTTCTATGATTCACACTGCTTGAATGCACATGTGGAAGAGGTACGAGAAGGTTCTTTTGCTTAAATACCGGCCTTGGAGACTCATCACTCTCTTTCTATATTCAAAAAGAAATTTAATTTTACCTTTTTGTGATACTCATTGATAATTAAGTGCTCCACGCACTGCATCTTATTATTCTACGGGCCTGAAGATTTTCTGTTGCAAACAAAAGGAAAATCAATTTCAACAAATTCAGTTGTTGCCTTCTTATTAGGTTTTGGTATTCAATGTAAATTAATGTTTTGAATTTATGTCATTGATCAATAGGTGCAATTATTGATTTCCTATGTATGAGGTAAAAAGTGAATAAATAAGTTTTTGTCTTTGACATGTTTTCATGTTATAAAAACAGGGTTCATTGTGCTGCAAGTTACTTTGTAGTGAACCTGAGGCGGAATCAGAATCACAAGAATTATGTGAGTCTATTTATTTCTTGGATGCTGATAGGATTATTTTTTTTAAAAAATGCTGACCGACAGGCGTCCCATTGTAGAAGTTTATTTAGAACCCTGTGGTGTAAGGGTTTGCTGTCTGAGCACAGGTCCTGATGCCCATCTGATCTTCTGTGGGACTGGTTAAAAAGTGGGAAGTTATCACTTTTTAAGTGGGAAACAATCCTTCTAATTGTGGCTCTGTGCCTTCTGTGTAAATTTGCTGAATTGCAGGTTCTGGTAGAGCTGTGACTGTGCTGATTGAATAGTTCAGGGCTGATTTCAGGCTCTTGCTTACCTTATGGACAATGATAACTCAACTTGATATTGGCTGAAGGAGATGACTACTTCTACAAACACGTAAAATGCCGTAGCTGTGAGACTGGGAAAGTCGGGTAGTGGTGGACGCTGTTTAAGGTAAGCTGTTGACCTCGCTCTGAAGTGCAGATACCTTTCTGCCAGTGGTGCTGGAGAGCAGCCAACTGTCCATCAGAAGTATGAGGGTATCCTCAGCATCACTTGGGGCTCCTGCCAGGTGGAGGGAACGACCCTCATATGCCAGCAGGTGAGCATGGCTATTTCTTTCCGCAGGTCCTCACAAATAGCGGCTTGATGGTCGAGGAAGAATTCAGCCAAAGCCAAATGGAAAAACAGAACACAGTTGCATAATCATTTTTTCTGAAATTAAAAACACCAAGTCCTGTACACTGTGACAGAGCTTGTTCTCTTCTGATAGTGTTTCATTTAAATAACGGAGCTGATGTGAATTGGAAAGATGGGTGGAATGGTTTTGTGAGGAGACTGTCTCTGGCAGGATGTAGAACACAGACATCAATTTGATTGCAGTAAGGTGGTTCGTGGTATTCTGTGCATTGGTAACTTCTTTATTTTCCTACTGCAGAGCTACCTCCAACCCTAATGGTCTCTCTGTATTGACCAATTACCACAGTCGCTTTGTGTTTAAAACTAACAGTGTTGATTCTACTTCTCTGATAATATGTGTACTTAGTCTACTAAGGACTATCTAGAGTCAGACGTTACATAAGGGAAGGTGTTGCTGATTCTATTTCATACTAATCCCCATAGTTCTGCATCAGATGCTTTGCTGTGTGTTGCCCACTGTTCCATTTTTACCATTTGCAAAGCCCCATGAACATTTGAGTGCTTTGCATACAAAGTACGGAGTGTTCAAGGCTTACCTTAATCTTAGGTGCAGAGGCAGAAAACAAGGATTATGGGCAAATATTCACTGTAATCAGGAGCATAATGCTACTGAGTTGTAGTAGGTGGGGATAAAAAATGAACTAGTAAATAGCATCTTCTGCATGGCTATCTTCTGAGATACAAAACTCTGGAAAATTATGTATGGTGGTATTCAAGTGGCCTAAAGTTCACCTGATCTACTTGATATTTACCTTCAGCTTGCTCAGCATGTCTGCCTTTGGGAAATTGTACATTGGCTGACTGCATCACTCTTCAGAAATCAGCATCTTTTCTGCACAAAGGGCTCCATGCAGTGTTGAATGTAGTCTGCCTTAACGTGGTCAGAAGGTCCTCATCGCTGGAGGAAACTAAAAGCAACATGGAGCTAATAATAACTACTAACACACTGCGTGAAAATTAGTCCCGTCTTTTTCCTGGATTGGAATGAAGCCATTACACTCTAAGTTATTCCAAGAGTTTTGAGTGGGTGTGGTGTTTCTTGCTCAAAGCTAGATATTCATGGTCGGGACTAGACGAAGAACATGAGTTGCCTCATATTCAGTGCCTGCCTGTGTGTGCCAAGGTGCAGGAGAGCGGAGGAGAGAGTCTGCTTTGTAGTTAGAGCAGCAGGATGAGTTTGTGTTGAAGTACAGCTTTGCTAAGACCTTCATTTGTGGGTTGGTATAGAAATTATTGTTCTCATTGGGAATTAGCTGTAATAACAAAAGTTGAGAAAATACAGTATTTTTAGTGCTTTCATGGATTCAGACCACTTCTTTAAAATTAGAGGAAAAAAACCCAAAACCCAAGAAGAATGGATTGAGGACATAGTACCCTTGATCAAATGGAGGCAGAGCCCAGCTTGCAGGAAACCTATTAAAAGACAAAATAAGTCAGTTTAGTCAGATGGCGACCACGTTCCTGTTGGAGATCAGAGGGTTCACATCAATCACAGCAGCAGTAACTGCAGGTTGTATGTAGTAGGGCCTGTGCAAAGACTGTAGTTTGTGTCCCTATCTTGTATAGATAGAAATAGATTCAGATATCTTGTCAAAGAGTCAGTGGTATCAGAAGAAAAAGTGTATGGGAACTGATAAAAGCTTGGTAGATGTTTTACCTGTTGAAGGTAGTTGTGTAGTAGAAAGTTGTGGAGGTATCTCTAAGGCTTGCTATATTTTCCAAACGGAAAGGTGAAGACAACATCCTCTTCCAGCTTACTAATCACCTAACAGTCATCAAAAGAAAAAGACTGCACTTAACTTTTCTTGTATGTTTTTTTTTTCTTTTTTCCTGTGGCTTGACTGCAGCAAAATGATGACATTTATCTGTTGACTCAAAGCCATTTGATGTTCTTTCTGAAGGGACTATTGGCTTTCTCTAGGAGGCTTTCAGTACTGCTTGACCTCCTTCATCTCCTTCGCTGGTCTGTTTTGTGGCTGGGACTGTCTTTTGCTCCTTCTGCGTGGTGTCTACTGCCCTTGGCCAGGGTCTGGACTGGTTCCTTGACTGTATTTCAGAAAGCCTCAAAAGCTAAATAATAATTCTGTATTGCAAGCACTGCTCTTTTAATGGACATGTTCTGTCCATCATTTGTATTTGTTGAACACAGAATTTTGTGCTCTGGGCACCGTTCTACTTCAACATTATTTTTTTTTTGCTGTCAAAAGCAGAAATGTTGATAAAATTAAGCAGAGTTTGTCAAGGGGCTTCACAGGCGTTCCCAGGATGCCTTTGTTTTACATATTCATATAACTTGGGCTATGCAAAGAAGCTAATGTTTATGCCTGTGTAGCTCTTTGATCTGTGTGTTTTGCAGAATCTCCTTTGCCAAACTACAGAAATTGAATTATTGTAGTGCACAGCACAAAGCTGTGGCTTCCTCATTTCCAACAACAGCTGCTTATGTTCCTAGTTAGGGGGCAGTCAGACTTGTGGTTGAATTCTGTGCTGCACAACAAGCAGGTATTGCCTCTGCTCCTCAATAGTAATGGCTGGCAGTCATTTCTTGTTGATTTCATCAGAATGAAATAAACATCAATAGTTTGGAATCAAAATGATTCTTAAAACCCAAGATCCCCTGGGAAAGTCCTTAGCCACTGTGGCAAGATAATACAATCTTACCACTGCCAGTGGTGGTTGCATGCAGTCTCCTGCCGCTGGAGCTACTCTCACCTGACTTGAGAGTATTGAGCAGAACTCCACAGTGAACCCGAGACTTAATTTTACTTTTAAATCTGATGACACAGTCCAGCCTACTTTGCCTATGCTCGGTTCTGGTCAACTTGTACTGAGGTTCCCTGAAAGAGTGGATACAGACAGATACCAACAGTGGATTGGATTTTCTCTTCTTTCCAATAGCTCCTTTGGTCAAATTCATCAGAACTTCTCTGGTGGTGGCTGTAGAGAATTGAGTTTGTTTTGTCTAGGTATTATCTCAAGATTGAGATAATTGATAGCTCCTTTTCCAAGCATGAGGTCTCACGTACACCTGAGTTGGGTAAAAACATGTAGAAACAACAGAGAACATCTGTGTTCACATGTGACAGATAGACTTGTGCAGTCATGACAATGGCAAGAAACACCATAAGACTGGAATCGGTGTAATTACAACTTGTTGGAGTGCTTGTAATGTCCCTGGTTGTGCCCGCAGGATTTGTACGCTCTTTGTGCCCAGGCAAGGCTGGAGACCGGCGTGGAGCTTTGAACGGCAGCGCAGGGCTGCGACCTGGGAGGCTGCCGCGTGTTTCTAGCGCTCCGCTGTGACCGCAACGAGCTCCTTCCTCTGAAGACTCTGCGCTCTTCCTCTCCCCTGCCAAGGTCTGTTTATGCTGTGTATTTCCTTTAGGGTTAGGATATCTCTGTTGCAGTAGCACTGAGCGAAGTGGGCTACGGATCTTGGCTGGGGTCTCTAGATGCTGCTGTAATATTAATCAGAGCCTTGCAATAAAATTCAGTGCTTACAGTCCTTTCCAACTCATGTCTGTTCTGAGTAGTTCACAGTGTTGGGGCCTCAGCTACATATAAAAATAGGTAATTGATTTGCTTCCTATTGAATAAATGACATGCTGGTGGAATGATTAATGAATAAAAAATCAGGGGCGTCACTGGCACACAAATGGGAATCATCATTCCCTTAACAAATTTTTTCCTGGTTGGGTTTAGCTTTCCTTTGGGGAATTACAGTTTCGCTAATTTAACAAAACCGCCCCATAAATAACTCATCAGTTTTTATAAATGTCGGTTAAAGAAATCTGTATTGAAGTACTGGGAAATGACACTTGTAGAAGAAACGCTGCTGCAAATAATGGGAAAATTGCAGATGTATTTTATACCTCTTCTGAAAATCAAAAGGTCTCATAAATACAGTCTGTAAAAATGTCTGTGGAAGAGTTAACATAACTGTACAAGCAATAAGCCTGACCTTTCAGTGTAATTTATTTTAGATTTGCTCAATCCTTTTTTATTAAAACTAGCACATCTGAAGCAGAATTAAATCCTATTATACCGGCTGTGTGATTGTATCAATTTTTCTCTGCCATGGCACACTTTATTAAAAGTTACTTTGTTTCATATTGGCTAAGGCAATCAGGGGAGTAAATGAGGTTTTGTGGTCTTTGGTAGAGAAAGGAGCGTGCGGTTTCTACCCCTGACAGCAGTGTAAATTGCCGTGAGGCACAGCTGAGTTTCAGCCCTACAACAATCGGTTCTGTGCACTTTTGCTGGCTGGTGGCAAGATGTGGGTCCCCATCCTGTCCCAGTGTCTGCACTGGTCCATGGCTGGGTTACACAGAGGCAGCTGTGTTATGTGTTTAGCAAAAACACGTTCCTCTTAGCAAAAAATCTTCCTGTGAACTAGATACCAAATCCTTAGAGAACCTATTTATATCAGATGGGGGGCCATGAAATGAAAAATTTACTTCTCAGTTCCATGTGGCAGGTTCACTGTACACGTCAGCCTCACAAAAACAAAGGTGTGATTAAGTCAGGCTAAAATAGCACAGAATACTCTATCTCGGTTACTCAGCTTGAGGTCATTCTCATAGGCTGGAACTTAACCCTATTATTCAACTTAAAATCCAAGTAAACTAACCTTTCGCTAGTACGCAGGAGTTAAAAGCAGTGCATACATCTACAAAGTCTTAGGTTTTGTAGTGTCTCTATTAACAAGAATCTGGGATTGAGAAGAGTTGGTTTTGGTCTGGCAACGCTGATATTTGTGCCAGCATCAGTGCCCCGGGGCCACGACGGCTGTGCCAGCTGAGCACTGATACAGAACGCTGCGTAGTGGTGAAGCTCAGCCTGCTCTGAATATCCCCAGCACAGGTGTTTTCCCAATCTACTGGGCTAGATTTGATGTGCTATCAAATCTTCTGGACTCTCTTCACTATTAATTCTGTGATAGTGAAAGAATTAGTCTAAAGAGGGAAATTGTAAGGCAATGTAGCTCTTCTGTGACTGCAAAATACATGCAGTTAATGAAGGGGGAACCTATCAGCACCTGGCCTGAGCACTGTACCTCTGACAGCAATGTTCTCAGGAGCAGTGCTCTTACTCCTTTTGATAGGCAAAGAGATTGAGGTTTCATGGGTTTATATCCATTAAAACGGGAAACGGGTGGTGGGACAAGGAATGCAGAGTCGTGTAGTGCTGCATTGAGCCTCCTTCTGGCAGCTCAGAAACTCTCCAAAAGCTCTTACTCTCTGGCTTTTCACTCAGGATTTTCTGATGATATTTCTATATGTATGTTAGCCTTTCTTCCTTTTTTCCCATTATCTTGCCGGCTTGCCTTTGTTTCTGCCTACTACATAGTCCTGTGTTCCAGTGCAAAATCACCAGTGGAGCCTTCTGTTTAGTGTTTCTACTCCCTGAACTGATTTGGATACACCTGTGTTCCAAAGAAGGATGTGTGCTTATAGGTAACCCCTGTCTGTGTTTCATCCTGCTCTCATCTCTTAGTGGAGCCCGTTTTTTGCGCTGACTCTTGGTGTTTGCTCTCGAACCCAGTAGTCATCGAAGTGCTAGTGTATTTGCTGCCCTTGTGTGGATTTTACTTGGTTGTTTTTACCCTGCACTTCTTGCAGTGCAGAGTTCGGCTGGATTACAAGAAGGGGATTTAGATGGAGCCAAGTATTTTTCCAGGTTGAAAGCCTACCCAGTGCTTTTTAACTGACAAAGATGTACAGCGCTTTGGAGTATTTACTGCTTCTGTTTAATGGGCTGTTTACAATTTCAGTACCACCCTCAGTAGCCTCGCTGAGCATATGTCCACGCTTATGACATGTTTACAGTGGCTAATAAGAACTGACACATTTTGCATGTACAGATTAATGCCCCCAAATCAGGTGCTATAAATTGTTATGTGTGGGTAGCTAGGGCAAGAACCTTTTCCCTGTCTGCTGTTTGTTTCATATAGCATTAGGGCAAGATCTGGCAAACATGCAAGTTCATTTTCTGCTTCCTCTACTCATTGCAGGCAAAGTGGTACATTGCCTTTCTTTTCCCATCTCCCATGTTGTGCGCATGGGCTGGGGGAAGAGGCATGGCTGGAGCTATCCTGAAAGGATGCGCTTTGTCGGAAAAAATGATCAGATTCGCCTTGGAGCAGCTCTTGGTTCTTTGAGGATCCCGTTGGTACCTGCCACTTGGCTTTAGGAGGCCCCAAAGCTGGGAGCGTGCAGCAGCCCCTCTGCCTTCCCTCGCCGGTGTCTTCCCTTCTCCGCAGAGGGCTGCATTCAGCGTAGCTTTCTCTGTGCCTGGCTACCAAGCTTTCATCGGTGCTGGGATTTTGCAGAGGTCCTCAGAGCAGCCTTCGCGAGACCAATAGTCTTCTCTGCAAGACAAAGTGTCTCAAGTTCTGGCCTTAAAACCAGTTTTCCAGTTTGGAAAATCTCAAGTAGCCTTCTACCTTTAAAATACAGTAAGTGTGTTATCTCACAAAAGTAAAAGTAACTTAATATGCATATCAGGTGCAGAATGAGACCTCTGGGCAGTGTTATTGGTGGTGTAGGACTACATAAAGGAAAAATAGCTTATTGCTTATTTCCATCTGCCCACAGCTGACCTTTCCAGGTGCAATGTGTTTCGTCTGGTGCATCTGGAAGCGCTCCAAAGCTGCAGCCTCTTAGGCTTTGGGACTATATGTGTTTCTTTAGAGAAACCCAAATACCTGAAAATAGGAAAAAAGGAGACACTTTGAGGGGAATAGCCTATTCACCATCGAATCAGATCGTAGTTTTTAACAGGTGCTGTTGGGTGATAAATGCTGCCTTGAACATTCACTCAGAACAACTTCAATTCTGGTGACAAGTAGTGAGCTGATAAACCCCGATGCCATGAAATCTTCGGTTTTGTTACTGGACAACTGTATCGCAGCCAGCTCGAGAACAGACTTTCCTTTATGGCAAGGAAGCTCTCGGGAAGCGTGAGGGTTCGCTGCTCACTACACTTGCCCAGTCCTTGGCCTCAGCACTAAGACACTCAGTAGTGTTACTTGGAGTGAAGGCACAACCACACAACTCATTTCACATGGACCGTTGAACAACCATTAGACATTAAAAATTTTCAGTCCCTACCCCCAGATGGAATTTGAACCAGTGACCTGGAGGCGAAAAGCGCTGCTGCAATCCTCTGGGGCCTGCCGAGTGTTTGTGTTCATCCTGCAGAGCTCTTTTTCTGTATCAAAAAGCAAATTAATCTGTCACTGAGACTAATCTTCTTTGTCTTAGGAGTAAGCACAATTTTCAAATGGAAAGGGACTATTTGGGACTATTTTTTTACGTTCTGAGTTTCAAATGTCAGAAAAAATTTGTTGCGTCTGTTTGGTTATGCTTTTCTCTCTGAAAAGTCAAGCGCGTACTTTTGACCTAGATGACTTTTGAGTAAGAAGGTGGACAACAGTAATTCCCCCTGATAATGTAGTAGCCTTTCCATTCCAACAGGCAACTTTTTTTTTTTTTCCTAATTTAGAAGTGAAACAGACAGAAAACAGTTATGCCTATAAACACCCCACACCCCTTACGTTTTTGGAGTTTCTGGTAGCTGTGCTAGCAGGTGGACCCAACTGTCATCCCAACCACTCTGGGCTTTGCTTCTCTTTCAGAATCTGGTATTCCCTTTCAGGCCAGAGAAGACTTGGAAAGATGGACAGCTGCAGAGAGGCAGCTGCAAAACTGCAGAAGTATTTGTATTATGCCAAAAAACCTGCCAGTTTCCAGCTTTTTTGAACTGCTGGCACTCCCATAAGGTAAGTGTAGACACATTGGTTTATTACATCAGTAGATTTGGTCTTACACTGGTAAGACTCCACAAACGACCTGCTTGGACACCTTGTCTGGTATGAGGTTTGTGGCTGAGGACCCTGATCTTGCGCACAGCCCAGTTTCATCGCATGTTTGAGTGGAATATTAGACAGCAGCTCACTGTCAGGGAGCCCATCTTGCGTTGTCTCGGGGCAATACAGGATAGAGAAGCTGTTTATATTCCTGTAGTTCATATCGAATGCCAATGATGATGTGCATAAAACCAATTAGTTAAATAAATACTCAGGTGTTCATGCTCTGGCAGGAGATAGCCAAGGGAATTATGTGTATGCAAAAGGACAATTTAAGTTGAGAGCGTCTACAGGGATAATCAATGCCAAATCTACCATTACCATTGATTTAGGCATAATTAGTTTGGATGAAGACAAAAGACCGTCATTAAAAATAATAAATTGAAGCATGGCAGCTAATTCAACAGGCAAAAGCCTCCATCAGAGATGTTTGAGGAAGGTGTTTTGATCCTCCTGTGCTGATTATGTGACCTGATGGGTTGGCTCTGGCTGGTTTGCAGTGCGGTTGGGTACAGACAGTGTGCTGGGAGAAAACTGTCCTGACTCTTCCAGGACAGCATTAACCAGCTTGTTTGATGTGTTATATTTGGAGAGCTCTGGACTGAAATAACCTTTCTGAACTGTTACTATGTTAGGGATTTCATGTGTTTCCTTTACAATCTACTTGAAGATTGGCTTTGATTTTTGGATCTTCTACTAGTGTTTAAAGTTTCATATAGCCACTCCTTGCTCTGAGCTTTTGTAACTGTCTCAGAACTAACCTCAATTTCTTGGTATTGCCCTTTTGTTGGTGGATAGTTTGAAACTCTTTCCCCTTACTCAGTGGACCAGGCTTTCTGTGAACTCTGATCCCCACTTGCCCCGCAGTTTGTTTATCATCCGTGAAGTAAAGCCCAATGTAGTCATGGGGTCTCCTAATCCCCTGGAGAATGTGTGGGGCAGGTCCAGGTTCATAGATGTGTGTTACAGACTCAGCTACAGTGAAATCCCAGACTTTATTCTTTCTCATGCTATAGCAGCTTATGTATTTAGTAACGTATCTCCAGTTCATATCTTCTGCATTAGCCACAGTGCTGGTTATCCCACTAACTTTTTGCTTGTCTGTTGAGCATCCAGTGGAGGTACCCCACGGTAGCTGGCTCTGTAGGATGCAAAGCGACCTCACAGCTGGCAAATCAGCATCTACTCTCTTATTTTGTCGGGCAGGCAGTGGAGATAAGATGACCATAGTTAAAGTGTAGGGATGCTGATGGTGGACTGATGCTCTTTGTTTGCCAGCAGTTCCGATGCGGTGAGGAGCCGTCCCACGTACCACCTCTCTGAAGAGGTGGCAGTGGTGAATTGATGCCACTTGCGCAGCGTCATGTCATTCTCATCCACCTGCTGCAAACTGTCAGCAGTCCAGCAAAGAAACACAACGGAGTGATGCCGCTGTGAAATTTGTGTGCGTGGCACGTGTCTGCAGGAGCAGAAGGAACTAGCGATATGCTGGAAAACAGAGTAGGACAACCCCAAATTTGAGAATCACAGGGAAGAAGCTGTTGAAAACAAATCTGTTCCAAGGTGAATGTGGTTTTCCACTCTAACCATCTTCACTGTGCTCGGGGCTGTGTTTTTACCTCAATTTACCAACATTTTCTATGTTTTTCCACAATGAGTTGCTGACCGTGCACTTGACAGCAAACATGCTGAGCAAATGGCCCACCGCCGCCTGCTGAGCTGCATCAGCGCTTCCTGGTGGAAAACCTGCCCCTGCGCTCTGGATCCGTTCAGGGGAGAGGCCAATTACCTGCTGGTTGGCTGACTTGGGAGGTTCAGGAGCCCCACTTCGGGGGCAGATCCAACATTCGAGCAACGACAGGGAAATGGGGTGCACTCTGTGGGTGATCTGCACTTTCACTGTTGGCCTATAAATGTGTCAGATGAGTAACTGTATTGAAAAAGTGCCCTTGAACACACTGGCAGGATGACTTTCACCTAGAGTCCTCTGGGAACAGCACAGTGGGCTGCCAAAACCAACACGGAGAATGTAGAAAATGGTAAATGGGGATGGAAAGTGGCCAGAGGTGTGAGAGCACTATCCAACTGGACAGCCTCAGCTCTCCAGGCAGTCCAGCTCTGTGCGTGAATGGAAGCAAGTAGTTTCCACCCTTTCTACTGAGGTTATTTCTTCGCATAATAGAAGGGCACCAATCGATGTCTGGCTGATCAGTAGAACTGCTTCTAGGCTGCATAAATTTAATGTGGCCTTTTGTTCTTTTGTGTGGCTACTTCTTCCAAGGGACACCTCTTTATGGCTGGAGAATACCATGGAGACAGCATTGGTCCAAGCAAAGGGGAGGAGGAGTACATGCGCAAATAATTTGCCTGGGATTTAGGTAGCAAGACACCACAAAAGGTTGTTTAGAGTCTGGCCTGGTAAATGAATTTAATCTCTATAAACTCTCGATCAGGAGCTGGTTCCTCAGACACCAAGTGTCAATGTAATTCACTGGTACCAGGGTGGATTTATGCTGATAGAGGAGCTGGCTCGTATATATTTCCTTTTTAATTTCCATTTTGCTGTTTTCCATTTCTGGGAAACCAATTAAGCAGAACTATTAGGCCACTTAGGGAAAGTGTATGTATGAGACTGGAGGAAAATCTGGCTGGACAGATCTGCAATTTGAAATGGGTCTTTCAAATGTCTTTGTTCACACAAGCTGTGGGGGTAGGCTGGAGGAGTGGGGCAGAGGGAAACTGGCTTTGTCCTGTCTGCTGGCATCCCCTTTTGTACTGTGCACGCGGCCACAACCAGGCACTGGATTGTAGTGCTGGATTCACTGGGAAATCATCTATCCTTGAGTGAAACGGAAAAGAGTTAATGCTGTCCTCACACATGGGTCGAGGTTTTTAAATCCATATTAAAAGATGAGCAGTCCTGCCTGTGAGGGCAAGAGACAGTACGTGAGTGTGAATTTGCTTCCCAAGGCCTGGAAGGCATTTTGATCCCTGTTGAGGCTGAAGTGGTCTCAGGAAGGCTGTGCATAGTGCTGCTGCTCTGCCTTTTCCTTATGTCTTGCAGCTGGGACCATATTCCCATAAAGCCGTGACTTCTGAGGGGAACAGAGTTAAAGATTTGAAAAGCAAAGATTCTGGGAAATGCAAACAATGTGGTTTATAATAAGAAAGTGTAAATTAACTAAGGAGAATAAAATAGCATGTTGAAAACAGATTAGTAAGGAGGGTGCCTGTGGATGCCTGGATAGCTTTACCAACTAGTCAATTAGAGCCAATTATCATCCTTAAAGTCCTAGCACTGTGTTTAGTATGCTTGCAGTGTGTCCAATTTAGCTTGCACTGTTTCATAGGTTTACAATTTTCTCTCTGTGTCTGAAATGATCTAGCTGGAGACACCAGGAAAGTGCCAAGCATTAAGTATATAACAATTGTAATTCTTTTGACTGAAACCTGATTTGATTCAGTTGAAAATGACTTTAGTGTATTGGATTTACGGTTCATTTAACAAGTGCTGTAGATGTCAATACATTAGTGTAAACCTGATGCAGGTAGTAATTTGGTTTCTAATGAGGTTCCCCAGCAGTATCCAACTATGAAAAATGGGACGTTCTTCAGTGGAGCACAAAGTGCACCTGCCTGATCGCAGATGTTGTCTGAGGCCCTGCCACTTAACTTCCTGGGAACAGTGTGGCATTACATCTTGCAATGGGCTTTAAAAATGCCTTGAATGGATAAAAAGTAAGAAGCACAGATTGGGAAGAATAAAAGATTGCTCTTTAGAAGTTTTGTTTTAATTATAGATTTAAATTACAACTTTATGTCCTATAGTCTTAATTGTGCAGTTGTTGCAGATGCAAAATTTCCGCCAGATTTAATGGAACTGCAGCAGCTGAGATCAAAGGAGAAACCTTTTATTTTTATGGGGCTGCGTGATCAGACCTTCTTCTTGCCTCCCCACTGTCTTCAAAATGTTTCACTGAATGATCCTTCTGGTGAAAGACCAGATTTGTTGTATACTTACGGGCTATGATGGAAACAGGAGCAGTGCGGAGTGGTCAGGACACAGAAGACAGTGGTGTCCCCCTGTCCCTTGACCCACCTCTTCCCTCTCTGGACATGAGATGTCTTCCAGAAAAGCAGCTGTGGAAGATGTAAGCGAGGGGGAGATGTGACACTGGGTGGAGGACAAAGTACTCCTATGGCATTTGCTTCACCTCAGAAGGAAGATATGGTTTTGGAGAGGCACTTGCCCAGGACATGTTTGTTTTCTTAGGCTTTTAGCTTAAGTGGCCCTGGGGTGGCTGCAGCTGTGGGGTCCCTCCTCAGGCACCAACGCTCCACATTGCTGCCATAGCCGGGGAGTTTCCAGAGATGTGGGGCTCCACAGAGGTGCCCTTCCAAGCCATTGTCCCCTTCCAGGGCAATGCGTGTGGCCAAAAGTGTGTTGGGTCTCACAGTAGCTCTTAGTGGTCTTTTCCCTGTGGGAAAGGCCCTTCCAGGCTGCCGGGCAGCTCACAGGGCCACCGCCTGTCAGTGCAGCTTTTGTGCTCACAAAATATTTTTAGAATTTTATATGCTGCAGCCCAGCAGGTGGCTTTTGTTTCAGCATTAAGCTGATTTCCACAGGTTGAGACGCTGCTGATCAGTATGAGGGTATATGAGAGCCTGACCCCAGCAGACTGCACCGGTGTGATTAAGGCTACAGAAGATATGTTCAATCCTACGTAAAGCAGCCTTGCACTGTCTCTCGATTCACTTCACGTTTCAGCTGGAAATACAGCTCCTTTTTCTCCTCTATCTATACTTCTTAATTTCCTTCCTTTGCTGTTATTTAGCTGCTAAGTGCTACGTGCTGCAGTAGATAATGGAAGAAGCTGTTCAGAATGAAATGGCGTGGCATTTTATGCCCTTTTGTAAACTATATAAAATAAAGATGAACTTCTCTGCTTGTTTCAGACAAGGCACACCTCGTTGTGGGGTGTTTGCTCTCGTATTTTCCACTGGATCATGGCTGACTCCAGACGGCAGTGAGTTAGGAGGGGTGCTATGAGCACCCCTCACAGCCTGTAGGCAAAAATCAGCTTGTCCACAGTCGTCCTTAAAAGTGTCTCTCTTTGGGGTTTATCATATCCAGAGGAAGGGAAAACATAGTAAATCCAATTCAATTACTGCACGGAGGTGACTCTCCGGCAAGGTGAGTGCTCAGTATTGCTGTCTCTGTAAAGACACCACAGTCTGCAAATGCTGCTCTAGATGGGAGCCCTTAAGAAAACTATTGCAAAGTAGCTTTTAAACCAAGTGATAAAATTCTAGGTAGACTTGTTTCTTCAGAATTTAAGTGACTAAAATTGTGGTAAGCTTAGTTTTCCCTTGGAAATTAATAAACCTCAACTGACTTAAGGATAATTTAATTCTGAGTGAGAGGACTAAAGCAGTTTAACCAAGCCTTTCAATTTGTGTTTTTAGAGCTGATTAGCTTCCTTAAGAGTGCCCTGGTCTAGGCAAGTACCCAGTTTTGTGTTCCTCTGTTTCAGAGAGAAATCATCTTCCCCACTGTGGTGCTGACCTGGAGGGCCGCAGACAATAGCTGTGCCATACTTCTTGAGGTTTGCTGGGAGAGTAAGATGCTGGACAACACGTTTTAAGCAGTTGTTCAGTCTTAAATATAGAATACACAAAAGCACAGAACCACTTTGACAGTGTCTTAAATATTAAGTTTAACATACCAGAACTACTTAACACATTTAGCTACTACGAAATAGCATACTTTATTTATAAATCTCCTAAGTCAGCTGAAGCCAACAGTCTGTTTTCACTCTGGTGTCTCAGTTGAACAATTGTGCTATCTAGATCTACTTCCAACAAATCAATTAAAAGCTCCTGCAAAAGTCACTGGGAGACCATCATCATTATAGGGAGGGGGATGCACCATATAATTCCTATGCAAATTTCTGTTCCTGTGCCTAATGCCATTAACAGCTACTAGTGACATTTAATGCCAGAATGTGATTCATTTCAGTTAAGCAAGAAGCTCTGTCTATGTCTGCATTAATTTGGGATTTATTGTTCTAGCCGTGGAAGCCATTGTAAGCTGATAGAAGGGACTTCTCACTCTGTTGTCTGTTTTGAGCTGGGAGAAGGTACAGGCCAGGTTCTGCTTTGTGGCGTGAATGTAGGTCATCTGTTGGTCGCATTCCTGCATAAGGCTAAAATTCAGCTGTTGGTAGGCAGGGCTTTGCTAATGAATTTTACAAATTCCTTGGGTTCTGCTTTGGAATAACTGCTGTTCCTAACAAATGCTTTATTGCCTTTCCTCCAAAAGTTCGCTTAGAGTTCTGTGTTGTGGGGTTTTTTTCCTAATCCTCATTATTCTATTTTTTTTCAATGACAGACAAATTTTAAGGAGCCTACCTGATTGCTTTTCCTATGGCACCCTGATGGAATTACAGGGAGGACTTGTGTGGTTCTGTGCATTCTCTTTTCTCCAGGAACAAATTCTTCCCAGAATTTATCGGCAGGCTGTGTATATTAATTATCTCATTTCGTATATTTATGTGTAATGAATCCAGATGTAGTTAATAGTATGGGTATATCCAACTGCTAAACTTAAATAAGAAAAACTTACCTGTTGGAGGTTCAAAAGGTAGAGTTCACATCTTGGCGCCTTTCACAGCTTGCCACTCCTGCCTGGGATGGAAAGAGCCACAGCCCTGCAGCAGAAGACTACCCTGCCTGCCTGAGTAATGATTTCCCTGAAGATCTGCAGCAAACTGCACCTTTCTGCCATCACTGTGTGGTATTGGTATGGCCACCAGGTAACAGTAACACCTGCACAATGCTTTGGAGCAGCTGGGACCTCCGCCTTTGGTGGTTTTGTGTCCTCAGACCTTTTTTCTAGGCCTGAGCTTGCAGTACTGTGAAGATACGACAGAGCAGAAGTACCACCTCCTAATGCTCTAAAATCCAGAGGGCGGTCAGAACAGTCACAGAATTACAATACATAAATTAAGGTGAAGTTATTTTTCTTGTGTTCATCTTTTTGCATTCGTAATTCCTGTTTTCTAGGCTTTTGCGAAGCTACAAATGAGATTAATTTCTTTTGGTCTGTCTCCTTTAATGACAGCGTGGCTCTGACGCAACCTCAGGTTTCCAAGCACTGGAAATTTGGAATAAAGAGCCTTGTTGCTCATATCTGAGAGCTGGCAATACTGCTTCCTCCCTCCTGGTCCCTTTTATCATGCAGCTTGACAGAAATATTTTGCTTGTTATTTAAAAAAATGTATTTGTTAAAAGTTAATAATTTTTTTTCTTGTAAAGCCTCATCCATCCTGGTATTACATTAGCAATTCTACTTTGTTCTTCTGTGAAGCAAGTTTCAGTTTACAGGTACATCTGCTTTCCATTCCACAGCTTAAAGAAAGTCATCAGGAAAATCTTAAAACCTACTTAATGAAGCCTTTTTAATGCTCATCCTACACTTTTGAGTGAAGTGCAATTTATATTTCATAACAGTAGAAGCTGAGCTGCAAGCTGTAAGTAATTATCATATAATTAAATGTCTACTATGAAAGAAATGAAAACTCAGGCTTCTTGGGAGGCTTCCATGACTGGTTTATGCAATCACAAATTAAATTACATTTCTTTACCTTATGAATGTTCTGGAGGTACATTAACCCAGTTTGGAGATGCACTTCTGAGACTGCGAAGCTGCTTTGAAAGGGGAAGGGAGTTGATCAAACCAGTAAATTCCATGGACCGAGGAGAAGAACACATAAATATCTGTGATGGGTTCTGCAAATGTGACTATCCTTTTATTGTCTGGAAACATTTGCGGCTAATAATGAAGAAATCAACCCCTCCATGAGCAGTAGCTTAAGAAGTGAACTGGTATTAGATTACTGACTGACGCATGGGTTCTAGCGGACATGGTCTTTCTCTGCAGGAGAGAAAAATATTGTCAGTTTGTTGGGAGTGGAGTGTTAGGTATCAGGAAATCTGGACAGAGGATTACCTCTTCATATATTCAGATTTCCTGCATGTTTAGCTAGGAATTCCTGTCCATCCAAGGAGGGCAGTGAGTTCATGGACAACACATCTGCTGGAGCTGGCAGGGAGGAACCTCAGCTCTGGGTGTGAACACTTCTTTTCATTTCGCAGGGGGCTAACTCGACTTCTCCTAATTATCATTCAAATGGTGGCATTCAACGAAGAAAATTTCATGGCAAGAAAGGAGATGAAGCGTATCAACACGTGCGCTTTGTGTGCGCTCATGCCTCTCACGTTGTTGGCGCTTTAGGGCTGGAGGGATGTACCTGGCTCCGTTTTACCTGGATGTGGGAAAAGCTGAATTATTTAGACAGGAAGCCCTAACTTGGAGCTGCTCTAATTTAAGGACCTGCTGCAATAACAATCTGTTATGGCTTTATGCAAATGATGAATGAAATATTTTCATGCGCTGATGGAATTAAAGAGCAGTTTCTGTATGACTTAGGTTAAAGAACAGGAAGAGCGAATGTTTCATCATGTTTTTGCAGTGTATTGATCTTGCATGAAACTCTTTACTACAAAAAGGACAGTTTGAGTCCTGGCTCTCTGAGAAGCTCTGGTACTGTGCTGCTAAAGGGCTGTCTCTTAGGTCAAGTGTTTCTAGACCACAAGAACATCATTTTTATCTCCTCGAATGAAGCTGAAAATCCCGCTGCCTCCAGTGTACAGTACAGTGATAGTTAAAAATCTCAATTCACAACTGTATACAGTGGGGTGATGACAATGTAATGGTATCCTTTATGACATGTCAAGGGGACATATAATTGGTGTTGGCTTTTCTTTTCCCTCTTACTTTTTTCCTGAGGTTAACTACTTAACCTTGACTTGAGGCTGTATTTTTTTTCTCATTACATTTCTCCATTATACATTATTTGGTTTGGTTACAGTCACTAGACTTTAACTGCTCTGACATATTAATTTTTAAGGGCATAAACAACTTCATTAAAATAATGTCCTTCAGATAAGTGCGCTTGGCACTGTGATTGGAAGTGGACAAAAAGAAATATGAAGCATCAGCTCCTCTACATTAATAATATATTATGGGAACCAAAACCAGTACAGTATGTATGTAAAAAGCTTCTTAGGTAACTTTTAGAAGTTCGGGCTGTAGCCTACATCCGTGAGTCAGTTACGTTCAATCATTGTACATCTGTCAAGATTTTCTTTTGTGATGTGCTTTTAGTCAGAGCTTTATTTTATATTTGGAGTCTTCCTTCATTTATATGCAACACTGGTTTTTTAGTATCGCTGCTTATGCTGCGTTATTTTTTGCAATAAATACCTGCTTGTCATGAATCAGAAACAAAGAGGAGCACTGTCTGTTGGATCCTGATATGAAATGTTTATTGGAAGTATATTATAGTTAGAGTAGGTGATTGGGAACCACAGCTGCTCTCCTCTTCCCACTTCTGGACTCCTTTCTTTTCTGTCTCCAGCACAGAGCAAGCCGTGTTAAATATGTTCTGTTAAAAGGTGGGCGAAGTCTCTGCTGGTGCATTGTGCTAAGAGGAGCGGGGCAGGAGGGAGGTACTCCAAATCAAGCGTTATTCTCTCTGGAATGGTCCTGCTGTGCCCCTTGCCAAGAGGTGTATTGTAAAACTAGTGCATCTCACCACAAACCTTTGAAGTAAGATGACGGGCTGAGATGTGCAGTAGTTACAGTGACTTGAAACTTCACTCCGGATCTCTTAAGTTTTCTTTTCCTGTTTCCCTTCTGCCAGACCCTTCTTTTCCCCCTGCTCTGTCTGCGAGTGCTCCCAGAGCCCCAGCGTCACCTCATCCGTGGCTGGAGGGGGATCACCTAAAGCTGCCGTGCGGACTCCCTGCTCACCCGAGACTCCCCTGCCATCTCCTCAGCTTCTTTGGAGGAGACCTGGATGGAACAAGTTATTTCAGATGAATACTAGCACAACTGAAAGCTTTTAGCTGAGTGATGATTTCTGCTTACCCTTCTCCAGGGCTGTCCTTAGCTCTTGGAAGGACTTTCAGCTTTCTCCATTAATCGGCAAGTTTGTATAAGTAAAATGCTTTGACATAGTAACTGCTCCAATGGGCTTATGGACGTGTGCCTGCTGGAGAGCACGTCCTAAAATTCAGTGTTAACAAGCAGTATTTTTGCCTTGCGCTGGTGGCTGAGGAGGGTCTGAGCTGAAATTACAACCTATTTGCCCTGTCTCCCCCAGAGCCTCCCAGCGCGTTTGATGAACGTAGTCGGCTGCTTTGGGGTGATGAGGCCTTGGCCACTTCCTTCATTTCTTCAAGAGTAGCACTGTGAAATGAGGTATATAAATGCTGGGCTGCTGCAGATTAAAAACATTTCCTAAAAAATAAAGTTAAAATTGAAGCTGACCCAAGTTAAAAAGCAATTTTCTGAGAATGCAAAAGCATAAAGGAAAGTGCCTGAACATGATTTTAAGTGGCCCTGTGAATGTGGAAGATAGGTGGTGGGAATAAAAGGATGCGCGCGTCCATGGGGTGCTGCAGATGGAGAGAGCCCTAGAGTCACATGCTAGGAGCAAATTTCAATTAAATGAGCATGCTTCATGTAACTATTGAATTCTGTCTGGATAAATGGATTTTAGAAGAATATATGTATTTTTTGAAACCATGAAGTCACTTGATAAGGTAGTAATAAATCTGTCAGAATTTCTACTTTGACCAAAGCTGAGCTGTAATACAGGATTCATTTCAATACCTAAAGCCATTTTGGGGTGGGAAGAGACCTTCCCAGCTTTGGAATTAGATTTCTCTGCAATGGGTATTATGTTCTTGACCCCATATCATTGCCTTTGAGGAGCAGCAGTATTTAAAATCCACTGTAATGCAATAAGCCTGAGCTCCAGCAAAGTGTGTGCTGTGCTGTTATAATGCAGCGCTGATGGTGGCCGTTGTTAAGGCATTGAACATATGTGAGGTAAACACAGGGCTTTCTTCAGCGGTAATTAATAATTTAATCTCTGTGAAGTAGAGGTTGCACTTCATTTATCCCAGCTATTCTTTGATTTTTCTCTTCAGCCCATTTTAGTTGGCATCTTTCCCTTTCTCCCCTCTTCACCCACGCAGGTTGCCTTTATAATAAGCTCTTTCAGCAAAGGCCAGCTTTATTTCTTTCAGATTGCACTAAGCTTTTCTTTCTTGCAAAAAATAATTGTGACTTACTGTAAAAGACATTCTCTGATTGAACAGACCACCTTTAAGAAAACAGCATGATGAAGAGCTACGGTCCCTGCTGTGCCTGGCACGAGGTGGTACCTGCTTTGCTGTAACCGTCTTTCCCAGGCCAGGCTGCGGAGACTCGGGATAATGTGTCAGTACGTCTGCGAATGCGTGCGAAGCTGCAGAGAATCGCAGTCAGTTAATTTGCTGTTTGCTTCTGCTCCCTGCTTTCAAGTCTGTCACAAAGCCTTGGACCTGGCTGACACTAGAAGAGACTTGCCTGTACCCCTGTGCGTGCTGACCTATTGCAGTGCACCAATCTAATGTCTTGACGCTGGGCAAGGTCTCTCTGGTGGCGTAGTTTCTCTAGATCTGCCCCAAACCAAGATAAACCAAATCAGCAAAGCACTTGGGGATTTCTTAACTGAGTCTAAAGCAGGGTTTTCACTGCCATAACCAATATTTTCCATAAACAGCAGTATTCATGAGGCCTTGTTTTTGTGAATTTGTATTTTGTGCTTGATTTTTTTTTTCCCCTGTGTATATGTAGATTTGAAGACTTTTTCCTGCAGTTTGGATATCTCTAACATCTCCCTTGTATGGATTTTCTGGTGTCTGAAAAGCAAAGTCCATGGTACGCCCTTTCCCTTGATGGAGCTAACAGTCTCTCTCTTCACAGCCATTTGGGTTCAAACCCTTTGCGTTCTTTGGGTTAAACTGGATGATGGGGGACAAAAGTGGTAGCGGTAGATAAAAAGGAAGACATATAGAATGATTAGATGGAACTAATTGTTCAGAATAATCATACAATTATAAAATAATCATAAAGGAATCTCTAGAGACAATTTTTCAGTACTTTGGAATGAAAGAACAGAACTTCCTCTCTTCTGCACACACAATCGTAGACAATGGATCACTGGTTTTAGGTAGTCCTTTCCCTGGATTTCCACTGCTTCTTGTTTTGTCAGTGCAGGACGGGGTTAATTAAAATCTCCTTATTTGCAAGTACAACCCTGGTTTTTTACCCTTTCAGCATCTTACAGCAGGAGAGACAAGCTGGCTGATGGGCAATGACTCCAAAAATGCACCCATGGCTTCTGGGTCTCCACGGTTCCAGGTGTGAAACTGGGGTGAAGCTTGAAGATTTTACAGCTGACAAAGGTTTGTAAAAGTCAGGGCCAAAAGCAGAGAATAAGATGGCACGTACTGCCTGGCAGTCTACTGCTGCCTTTTCTGATGTGAGCACTTGGTCAGATATGGAGTCGTGTGGGTTGTTTCCATTAGCAGAATTTGATGAAAGGACTCATTTATTTTTGATGCACTTTTTCATTCAAAAAGAACACACAAGGTTCCATTTTTATTAAGTGTGGAGGGAGCTGAACAGTGGGAGACAGAAATTTTCTCTCTCACCTTTGCATTTTTTAAGTCCTTTTTAGCAAATCCAAAAAAGCCTCTAAGTAGCTGTTGGTGTTCATCCAGGATACATTCAGATTTCCTCTTGCTTTCTCCCCACTACCCTGGTCTCTGCTGCCTCTCTTTCTTGGGCACACAAGTCATTATAAAGCAGTAACTAAGAAAAATCTCTTCAACTACATGGGATTTGTTTGTGACTTTTTTTAGTCTCTCTCTGGAGTGTAACCGTTGTTTCAGATGCCTAAATCTGTATGTCATAATTTCCAAAGAATGACGCAGCACCCCAGAATAATGAACATTCCTTGTCACAGAATAAACTCTCTAATATACCTCCCAAACATGTTTTAATATATTTATTTTCAAACTAATATAAGGCTAAAGGTAATTTAATTTTTTTTTATCATTTTCTGTACTGCTGCTGGCTCAGCAGAGTCCTCGGCATAGTGACGGTGACCCCCCCTCAGCGTTTCCCCACACCCGTGGGAGGCTGTTGGTGGATAGGTGGGGAAGCACTTTCTCAGTAGATGATGTGGAGCTTGGGAGCTACGTGGGTGTCTTGTTTCAGCGGAGGTGAACCAGAAGTTGCCAGAAAGCCACAAGGCTGGGCAACGAGCTGGTTTTTCCAAAGAGTTGGGGGGGTCATTATGGCTGGGGGTCGGAGCTGAGCACTGTGAAGGGGGAGTAGCTGCTGTGGACATAGATTGGGGTTTGGGGATGACAGATGGTGCTGGGGTGTCCTGGTGACATCCAGTGAGTCACGTCCCTTGTTGATGCCTGAGTAAACTGAGGTTTCAGGACAGTTTTACTCTACTGGATAAACTGAAGGTAAACGGAGTAACACTGGTGGAGTATTGCAGGGAAGGTGTGAGAGCTGTGAGCCGTAGAGCCATGAATGACAGGCGTTGTAGACCTCAGAACTGGTATTTCTAAAAGTAGTGATAGAACATTCCCCTTTCCCAGGCACTTTAACCTAAGTGTGCTTTTACTCAGTCCTAGGGCAGGAGTGAGCAGTTCTACAGTAATTCCCTTCTTCAGGCCTAAGATGCTGAAAGGTGTAGAAACAAAAAGGATGGGAGCTCGGGAAGTAAACAGGAGATGCCACATAGATCAGAAGGAGAGGAAGGAGAAGAAAGTGGAGATTCTCCTGAGCGCAGTGTAGGTGGTAACTGTGATGGTCAGAGAGGTGAAATGCAAGGAGAGGTTGGGTTATTGTTGTCTGTACTGATTCTTAATTTATCTGCAGGGTTGACCGTCCGAGGGGCTGCTGGCTGTGTTGCTGCTGAGCTCTGCAGGCACATCAGCCCTGTGGACCTCGCTGCCACCTCCAGCAGCATCAACCAAGAGAGCGAGCAGAGGTCCATGCCTGATGCTTCTCATCCTGCCTGAGGCACAGCTGGAGACCACACTGGATGCTTCAACCTGGATTTTGTGCACCCAGGCATTTGAGGTACACCCAGCCCTGTCAGTGCAGCCTCCACCAAGTGGGTATCGCTGGAGCTGAATTTTGAGGCAAATTGTGACAGTAATTCAGCATAACACCAGGAAGTCAAGGTAGGGAGAGATGTCCCTAGTTTATTTCTATCATTTAACATGCAAACAATTTAACAGTGCTAGCAGATTCTGATTTCAGAGCGACTGACAAGTATTTTCAATATGTGTTTTCAAAGTATTTTCTTCTCCAAATTTAATTTAAGCTAACAATTCTTTAAACGCTCCAAACTAAATTGGCTGTGGCACTGTCAGGTTGGCTTTAAGTATTGCCTTTCCCACTACTGCTAGGTGGAACAGTTGTGCTTTTATTTTACAATTAATATTTTGATGAAACCTTGTAAGGTACTGTAGGCATAAATATTTAATATCTTCCCTCCATGTTTCTTTATTGCTGAGCTTGGTGATAAGTTAGTTATTCAGACTGAAATGCAGATAAAACAGTAATGTGAACAGTTTAAATCTGCATTTTTCCAAAGCTCCTGTGGTCAAGATGACTGCGTTCTAGCAAGTGTATTGCTGTTTAAAATTGTTTACCTCTACACTTCAGCTGAATGCTGCTGTACATGATAAATGAGGTAAATAAAGGTGCCTTTCGGGTCCCAATAACTGCACAAGAAACCTAATCATTCTCACTAACATAAAATAATTTAACAAATGGAACAGTGCCATAGCAGCCTAATAAGAAATTTCTGAATACTGCACCACATATGGCCAAAGCCTCTTCAGGAATAATTCAAGGTTTTTTTCTTTCCTGCTTATAGCAGGTCTGTTTCATGTTCAATGTGGAATAAAACTGCATGCAGCAACCCACATTTTGCTTTTTCCAAGTCTATTTAATTTGAGCTGGACAAGAAACATTACTGTTTGCCTTTCTCCCATGATAACTGGTATTCCTTCACCTTGTGGGTAAAAAATGTTGGAATTCCTGGCACTGTTCCTCAGGAAAAGGCAGATTTACGCTATTATGCTCAGATTTTCACCTCTTTAGAGATGTAATGATGTCACTTAAGCCAAAGAGAACAATGCCTTTAAAGGCAGATGTGAAATCCTCTGTTCCGCACCCTCTTCCTTCCTCCTCCTTTCCTTCCTTCTCTGGCTCCCCCAGAAGAAAGTAATTTCTGAGCAGATGGAAATTACTTACTCTTTAATAAGAGTAATCTTTACACAACACTAATGGACTTTTGCTAGCCAAGACAGTGCCTTTTGACTTTGTATTTTTACCATTTGAGGAAAAAAGAACTTAATCTACTGCTTTGTTAGCGTCATCTGGGTTATCTCCTGTGGAGGTGGGCTTGCGAGGCTTTGGTCTGAGAGAATTTGTCTGGAATTTAACTACCTCTACTGCTTGCTTAAGCTGGATAAAAATCTCACATTTCTGTCTAGAGTACACACTGGCAGAGAGCACCAAACAGAGATTCAATAAAATTTCAAATTCCTCTCCAAAGCACAGTTTAGTTGCAGGTTTTGTATATTTATCTGAAGAGTCAACTTGTGCCCTGATCCTACCCTTTGATCCACTTTGTAAGCCTTTCTGGCTTGCCTTGCAGGTGCCAAGTTCCTTCATGTAGCAATGCAAATAAAAACAGAGCCGAAGGGAAATGCAACTTTATTAGAGCCTTGGGATCCCGGAGAAACGTTTATCCCAAAGTCTGGTGGTTAAAACAAACAAAAGAATCATCTGTGAGAGTGTGTCTCAATTCCAGCTGTTCGAATCCAACCATTACTTGAAATCTATGGATATTGAAATCTCCTTGGCCTCATTACGTCTTAATTGTAAAAGAGGCTGGTGTGTTTTGCACAACCTTCTCCAGAAAGCTCCTGGCAGCCGTGGAGATGAGCGGTCCCCGGTGGAAGGGTGGCAGTTGGCTCCGCCGTCACCTCACACTACTCCAGCTTCCCGCGAGTGTACATACAGTTGCAGCTGCTGGGTTCAGCTTCCTGGCTTCGGGTGCGCTTAAAATCACTTTTGTGCCTTAAAAAAAAAAAAGCCAAGAACTGTGTTTCATTAACACATCATGGTGGAAGCACAGATGGTGCATTTTAAAAACAAACCAGGAAACTCTCTAAAATAAATGAGGAGCTGTTATTGTCTCCTTTGGTGCCTTTTGTAACCAAATGTTAATGGGGTTGGGCAGAGGCTGTGTACAGGCTAGATATTTCCATCTTTGGTGTGATGGGAGCAGATGAAGACAAAGTGGGGATTAATCTAACTGTAGCTATCCATCCCAAGCATAAATTCTTCCATCTCTGCAGAGGAGCCTGAGCTTTCCTGATGAGCAGCTCTGCCAGGAGGGCAGAGTAGGGCAGTGACTGTAAATCCTGGCTGTGAGCAACACGGATGAACTGACCACGCTGCTAAAAAAAAGGATGTCTGGGAGTCGCTGGGTAGGTAGGTAGGTGCTACGGGAATGCGACTGTGCTGTGACTCTAGATAACGCCCTGCTTTCGCCCATCGCCTTTTCTTAGTTGTGCCGGTTGTTATAGGGGGAGCAGATCGCACTGCCTCACTCAGCTCCAGCGTCTCTCCTTGTGTGACTGGTCTTTACTCTTCAGTCCGTAGAGCAGGAAAGCGGTTCCGCAAGGGCACCTCAGGCTTCGGGGGAAGTCTCTTCCTCCTGCTGGTCCTTGCCATCGCAAGCTTCCATTCTCCTGCGTTATTGCCTCCCCTTCCCCTTTCTGCATGTGCTGGTGGGGGAGTTTTTGGTGGTTTGGTGGACCCATGGGCTGTGGGTCCACTGGAGACTGTGTGGAACCAGCTATCCTCGCCTTAGCCTCCCTGATGGTACGCAGCCTCCTCACCACCTCCTGCAGAAGGTCCTCTACCCAGGCACACCTTTTGTGGGCAGGTTTGCCACCTATCCCTACCCAAGGAGAAAGGTCCAGGCACCTCCTGCAGCCTGAGGTCTGCACTGCGGTCTCTCCCTTCAGCAGCTCTTCACCAGTATCCATCTCACGGTTTGGGTTTGCATGGTTTTTTGCAGTTCCCAGATGAAATGCTGTTTGGCAGGAGCAGAGTCTGGCTTGTGTGTGGTTGTAACAACGTGGCTCCAAGCGAGTGAGTGTGGGTCAGGGCTGGTTTGCCTAATGGCTCACTCTGCAAAGGCAGCCCGGTGAGTGGGCGTCCAGGATGAGCTTTGTGCCCTTCAAGAGACGCGGGGAACAAGTCTGGGCTCTAAGTTGAGGTGTCAGTGGAAGGGAGAAGGTGGGAAGCTTGGTTTGGGTGGTGGTCCAAGAGCTGTTAGCACTATTTGTATGAAAACGTGCCTTCCTCATTAGAGTCAACCTCTGAGTATCCTAACAAATGTGGGGGCATGCCTGTCAACAAGAAATCATTTTCTTATGGCTACTTTTGTAGCTGTACCATTTTTCCTGCCCTTCTATGCAGGATCTTGACTGAAAGGTACTTGCTTTTCAGATGGATCTCTTGCTGTTCATCAGTGCGTTGTCATCCTGCCTTCTGTGTGCTCCTTTCCCCAAGAAGTCCCGTATAGCCTGCTGAAGTTAAGCTGGTGGGAAACTGTAAACAGTTTCTTTTACTCCTATTAGTTTGTTTGGAAAGTTGAAAAGCTGGAGTAATCAAAAATAATCATTGGTGTCAAAACTATTATGAATTATTAAAAGGAGCACAGCAACGGGAGCTACAGATAATTCCTCATTCTGAAAATGAGCACGTCTTATGTTATTGCTGCAGTAATTACCTAAAAATACCTAATACTTAATTACTTCCAAGGTGTCAATCTTCATAACAATTTATTAGAGAATTCTAATGGATGGAGCAGCTGCTTCCACAGGCAAATCTATTTGTGGCTGAACCTGACATTCTGCTCTAAATATTATTCCACCTTGATCAACGTTATTTCTCCACATATATCTTGTTACAGCTGTAACAGATTGGGAAGGGAGGGTTTATCCAGCTGCAGTGGGAATTGCTCTGCTCACTCATGACTTGCAACTTCCTAGTGCTCGAGCAAGTAGAAATGTTTGCCACCAATTTATAATGAGGAAGAAGTTGGAACGGTCTGTTCGTGACCCTGGTCTTGGCTTCTTGGTATTTCAGCCGTACAAATGTCTGGTTGAGAATTCAAAGGCTCCTCTTTTGGGAACTGTCAGCTCCATGAGGCTGTTGGCACGAGGGGACAATACTCACCTGCCTCCGACGCAGAGAGCGAGCCCTGGGGAAGGGGTATGGACAGGGCTGCTCTGTGCTGGGGTGTTGCCAGCGGCAGGGCTGTTCCCCAGGGAACAAGTTAGACGTAGGTAATGTCTTTTGGTTCCAAATGCAGAGTCCTTCTTTGTGCATTAGTGTTGCTCTTGATTGCCAAAAGCATCTTTGGCATTTTGAACAGACAGCTTCAGTCTGGAGCACTCACAAGTTCAGCCTGTGTGCAGCTCAGTGGAAATGGCGAGGAAAGTAGGACAGAGTATAGTCCAAAAGTCTAAAATCAATCTCTTGTTTTGCACAGAAAATGTTTTAAAAGCCCCAAATTAATAAATATGCCAACAGAAGCAACCTGAAAGCAATAGTCTCTAATAGCAAGCTCTGCCTTAACTCGATTAACATTGAATTCTATAGAGCTGTGACTGCAAACCCTGTTGTGTTTCTCTGTTGCTGTTTTCTGTCTTTTGAAAAATTTGCCAGATCGGGCATTACTAAGAACTCTAGGACTGTCCATTCTTAATTACAGCAGCAGGAGTTTCATGCCTTTGAATGAAGCACAAGGGTCTGAGTTTTATCCTCCTACTTCTCAATTTCGTTAGAGACCAAGACTGTGTTGCAATTTGCTTCTTTCGACCTTGCACCGTCCTACATAGAATCACATCAGTGGTTGAGCCACTTAATGTCCTTTTTTCCTGTTCTGGGCTGTCCTTCAAACATCCCTACACCTTGGGCAAGTTAAAATTGGATCCGGGTTTTGCTGTACTGCCTGGCTTTCTACCCCTGTCTGAATTTGGGACAGCAACAGTCCTAGTACAGGCAGAGTGGTCTGCTTTGCCGGTGGTGCAAAACAGAGTGATAAATTAAAAACAACCTAATGAGAACGTCTATTCTTATTTCTGGTTGTTTTCCATTCATCCTGAGAGTACATAGTAGGTGTCTTGAGACATAAGTTTTGTGTTTTGAAAACCTGCATTTTTCATTTAACACTATGGATGTTTATCTGTACAGTCTTCCTAAATCTCCCAAGCTGCTATGCTGTATTATGCATATGTTGCATTGTAGTTTATAAGTACTAATTTAACCAAGTGTTCTCCTAAAAAATGCACTGAAATCTTGTTACAGCAGGTGCCTTGCAAGAACAAAATCCGAGCAGTGTCAGCAAACTGAGCTGACTTTGCGCAAGTTTTTCTGTGTTGGCTAGCCCTTGTATTTGCAGAACATAGCTAAATCAGCACAGTAGCATCTCACTGGCGGAAAGCTAAGGTTCTTTTTGTTAAATATGTGTGTGACGTTCAAACTGGGTCACCCTGAGAAAGAAGCTGGTATCAAACGATGGTAAACAGTCAGCTTCAAGGCAGTGGTAGCGGGTGAGCATTAGTAATCCCACCGACTTTCGTGACATGAGTTGTATCCGTCATGCAAGAAGTACTGAGGGTATGGATAGATGTGTAAGGAGCAAGGTCTTGGGCATTAATATCCAGCTTTTTAAGAGACTCTGTGGATTACCTATGATACCTGTTGGGAAGATATCTCAGGAGCGAGAGCTTACGTGTCACTGTAAGGTGAACACAATCCAGAGGCTGGTATCAGACCATGCCCTTGTGATGGCTATGTTACAAATAACTTTGGTTTTGTGATGCATTCTGTCACGAGGGACCCAGACCTTTGGGCTTTTATCCTGACTGAAAATTATAACTAGCAACTAGTGAGCATTCATAGGAACAACTGCTGACTAATAAGTAATCCTTCCAGCTCCTTGATGAGCGGAGGAAGCGTACGGAGAGTGAGAGTTGGTGGCAGCTGTCCTGGTCCCCTGAACCAGGTCCTGCAGCTTTGCCTCAGGGGATGCCCCCGGGACAGAGCACTCCTTGGGACCTCACCGCGACTGCTGCCCCGGCAAGACCTGGCTATTCTCCACATGCTGAGGGGTTGCTCGTTTGTCTGCTTGCCAAAACTGAGGTCTCAATTGCCTGTTCTGACAGCTCCTTATTAATAGTTTCTAATACTCATTTTCTGGCAGTTGCCTCATTGTTGGGATTGTTTAGCCTGGAGAAGAGAAGGTTGAGGGGAGACCTTAGCACTCTCTACAGCTACCTGAAAGGAGCTTATAGCGAGGTGGGGGGATCAATCTCTTCTCCCATGTAACAAGCGACAGGACAAGAGGAAATGGCCTCAAGTTGTGCCAGGGGAGGTTTAGGTTGGATATTAGGAAAAACTTCTTTACTGAAAGGGGCTATCAGGCATTGGAACAGGCTGCCCAGGGAGGTGGTGGAATCGCCGTCCCTGGAGGTATTTAAATGACGGGCAGACGTGGTGCTGAGGGACATGGGTTAGGGGTGGTTTTGGCAGTGCAGGTTGATGGTTGGACTCGATGATCTTGAAGGTCTCTTCCAACCCAAGTGATTCTATGATTCTATGATTGTGGCTGTGACACCAGCAAATCCCTTGGTGACCATCAGGTGACTGACGTGGCCGTGCTCTCAGTGCTGCCCCTTCACCTGTTCTCCCGTCCTGCACTCAGATGCTAACTTGTTAATGCTTTGTAATTTTTATGGATACCTATCCCTATGGTACAAAAGAAAATAAGAATCGTCATCAACCTTGATGTCCACGAAGTAACTAACCCAAAGGGGGGCACCTAAAGTTCTCTCTGGCTACTGGCTACCAAGTTGTTGTTTGGTTTTTATTCTCCCTCGAGTGTCTTTGGCTGAATTAGGCTTTAAGATTGGTATCAGAATTACATTTGTGACCTTCTTGGGGATTTTTGAGCAGTTCAGATGTTATATAGACTGTGACTGCTCTTCAGAGTAGTCCAGGCAGGAGAAAATTATCCCACAAGAAAATACTCCTTAGTCTGTAAAAACTGGAAAAAAAAATTGAGGTATGCTGTTTTAAATTGGTCTCTGTTCTAAAGGATAAATCTGCAACTGAATTACTTTCTAGCATCCTGATCTGCACAGAAAAGGTTTGACAGTGTTGTGGTTTGGTTTTTTTCTAATTTGGAAAATATTAAAATAAGGAAGAAAATTAATTCAAAGCAAAGGGATATAAACAGAGAAACTTAACGCTTAGTTACAGCTTCCTAAAATTTAAATAAAGAAAATGTATTGTGATGGTTCATTGGCTTGTATCTTATCTTGCAAAGAGTAGCTACCACGAGCAGGGTAGTACATTCTGCAGAAGATCCAGTTTATTCTATCTGTTAGCCTGGATAATGAATATTCTTCAGAAGCGAATGCAAATGTTTTTTCTTATTTCCTGTCTCTAAAATTGCGACAGAGAGTTTGTTTAAAAGGTAACAAAAGGATTAAAATGGGATGGAAAGCCTGCAATTATCTGTGATAAACAATGCATTATGTTTTGGTTTGCGGGCTGCGAGCCTGTCACTGAAATGCTCCTCATCTCCCATAATATTTTGTGCTACTGCAGCGCTTTTCAATTATACAACTCAAAGGAAAGTTTCCACTGACAAAAGCAGTGAAAGCACATTGCTTTTAGTATTGGTTTTCAGGTTTTTTTTCTTTCTTTTATAGGTCTCAAGTGTCTCTTCAAATATAAGTCCAAATGACAGGAGTCCAGGAGTTTGAAAGTTATTAGAGAGATATGGATATATGCAGCTAATGAAATATGCTCGCTTACAATATATCAAGACATGCAGAATATTGAGGAAAACTCAGCAATTTCAATATTTAATATAAGCTGGAGTTAAAGTATTTTATTTTTTTTTGCAAATACAGCATATGTTAATCTATTGCTGAGCATTCGTCTAGCAGATTCAATTTCCACTCATAATTTTTCGTTTATTAGTTTCTCTTTCACATAAACACAGCTGTGTATTCTGATCTACGCTGCTGAGATCTGATGTGGTGCAGTATACCGGGAACCCACGTGATTTATTGTGGGGAGCTAGGGGATCGACTGGGGGAACTGCTGAACAATCTCAGAATAAACATTGATTCTGATTTAAATTCAGCTTTGCAAAATTTTTACCCCAAACTTTCCACCAGTTGCTTATATTGAAGGTGGACCAATAAGTGTTGGATAGAGGGATTCTTTCAGCCGTGCTGCAGCTCAGGAGTAGCTAGGAGTTTCTGCTGTATTTGGCCCCAAATATCTGTGGTGTGCAAATTAATTTGCAGTACTGATAAATTGATGAGGATCATATGATGCTGATCACAATCCAGCTGCTGCTCTTCTCTGGCTGGCAGCAACATACCTCTGAATTTGAGGTTTTCTGAGACTGGGACTTTGTAATCAAGAAGCTTATAATTTTGAAGGCGTGCTGAGGAACAAATAATCATTTTATTTAAAATGTAATACTGAGTCTGCCACTTGACGTGTGGCAGCTTGTTTTGGAGTGGTGGTTAAACTGTTTAAAAAAACAAAGCAAAAAAACCCAAACGACAAAACAAGACTCTCCATCATCTCCAGTGGATTCCTTGCTGTAAAGTAGGTCTGGAAATCAGTATGTGTTTTACTTAAAGTTTCACACTAGGCTACCTTCTTCAGGTACAACGGCTGATTTGCAAGCAGCTACTGCACAGCTGAGTTGGAAAGGCTTTCAGAGTTTAAGCCAAAACCCTTCTGAAGTTATTGAATAACTTTCCTTTGACTTGAGCGCGCTGTGGTTCGACCCCCTGCGAATGGCTGTGTCTCTGCTATCAGGGATGTGCTGCGCGGAATAAAAATCTCTGTTGTAGGTGTGAGGGAAATGAGTTCAGCCTTTATCCCCTTGGGTTTTTACACATCTCCCTACAGAGTACCTGTGCTCGATTCTCATCTCGCCAATGGTTCCACCTACTGTCTTCCCTCCGCTCCTTCTTCTCTATTGTCTGGTAAGACACACAGAATCATTTAATAGATTGCACTACAACTTGACCCCTCCTCTTCCTGCCAAGGGAATATTTTTCCCATTGCTGGTAAATGCACTTTCATTCCTGGATCTCACTTGACACGTGAGCTCTGTCCTTTCTCTGGCCACTGCGAGGCAGGGAACAGGGGCGATGGCCTTCCAGGGGACATTTAGCCGCCCTGCTCCCTCCTGTCCTCGCTCCATGCACTGCTCAACGAAAGAATGTCTCTGAGGAGAGATGATAGTTTCACAGAAGAGCTGATAGAACTGGGAAGAGGACTGGTGTCCTGATAAGCTTGTCTCGTCTTTATTTTTAGTCTTGGTTGGTTGGTTTAATGAAATCCAGTACTTATCTACACGCCTCCTCTTGATTGCATCCTTCGGCTATCACAGCCAAATGCTGTGGTGAGAGTGTTTTTTAAAGCTATGGACAATCGTTACAGTAGGGTATATTTATTACCTGTCCACTGTGAAAGCTGTCTCGCTTGTAAGCCCTTTTTTCCAGCAAACCGTCCCCGCTCAGCACCTGGCTAACAGGGTGTTCCGGCCCCGTGCTCTTTCGTGATGCTGAGGGAAGGATGGTATCTCCAATCAGTAACGAAGTCGTGCTACGTGCAGTGCTTTCCGGTGTCCTCTGGGGCTTGGCCTTTGAGGCCGAGGCAGCGATGTTCTGCAGGGCGAAAGGAGGGTTTGTGGGTGCTGCTGGATGACATCTGCTCAGGCGTGCAGCCGCGGCAGGACACCCGCGGGGAGGTGCTTCCTTGCCCAGCACCGCGCTAAGCCCGGAGGTACCTTCCCGCAGGAGTCACAGCTTACGTGGATTCAAAGGGCTGTTCTGGTGAGAGACCCGCTCTGGCTTATTGAATGTCTGGAAAGTATATCAGGAGATTCCTAAGCTGGGAGTCATCGGAGGCTGGAAGAGTGTTTGAGGAAAGCATGGCTTGATGCCTGCCTTCCTCTCGTGTACGTACAGGCATTTGCTGCTGACTGTTACTGGGAATGGGGCAGTGGGTTGGCTAAATCTTTGGGCTGATCCAGTATGTCACTTCTGTGTTCATAAATAATTGACATGCTAAACACTGCTGTTAATCGCACTGGAACTTGCAATGATTAATTCTAATTACTGTTCATTATTTCTGTAGCGTGTCAAATGTGCTTGAAACAATGTCTGGTAGGTACTAAGCGCTAAGATATGGATACAGCGAGAGACAACTACTGACGTTTGCCTGTTCTGTGCAGTGGCGGCTGTTTTAGGCGGTGCGTGTTGGGACTTTTGCCTGGGCAACATGATGCAAAGGTTGCTGGATGCTGAGGTCAGGTCCTCAACTGCTTGTAAGTCACTGTATCTTCTGACTGGTGGAGCTTCACTGGTTTAATCCCAATTTGAATCTGACATCTGGGTTCTGGATGGCTGCTCACAGCACTCTTATTACCAGGGCTGCTAACAAGTCACCTTTGCTTTGGAGCAGCAGGATAAGTAGGGATTCCCTCTCCTTAGAGAGATGGCTGGTAGCAGGAGGAAGTTCTACCAGTTGCTTCAGTAGACCAGAAGTTTGTGTTTGGATGCATGGATAGACCATGCTTCATTCTTTTCACTTCTCATGCAATCACTTGCTTGCGAAACAAACACAGGTGTCAGCCTCAAAATGGGAATTCCACATTGAGATGCTTGGTAAATTTTACCTATTACAGTTACACTGAGTTTACCTTTCTCAGAACTGAGAGTGCTGGAAAGATGAGGTGTGGGGTTTTGAGCGAGCAATGGCAGGGAAAGCATGGCTGTATCAGCTGCATTACGGTAAACATGGGGGGAATTGCTACTTCAGTGCTTTAAATTACTTTCTGTTTACTCCAGGATCAGCATATGCATGATGACTCCTGTAGAGAAGCTGATGTGCTGGAGGTATGTGCGTCGCAGTAGCTAACAATAACTTATTTGTGTATCTATTCTTGATTATTTTAATTTTTAAAGATAATTTTTAATGAGTCTCTGATGGCCTATGTAGGGGCTTCTGACTTACTCCCAAGATGAGCGTAGTTGGAGCTGGAAGTTTCCTGGGGCATTGCAGGCGGTTTCTGGGGCAGCACCTGTATTTCGCTGCACACTGACACGCTCAAGATGGTGCTTTGCTGCAGAATAAACAGGAGAGGGAGTTGATTAGGCAGATACAACTCTCAGGCAGCTTATTTCAGCTGATAATTTTAAGGCCCTTAATAGGCAATCCGTAAGCAAAATTTCAGTCCTCACGGAGATGTTTTATTTCTCTTTTTACTTCCTCTGGCAATCTTGTCTGAATTAATATATAGCTGAATAGCTACTGACTGTGGCCACGTAGACATTGCTTACAATACAATACATGGCCTTTGGGTAGACCTGCAGCAGTCTTTAAACACTAGTTTGCCAATGGGATAGTGATACGCATAGTTACGGCTCTTCCCTTTACAGGGAACATCTGATTTAAGCAGAATTAAAAGGGTGGATGGAGTAAGGAATGTTTTCCAATCCAGTCTCGCTGAACAGACAATTAGCAAGATCATTAAACTGCCTCATTATTACCGTGATAATTACAGGATTAACACACTTCAATATCTCTAATTTGTTTTGTAATACAAGCAAGATGGGGAGATGATTCTGCTATATGTGAGACTTCTGGACAGCTAGCATCAGAAATAAGGGCTTCTTGGTAGTTAAGGAACAACGGAGATGAGATGGCTGGGGGTGGGGGGAAGCAGCCCCCAAGGAACACCATAGGCAATCCTTAAGTTTTGGATTATCATAGAATCATAGAATGGTTTAGGTTAGAAGGGACTAGCCATGGGCAGGGACACCTCCCACTAGACCAGGTTGCTCCAAGCCCCGTCCAACCTGGTCTTGAACCTCCAGGGATGGGGCAGCCACAGCTTCTCTGGGCAACCTCAGCCAGTATCTCACACCCTCACAGTAAAGAATTTCTTCCTCATATCTAATCTAAATCTCCCTTCTCTCAGTTTAAAACCGTTACCCCCATCCTATGGCTCCACCCCCTGATCCAGAGTCCCTCCCCATCTTTCCTGTAGACCCTTTAGGGACTGGAAGGGGCTCTAAGGTCTCCCTGGAGCTTTCTCTTCTCCAGGCTGAACAACCCCAACTCTCTCAGCGTGTCCGCACACCAGAGGGGCTCCAGCCCTCAGATCATCTTCGTGACCCTCCTCTGGACTCGCTCCAGCAGAAGCTCCAATAGCTGAAGTCTCTTTATGGAGTGGAGCGGGACGCACAGTAGCATGTCAGGATGAGTTCAGGCATCCTAGAGAGGGAAGACTGCTGTTATACCCGGGGCTAGTGGCACCTGCTAGAAATGCTGACACTGCTGTGTTGGTATTTTCTCTACAGAACTCACTTTTGTGTTCCGTCAGAAACCTGCCACAGGCGGGTTCCCAGCCGGCCATTCCGTTGAGTGTTTGCAGCTGGTGTGGCACGTGCTTCAGGCCACCGCGCTGTTGCGTTCAGGCAACACAGCAGAGGTGGTGAGGCCAGACAGGCGTAGTTTCAAACCAAAAGGAAGTTAATGTGGCTTCCAAGGAGTCTGGGATAAAAATCTGGAAGGTGGAAGGCATGCCGTTACAAGGGACGTGGCAAACCTCTTGGGAGCCTGGTATTTCGGGTGCTGCCCAGGAGGCGGGAGCTGGGGAAATAACGTGGGGAGCTGTGGTTAGCAGTGAGTTGTGCATCACCATAACCATGCCAGAATCCACTGGGAACCTCATTTTTAAAACAAAAGAGTGCTTGGGGCTCACAAGAGAAAGGTATTCAAATGCCATGGTGTGCGGATGTTCTGCCAAGGAGTTTTAAAGGAAAAGTTGCATGTTCTATATGTTTGTTAATTTATCTGTCAGAAGGGAAAAGAAGGAAAATAGCCAGTTTGTGTAACTGGCAGGGCTGGAGTCACCTAATGCTTCGATAGACTGATGAGCTGTTCCGAGTAGCTGCTACGGCTCTGTATAGTGCAGAAAAGGACCATCCTTGAGGCCAGCCTAGTAGGAATTTGCCTGAGAATCGCCTTGGATATCAAAATAGGCTGAGGAATAGGCAGCTGTGTATCCATATACAACTAACCAGAATCATACATATCAAACAGATTTAAAAAAGCTACACATGCTAATACGTGATGTATATGTAAGCTCCAAAGATCATTTACTCCAGAGATACAGTAGTAGGTGCTGAGTTTGATCAGGATATCAAAGGTACGCTGGGACCTGTCAAGTGTGACTCCTCCATGTGCTTCTGAAAACTTTAACATGAAAAGACAAGGCAGAAATGGGTCTGACATTATTAACAATGACAAGATCCTGCCTCAGCACTCCTTGCGTGTTTTCCCTTAATGAGCTTTGGTGGGACAGATTCTCTGACGAGGTGCTGTGGCTGCCACAGCTCGTTGCGATGCTGAGAGGCGAGGCTGATCCCTGCCTGTTCCATATACCCACAGGCTTGTTAGTGGTGGGACAGAACTTGGGCAGCTCTTTGCCGGGGGCACAGAAACCCAAGAGGAAGCTCCAGTTTGTCAGCAAAAAAACCGTAACATGAGTGTGTCGCCTGTCAGAACGGAGAGAAATTGAGGCCTATTAATGTGAGTTCAAACAGTCTGGCTGGATTGGAAACGCTGGAAGGAAGACTGCAGGGAAGCAGACGTAAGATTAAACTGGTTTCGCTTTAAATGAAACTATTCACAGTAATAATAACATGGCAGGACAATAATCCTATCGGGACACAACCCTGTCTTTATTTAGGCCCACATGAAGCTCTGTGAGGGTCAATGTTCTGTGCCGTGTGCTAATTTCTGTACTGCAGGTCTCATGCCTTTCAGCCATATGTTCAAAGCTGGGAGTGCAGCACGAGGAGGTGGGAAACCTCCCACAAGAGACCGTGTCAAAACCCAGCACGATGAGTGCGGCCAGTTAGGGGCTGGGTGGGACAGCCTGGTGCCATACCAGGACATACGGCCTGGTACGCTCTCGGCGTGACGAGTTAAAATACTGTTATCGGCTGCGGATGTGGAGGTCGATTTATTGTATCCGTAGAATAAAAGGAGACTAGTCACAAAGGGATGGGTGTTTCTCAGGGCAGTTTCCTGGGATCATTCATTGCTCATTGGGAAATATCTCTGCAGAAAACATTACTCCTCTCACCAGGCAGGTCGGGTTGTGAGTGCACCTTTCTGGCAGCCTCCCGCTCTGATGCTGGTTGGTCTGACTGCAGGCTGTACTAGCTGTAACGCTCGCGTTGTAACTCAAACTGACAACCGTGACAGCCGCTCATGTGTCACTTGGCTGGGAGAAGGGGTAACTCACTTGCTGTGTGTGTGTGGTGGGGGTTTTTTTAAGTGGGGTTGTTTTTTGTTTTTTTTTTGAGAAGACAGGACTAGAAGTTTGGCTGCGTGATGGCACAGTGGAGTGGTTCTGTCCTGAGCGCCGCGCCAGTACAAAGCTGCAGTGCATTTATCGAGCGCTGAATATAACATTTTTCCCTCGCCTTCCCCCATGTTGCCCACTAAGAAATGCAAAGCTATCAAAATCAGCAATTAGTATTGAGAGAGACTGGTAGCAAAACCATGGTTTTCCCTTTCCTGCTTATTCTGACATAGTTTTAGTTACGCATTCATTATTTTCTAAATCATTATGCCACTTTGACAGTACTGCCAAATGAAGGAGCCGGCAAAGCCCCGCTGCATCAACTTCTATCTTCTATTGTGTGTTGTAACTTTGGTGTTTTGCTGTTTTATTGTTCCCTTTGTGCTTACAGCTAAGTATTCCTGCATTATTATTTAGCTGGAGCTGCAATTGCAAAGTTTATCTGCAAATGGAACAAAGCAGTCAATCATACCCATTTGTTTCTGCACAGCTGCTAGATCTTTTACCTCTATAGTTTATAAATCTGGAGCTTGACTTGAATCCCCATTTTCTTCTCTTGCTTTTATTTATTACAGTGATTTATTGTCTGGTATCCATTTATATCTAGTTTCATACAAGAGCTCTGTTATTTTTAGTCTGGTTAAAGGAAAATTGTTGGGTGCATGGGTCCAGTTTTGCTGAGATATATCCACTGGTTTCAGTGTAAGATGGATCAGGCCAGCGATGTGCGAGGCTGTGACTGAAGTTTTACAGCCTTTCATGCAGAAGTATATATACATAAAAAATGGGGCTAAAATTCATCAGTTTTGCATGCTCCTGTTAAATGGAAAAGTGGTAAATGCACAGAGCTGCTTCTTCCTCTGAAGACCAAAGCAACATCTCCAAGGTTTTCTTCAGGAAGAAAAAGAACTGGTTTGCACAAACCACTGTGAACCAAAAGTCCAGGAGTCTGGGGGTGCTGCATCCACGTCCTGGAAAGGAAAAGGCAAATCTCTTCTGTCCTGCTCTGCTCCCCTGTCTCATTCCCTGAATTGAGAAAGAACTGGAGGGAAAAAAAAAAATCCTGTAAAATGTAATCTGACATAGACTCAAAGAGGTTCTGGAAAACTGGGAGATGATAAAAGGAAATATTCACAGGTTTCCAAATAAATTTTTAACTTGCTGAACTGACCTCAAATATTTTACTCTACCTAAATTGCACTTCTGTTGTATGACCTGATGCTGCATGATTTGGAGGCCTGAAACCTCCACTCTCTTTCATGGGCTGAGCCCCTGTAAAAATCCTGTGCAAACCTGTGGATGCTGTGTGTCCATCCAGGGGGACATCCTGCTGGGCCATGGATGGTGGCACTGGGCACCGGTGGGAGCCGGGAGCTGGTCCCAAACTGAGCCAGGGGGAAGCACTGTTGGCTGTTTCAGAAAGCAGGTGTATTTCCATTTGGGAAGAACAAATGTGAAGCCAAATATATAAATCAGCCTGCCTGTCAGAGAATGAAAAAATATTAGCAAAATGTCAGTATTGTGGAAAATATACTTTTCAGGAGTCGTGGCTCTGAGCAGCAGCTCTTGGCCCATTCCATGGCCCATTTTGCTGGAAGCTCACTTCCCTGCTCCCAGCAGCGAGTCTCTCCTGCTTCTGTCACCACCAGCAGATACCTTAAATCTAAAAAGACAAACTTCTTTTGAGGAAGGTTCACTCCTCTCTTGCTGCTGCACAGACTGATGTCTTACTAATTTTAATTGAGTTGAACTGAGTTTTAATTGAGTTTGCAGGGCGAGGGATAAACAGTTTTATCAAATACCCCGAGGTCCATCCTGGACAGAAACCAGCCCAGGACAGGCGCCGGTGTAAGACGTTGTCGCCCGAGATCCCAGTGCCTCAGTCTGGGAGGCTTTTGTGAAGCCTTTCGTTGTGCCAAGCGTCAGCTCGCATTTGTGGGGTGGTTGTTGGCTGTTTGCTGGTGTCGAGGTAACAAGAGTTGGGGCTGGGCAGCTGAGAGAGTTGGGATTGTTTAGCCTGGAGAAGAGAAGGTTGAGGGGAGACCTTATCACTCTCTGCAACTACCTGAAAGGAGGTTGTAGAGAGGTGGGGGTCAGTCTCTTCTCCCATGTAACAAGCGACAGGACAAGAGGAAATGGCCTCAAGTTGTGCCAGGGGAGGTTTAGGTTGGATATTAGGAAAAACTTCTTTACTGAAAGGGGCTATCAGGCATTGGAACAGGCTGCCCAAGGAGGTGGTGGAATCACCATCCCTGGAGGTATTTAACAGATGGGTAGATGTGGTGCTGAGGGACGTGGTTTTGGTTTATGGTTGGACTCAATGGTCTTGAAGGTCTCTTCCAACCCAAGTGATTCTATGAAGTGCAGGGTCTGAGGGAGGAGGAAGGGGCTGATGCCACTCAGCCAGCACCGGGCCCTGCGTGGATACCCGTCTCACCAGCCACTGGGGTGCAGAACCAGTGTGGGAAGGCGGTGGGCTCCCAGTTGGGCAGCGTGGAGGTGGGGGCCACAGAGCTGAGCCCCCACTCTGCTCGTCCCTGGAGACAGTGGCCATCCTGCCTGTGTGTGTGTGGAAGAAACCCTCCGAAGCAGAAAGGGTTCCCCCTTTCTCATAAGGAATTTTGATTATTTTGTTTGGTTTTGGGTTAGGTCTGGGGCTTTTTTGTCCAAATGAAAGTGAAGTTAAATCTTGGATACCTGAAATCTTCTACAAAGCATCTTGCTGTTATTTCAGATGGGTAACGCAAATGAACTCTGCAGCAGCACCGTACCTTAAAAAGCAGTTTTGCTTTAGCCCACGTGCTCTGGCTTTTCTCATGTCTAATATTTGAGCAGCAGATGGAGCAAAGGACCAGATAAAATACTTGCTGGATCAATGTGCTTAAAGGAGGTGGAAGGACAGGAGGGAAAGAGGGAAGCAAAACTGCTGCTGCGTGGTGCCTCGTAGCAAAGCGAACAATGAAAACAAGAGCTGGGTGCCGGGGGAATGAGGGGTGCTGCAGGCTGCTCAAGGGCTCGTTTCCCAGGGACATCTTTCCTTCGCTTGCTCCAGCAAAGCCCAGCCAAAAACTATGCAAAGGGCAGGTTTTGTACAAGTTTTGGGGCACTGGGAAGTTAAAGGGCAACAGACTCCGTCCACCTTGGCTGCAAGAAATTACATGAATAGTGCCATCGCTTGGAAGAAGTATATATTTTTGCTTTCCACATTCCAGCATCTAGATTCAGATGACTATGGAAAGCTATCAGTTTCTGTTAAAAAAATAAAACGTATTTCAGAAAGACTGGGAAATATAAATTTTCAGGGTTCAAAAACTAAGGTGGAAAGTAAAAGAACTCAAGACGTTTTTTGTTTCTTGGTTTTTAAAGCTAGTGATATTAGAGCCTGACACAAGACTTCCAAGTGTGTCAATTTGGCAAGCTGAGGTGGAGTTTTTGGCACAGCATTGGAATAGGTGACCTATGTAGGGAGTCTACATGCTGAAGGGTATTTTTAAGATAAAATTTAGGCAAAGATGAGTCAGGAATGATTAAGTTCTAGTTGGTTCTGCATTAAGGACGGGAGGTTAGACATGACTGACTGCTGGTGTATTCTTCCAGCTTTACTGCCTCTTGTGTCCCTCCTGATCTGAAGCAACTTCTCTGTGCTAATATCTTCTGCAAAAGGAAAAAATTATTGCTTTGATTTTCAGGTATGTTTCTAATGATTTACATAATCCAGATGTAAACTTTTACTCAAAATGAGAGAGAAAACAATTGCTGGTGTGTTGAAGGGCCTTTTATTTTATGTGCACGCTCCTGCTCATTAGATAACTAAGTAGCATGAAAATTTTTGATTTATTTACAATAATGAGTCTGAAATAAATATGAAATTTCTCTGAGCCTACAAAAAATATGGCTGTCAGGTGTGTTTAAAAAAAAAAAGTCCATGACGAACTTCCAAACAATTGCCAAGCTATGTATTTTTAAATTATCTCCTAAACAGTGACGGCTTTGGTGTCTTATTGGTTCATATCCCATTTGTTGTGTTATCACAATAAGTAATTTTTTCTAAGCACCTAGATGTTTCAGTCATAGACCTGTCTGCAATTCTGTTCCAACCCACTTGTATTCCTACTAAGTTTGGCTGAAAGTTGTCACATTTTTCGCTTTGGGTTCAGAACTGACGGTTTATACCAATTAATTGAAGCAGCTATTGCCTCTGCAAAGACACCCACGATATCATTACCTGCTACTCAATAAATTAAAACTGCTAAAATCTCTGCTTTTCTTTTGCCTGATGCCTGTACTATGGAGATGTTTATTGCCATCTCCTACCTTGAGACTGCATGGTGGTTTGCATTTGATAATTCTAATGTGTGGGAAAGGTAGGTAAGTAATTGCCTCCTTAATATTGAACATGTAGAACCAGGTCAAAAAGGTAGACTTTAACAGAAATATGGGTATGGAGGGTCCTTACGGATCTTGTCATCTTAGAAAGCTGTCATGTCACATTCAGGTCTGTGCCAAGTCCTTGCCATCAGGGCCTGATATATTGATTAAAAGGCCAGCCTAAGCCTTACTCTCTATATCTCCTAATGCTCGTCTTTCATATATGACACTTTTCTCTTAAATCTTGTGCTGAGCTGTAAGACAATTAAGCAGCCCTTAACCTTTTCATGGCTGTTTTAATCATGTCAGGGCTTCCATTTATTGGTTTGATTTGATCTGGTCATCAAATGATCAAGTTAATCATGAAAAGGGGAAGAGTCTTCAACAGTCATTCTTTTGCCAGGTCATCTGCTTTGACAGTGACTTCGTCCATTTTTAATGTGGTCAGTTTGGTCGTTGAGTGTCATCAAGTGCTATCAGACCAATTCATACATTCTGTGAATTTAGTCCTTTTTATTTTCATCAGTTATAGCCATTTTACAAATCATTTGTTAGCTGATGAGATTGTTTGTAGAAACCTATTTAAGGCTGTGAGTTGATGAATAAAGGATTTCCTTAGACTATTCATAAGTTTTTAGTACTGGTGCTGCAATCCTGCTAGCAGACCTCTAGACTGCTCTGCCTGGCATCACAGGATTTGCTTCTTCAGCAATATCGGCATTAAAAAAAAAAAGAGAGAAAAGGATTTTTTTAAGAAAAAAACCCCACCCAAACAGGTGAATTTTAATGAGACTGTGCCACGATGTTTATGAAGCAGCTCCTCCTCAGTGGGAGCTGACTGTCACTACACAAATCATGGTTGCATTGACGTTGTACCCCTCTTTGATCTGCTCCAACCACTCATCACGTTTCCGCGTGCGGCGCAGAGCGCAGGGTGGCCGGTGCGGGTACCCTCGCTGTCATAGCTGCCTCGCCCTGGCACCGCAGCACCCTTCTCCTGATGGAGCAGCTGCATCTGTGTGTCTCTCCGTCTGTCTGCAGCTTCCTACTTAGTGATAATAGGTGCTGATGAGCTGCAGAGTCTCTGATCTGTGCATAATATTGCCTTGTTTTCATTCAAATGTGTCTGAAGAACAACTATTCCCCAGACATCTACGCGTATACAAATCTGCTCGTGGAAATGTTTGCAGGTTGCAGATAAAACTGAGAGATAAGGCAGTCAGACCAAACAGTCTGAATTCAAATGAACATGAAGAGATAGTATATTTTAGGGTCTTGCCCGCTGTCCAGTCACCTTCCCACCGCTCTCTGTGGGAAGAGATGGACTTTAAAAGAAGGTGCCCAGCTGGTGTTAAGCTCTAGTGAAATGTGAGAGCTGTTCAGGAGAGTAACTGTGTCTTTGAGGAAAGCCTGCTTAAGAAGCAGCCTTTTATTATTATTTTTCTTCCCCCAGCAGAGACCTTGGTGTCCCACCCAGGCTGGCTCCCAGGGGCAGAGTGTTAGAAGACTTTGAGACCTAAAGGAGCAGGCAGGAACTTAGTGGATTTGAAGCCAATGAGTTAATTTCCAGTTCCTGCCTTTTGGCACCAAATCCCTGTTATAAATTTGCCCGTGGATTGTAAGTTAGTACCTGCACCTGCCACAAGGAGACAACCTATTCCTGTCCACACACTGCTTTGAGAAGGAAATAGCTCTGGAGAGTAAATATGACACAGCTGAAGGACAGCAATTTCTCAGCCTTTCTGGTGGGCAGATTTCATTAACTTTCCAAAGTACGTCATGGATGCTCCTATCTGAACCTACTGATTGTGTTAAGAGAATTCTTGCATGAGCCAAAAAATACTGCATGTAGCCATTGCGTTGTAGGGAGTGTGGGAAAATACGGGAGGGAAGTACAAATAAGGGTTGGGATTTTGTTCTTATTCTGAGCCAACTGGACCTTTTATACAGCTCCAGGCTGACAGATATTTTGGGGTGAGAATTCCTTGAAAAAAGGGGGGTGTGTTTCTGTTCCTGTCTCCAAGTCCCTCATCCAAGCCATGCTGGGACTGGCTTTCTATTAGCATGGACTGATTAAGCTTCTTGGAAGTTCAGGAGCTCCCTTGGTTGTTTAGCCAAGGATGCTGGAGACAGAGCAAAATCTGCCTGAGGATGCCCACATCCCTCGTAGGCATTTATATGAGCATTATTCCCACCACGTCATTGCATGCACTGGCTGATTGCTTCAGATGTCTGGATGTCCTAATACAAATGTGCAGCATTTGATTCTGTTGCTTGTCACGTTTTCTTTAAAGAAGACTCGGAGTTAATTTCCCAGTGTCATTGGGGCCCATAAGTGATATGGAATGTGTCAGAAATAATTAAGAGAAATGATGGTGAACACTACAACCTCAGAAATAGTCATCGTTTGCAAATAACTTTTGGCTAAATTCATGACTATCTACATCAGCAATGAGATTTTGTTTTAAGTGGATGAGCTGTCATTTAGTTTCCTTAGCAGTGCTTGCTATTCCCCTGTCTTTAGCACTGTGTGGAATCAAGAGTGATTCCACACAATCCTTTTGAAAGAACTGGAGGAATCTCCAGAAATTTTATCTTCCAAAACAATTTACTGCACTTTCCCAGCTAATAATTGCCAAAACTCAGCCTGCAGCCAGAACACTGGACAATATTGAGTTTGTTTGTACTCAAGCAAAGCCACTTTTCTATTTACCTAAATGATAAGATTTTCTTGTTGTTTTTGTGCAAAGTTGAGTCTGAAGGCCTAAAGGTAGCACTGGTGGGACTAAAAAGGGCAGCTGCTGTGGCCTCAGCAGGGGAGCAGGAGAGATCTGCTCTGCTCTCCAGTGCCAGCTTCAGAGCTGAGGACTGCAGTGGTTCCAGAGGTGCCGTAGGGTCGGGACGGCCGGGATGAGCCTGCGGGTTGCCGTCCCTCCCACGATGCGCCTCACCACTTCATCAGCTCGGGCTGCTTACGGCTGTCTGAATTTCATGCTGCTTTTACCTTAGAGGTGAAGTATGCAGCTTGTCGCACAGGGGTCAAGGATGGGAGATAATTAAAGCAAACCCTGTTCCCCGGTTTTGTGCGCTGGTAAATCCAGCCTCCCCATGAGGACGCGGCTCTTGCTAGCCCTGCCGCAGGCACGGGGACGGCACCGTCTGCTTGCCAAAGCCTCCAGCCGGCTCTCGGGGCTCCCGAAATCACGTTCCAGCGCTGCCGCTGATACACACAGGGAAGGTCGGCGAGTCCTTTGCTGCTGGTGCTTTCCAATCACGATCCTTACATTTATGCTTCTAAATAAGAATAGCATTAGCTACGTCTTCACCATCAGAAAAGGTGTTTGTGCGGCTTGTGCTTGCTGTCAGCACAGTGCAAGCACAGCTGTCCCGTCGTTTCCTGGCCGTAGGGACTGTTTTAGACTGGCAATAGAGCAGCTTCCATATAAGAATAGGGTGTTATGGGGGGACTGGGCTTTTGCAGGGCTTGGGTAGGGAATCTCTCCTCCCTCTTCCTGCACTGGGGCTTCCCTTTCTTCCTTCATCTCATTCTGGGAGTTGCAGAAATCTCCAGCCCTCCATCTCCAGCAGAGGTAGTGTTCTTCCCTATTCCCATCTTGTGCTTCCAGCTTGCTGGGGAAGGGACCATGGCTTCAAAAGAAAGGAGGGGGAGGGAAGGCAAAAATAAGTGGTGTAGGGCTGGCACAGAAAAGTGGAGTCAGACCCTAGTAGACGGTCCCACGGGCTGGGGTTAGGATGCAGCGGCTGTCGCAGGGCAGAGCTGTCCCCTGTGCCCACCCTGCACCTCTCCCCCTCTTCTCACAGAGCAGGAGGCTGTCGGGGTTGGAAATAGCCCACCTCGGTCTCTTCTGGCAAGGGTAGAGCAAACAGGCTGCCCTTTCCTACAGGCAGCATCCCGGCAGCTGCCTCCACCCGCGCCCTGGGCGAGCCCGGCGTGCATCAGCTGCTCCGCTGTGAAATCCTCCGGGAGACGCAGCGCGGCTGGTCCTCGCGGGGAGAGCTCGGGGCTGCGTTGGCCTCCCTGGGGTTTTCCTGATGGCAAAAAGACATTGCGGGGTCTCCGCCGAAGAGGAGTTACACTGGCTGAAAGCAGCGCCTGGTTTTGGCAGTGAAGGTAAAGCCCCAGCTGGCGCAGAGACCCGCAGCCCTTGGTGACTTTGCAGCGAGCACATAGTGCAAGATGGAGCATCTGCTGCTGTCTAGGAAATGGCTCTGGTGATGGAAACTCTTTTATCAGTGGGAAAAAATAAAAACTGTAGAAATAACCAATGACACTAAGGAAACTTGAGGTGGGAAGTCAGAGTGATTAAAGCAAAACAGAAAGCTGGTTTGGACTACACCGTCTTGGTCCTTCTAGGTATTTGCATTCCGAAGGCACATACCACATCTTTTTCTGCCTTGATTTAGAGCAGCTATTGGTACCCAAACTGCCCAAACTTATGTGACTTGCTTATTACAGAGGCTGGACAACATACAGGGCGTAAAAAGAGGAGCACAGAAATAATCATGGTCAATGTTGACAGGTTCCCTTATTCACGGGCCTGAACCCATGATAAAGTGTGTCTTTTCAAAAATTTTGCGTGTAATAATGTAATTAGAGGCACACTGACGTAGCTGGGCTATTTGGACGTTTTCAGCTGGACATTTTTGCATCTGAGAGCTGCACCCAGAAGGTTTATGGCTTTTTAATTGTGGTTGTCTGCTCAGGACTTACTTCCTGAGGATCTGGAGAGCTGCTTTTATTTTTAGCATTGATTGCTGAATAATAGGACGGTTGTGCAGAACAATAAAGCTAAACAAGAGAAGTAAGAGTTCACTGAATAATTAAGAAAATGATCTAAAATTGATAAAAATTTTCCTATAGCCTCTTCCCTGAAATGCATTGTCTTTCATTGGAGTATAAAGATTCAGGAAATGCTAATAGCAGGTAACAAAATAATCTTGCAGAGGAAGGGCTTGCTGACTTTGTTCTCTTACAAGACGGTGGGAGACTTGGCACAAGGCAGTTCTGGATTAGGCAGAAGATAAAAGGAGGGTGATCAATGTGATTAGATTTTTTTCATATTTGTTTGCTGAAAATCAGACATTCAGAAATGCCTAGAAATCCTTCATTATGGAAATAAAGAGGAGATTTCTCTCAGCTGGAGGAAAGGGATGCAACTGTTTTGCTTTCCGCCCAAATCTCATCTTTATTGCTCAGCCCTTTTGGCAGTTGCAGACTCTCTTATTCACCTGTTAGCAGAAAAATATCTCACCTGTCCGTTCTTAGGTTTTCTGAGCTAATTTTTCTGCCACAACCAATGTGATGGTGTAACTGAGCAGTGTATGTGGTGAGCTCTTGCTAATAGGAGAGTCCCGTGAACAGGAGTCTGTAGTGACTGGAAGTCAGAGGGACCCAGACTTCATTCAGTGTTCCCCACAAAATAGAGTGTCTGGCCTCTGGATTTAAATAGGTATCCAGAAATCTTGTCCTAGTTTTTATCCCAACCTTGTAGACCTTTGGAGATTGATCCGAAGCCTCTCCTATATGTTTCCACTGTGTATTTGGCATGAAGGGGATGAGTTGTGAAACACTGGTAGGAAATTAGGACTGAGAAGTTCCACTTGATTTCATGGTTCACAATCTTTCTGTTGAATAGCTGAAATGTGCTAAAACTAGGACTTCTGAGAAGTGGACATTTAAACTGGTTGTTAAGGTGTTAAGAGGTATTGAAACATTTTGGATTCATTGCTTTTTTGGTAGAGTGGCTATGAATCATTTAAACATTGAGGTTCTTTAGTTGATGTATTTTTCAGATGGATCACAGAGGGCTTTTAAACAAGGGCATAGTAATGCTAGGAACAAACTCATTTTCATGGTGTCTTGTTGAAGTTTCTCAGAGCTGCTGAAAGGTGCTGTATTTACACTGGCCCAAATACGCATTCAGCAGGGAGAGGGAAATGAAAAGGATTTATTGTATAGTAGTTTATCAAAGGTCAAGTATATAAAACAAATTCCTTTTTATTTCAAGCAGACAGAAATAATCTGGGTAGTAGTCTGAACTTTCTTGTACAAAAAGGCACTTTTTCTTCATGTAAAAGAAATAAAAATGTCAACTGGAGGCAGGTGAAGAGGTGGGTTTCATTCTGAAAAAAACCCCATCCATCAGCCTAGTATCTAAACAGGTTTGATCGTTAGCTTCGTAGAGCTTTTCTTTAATATAATCTTATTTACTCCTATCTTGTTCTGCAGACCAAGGAAAGGAATAAAGTGTGCTGCTCCTGTATTAATGCTCCAGTGAAACATTTCATTGACGCGCAGCTGTTGCACTGCACTTCCATTCCCTCCTGTAAATTCAGAACAGGAGCGGAGACCTTCCTTTGGAAGACAAAATAAAACATTAACATTAAACATAGGAAGAACCACTGGCTAACGACAGAACTGGTCTCCCAGATGTGTTTTGGCCGTGTTGGGCTGCGTGTCCAGGGACCAGCTAATGAATTGCTTGTGGCTTGGGCTCCACCATGTGCAGCATGCAGAGAGCGGTCTGCTACGTCAGCTTATCCAAAAGCTAATTCTCATCATGGCTTGAGGTCCTAAATGTGTGAAAGTGCAAACTCTTCTCTTCACTGACACTTGCACGCAAATGTTGCCAGTCTGGAATAATAATAGAATTTATTTTAAAAGGCTGGCTAATCTTATGACAGTATTCTTGGTTACAATGTGTGCTGAAGTTACGAGGACTCAAATCTAATGTTTTAAAGGGAAAACTATACAGCCAAGTAAGATCATTCAGTCCGAAGTGTGGCATTGTAGCATTTTGTTACTACGTTGGGACATAGACAAAGGCAACAGATCTTCAAATTCTCCTATGAATCCACTGAAAATGTGTTATGATCATCAAAGTTTATTGGACATCTATTCATGCACATGTTAATAATGTGCACGGCCCACGTGCAGGTTCCCAGTAGGTTTATGTGAAAAGATTGCTTCGTTCCCCATGCTCTGACGTGAGAGTGAGTTCCTACAGGAAGCTGGAGACTGTGCACCCACCAGCTCTGCAATCCTTCATCACGCACAAAGATCATCCTGGATGTATATGTATGTTTTCCTTCAGCCCTTAAGACTGTGCACATAAGCAAAAATATTAACAGCACAAACATGTCCAAGATCTCTTATAGTAGGGGAAATCTTGGGATTTTGTGGGCGTGTGAAAGCAACCATGGCTGAAAGTCTCTAAAAAATATAAAAGGCACGTGTTTGGATGTAAAAGGCCTCCTTCCCATAAGAGATTATTGCTTGGTTTTGGGCAGGGTGGTTTTTAAATTTGTTCTGTTGCTTCCATCTTCCTTGTTGGCATAGATTGCTTTTCCCATTGTATGTATGATGCCATCATAGTGAAAACCTCGAAAGTCAGGAGCTGGCCAAGGAAACTACAGGGCTTAAATGAAATAACAATCCCCAGAACTTTTCACAGGCGATAGTTTGAGAGGAAGAAGTGCTTATTGGTTATTGAAGCTGACCTGACTTTCTGTTTCCTGATTATTTTTCTTGTGGGTGTACACGTGTTAGAGCTGCTTAGGGTTGGTATTCTCTGCGTGGCTCGGATCGGTCTTCCAGCTCAGAAAGCAATTACTCCTCTCATTTTGGTTGGGCTCTCACTGCTGCTGCCAGGGCATGAAGTTCAGACTGGCTTTGTCCAAGGACTTGAAGGTCCAGTCTTCAGCTGAAATCTCCACATTAGTACAGGACCGAGGGAATTAGCAGTAGAGGATGTGGCACCTTGCAGCTGACGCCGAGCCAAGGTGCCCCAGCTGGGTGGGCTGCCTGCCCTGGATTGGTGGGTGGAGGAAGGCAGCTGCTGGCAGGCAGACACCAGCCCCTGCAGCTTCCAAAATGGTCTCTGGAAAGGGGAAGCGTGTTTTGCAGCTCCGTGTTTGCCGCGAGAAACGTGGGTGAATGGTTCTTCACGTGTGAAGTTCCCATGCGGACTTGATCCGTTGCAGGGGCATACACAAAAGCCCAGCATGGGTGGTTTGACAGATATTTATTCCAGGAGCTAAAATATGAATCTCAAATGTTTGTCAGATGTTTTGCCCCATTCTTGGTGAAGACATACTGTTTAATCAATAAAAATGAATAATTTAAATTCAATATCTTCCTGTCACTATCAATAATACTTTTGTGAGCGATGTATTACTATCGTAATTCAATTTGTCAGACACCACCAGTTTTACATGACAGTTTGTTAAAATTTTAAACTTAATTTACTATAGGCAGTTGGCTCAGGCTGTTTGAATTACATTGATGTTTTATCTTAAAAACATTGATTTTCCTTAAAGTATCTTTTCTGCCTTTGCGTTCATCACATTAATAACCAGCGAGAGGAAAACCTTCGTGGGAAGGCAGGGGGAGAGCTGGAGTCTCATCTCCCACCACCCAAACTGGTTTTGATAAAGCAAGTGGGGAATTTTACAAATTCCCAGGAGGTGACCGTGCTCTCCAGGCTGTGACGAGCGTGCTGGTTCTCTGTCTGCTGGCACCCTCCTCCCTGGGGTTTGTGCTTACCTCTGCACCCACGTCCAGACGGCTCAGGGACCCATCCTGGGTCTTTCCAGCTGCAAAACGGTTGCGTGGAGCAAAGTGAAATTCCTGGCCTAGCAGTCTAGTCGTGCAGGAGGCATTTGCATCCACCAGTGCTGTATCGCTGCGCGGCGATTTTATGGCTACAGGAATTACGCCTCACCTGAAGGGACAAAGACATGGTTCATCTCTGAGGCACATGATTGCTTTATTGCTTTGTTAATTCACAGGCATAATTACTTCACACGGAGATGTGCAGACCTATGGCTTTCCCCCATTTCTTCTCTCTCCATTTGCATTATTTTACCTTCATCTGCTGGCTGCCTCTCAGCTGCCGTTCTCCTCTCCCCTCCACCTTTACTGTTCATATATTACTGGATTTGAGAAGACTATGCTTGCTTGGTAAATCAGGCTCATTTTACATGGATCCCTCGTATTTTACAGAGCTGCTTGGCTGAATACAGCCCACCACGTGTATAAAAAATAAAATGGGTGAACACCGGAAGATGAAAGAGCTCTCAACTTGCGCTCAGGCGTTTGGGGAAAACAGATTTTGTTTAAAGCCATTATGAATAATAACATATTTCATGGAAATAGCCACCTTTTGAAAGCTAAACTTAACTTCCTAAAACATTTTGTTTAAATGATTGATGTTTTTGTCCACTGCGTAGAAAGGAATAATCAAACGATTACAGTAATCCTGATAAGAAGGTGGGAGGGACAGAAAACATGGTAGTCGGCATCTAGCTCCTCCTTAGAAAGCAAAAGGCACAGCGTGACTGACAAGAGCGTCTTTTGAGGATTTACAGCATGCGGTAGCTCCTGTTGACTTCCCCCCCTTTCCCCCCCCTCCCCCCCAAGCTTTGTTCTGGAGCCCTAACGCAATCTGAGTAATTGCATCCTGGAAAAGGAAAGTAGAGAATAGCGATTTGATGGCTGCGGTGATGCTCTGGGGCAGGGACTTTGATAGCAACGCACTTTGGATCTTTGCGCGGGAATGGCCACGCTGGGAGAAATGCAGCCCCTGCTGAGGACCAGCGCGAGGTCTGCGCGCCACTCGCGTTGCTCTGGGCTCATTTTTTCCTGCACAGAGGTAGTTCTTGCTCCCTCTATGCTGGGCTAAACTTCCTTGGCCACGTTCTTGCAGAAATAACATTCTCCCTGGGAAGCTGAACGCTCCAGCTCTGCGCTAGAACTGCTTTTTGTGTATTAGTTTTACACAAGGAAAAATGACTGGACTGAGTCCCATAGATCTTATTTCACCATAAACATAATTTCATTGTTTGGCTTGCTGTTTAGGGATTAAAGGCCAGCAGAAACAGTGGGAGATGACTGAAATGAGCATATGCCTGTGCTTTTCATATTTCACCCCGGCTTGTTATTTATGTGCGCTGATTGTGGTGCCAGAGCAAGCTGGAGCGTTATTCATGTGTCAGAATCCCAGTGGAAAAAAAGATGACAGTTGCCCAAAAGAAGACAGTGACCAGGGCAGGAAACGACTGATGGATCCAGTCCTAAGCACGGGGAAAAACAGGGCAGTATCAGCCAGTAGTAGTGACTTGCGTGTTGTGAGAATTAAGAAAGGGGCTGGGAGGAGTGGACACAGCTCTGGTTTTAGAGGTGGCGCCTTTGGTGGGCGAGGGCTGGTGTGGGAGAAAAGCGTTTGCACAGGTACCCAGTGGCCCACGGCACAGAGGGGAAAGGGGTGAGAGGCCAGAATTGGCCACTTCTGCAGAGTAAGAAGCAGTGGGTTAGAAAAATGCTCTCTGCACTAGTCTCCCAAACAGATTTGAACAGAGCGGGGATGCTGGAAAAGGTGTTGGATCGGTTGTCTCTCGCACCCAGGGCAGACACAAGCAAGCACCGACTTGGAGTGGCATCTCCCGAGATGCTGGCCATCTGTGCCGTCCCTGTGGGGAAGCACCCGGCAGAAGGGACAGAGGTGATCTTACTCCGGGCTGGCACCGCGGAGATGGATGCGCTGCACGCCTGCAGAAATGCCAGCCTGACTTACAGCCGGGAGCGCCGACAGTCAGAGAACTGCTGCTGGGGGTGGCGAAACTTCAGATGTTGGTTTCTGTGTTGATTACCAGGGGCAACGCTGGCACCCAGCCTTCCTCCGGAGAACTCAGCGGCAGCTACTGCTTCTTCTCTTTGCCGATACAACAGTCATTTTCACAGCATCCCGCTACAGCTACACAAAGAGAGGATTATGAGTTCAAGTGCACGGGGAAGAAAAAAAAAAAAATAGCAGCAGCAGGAGTGGATGAACTTTGTGAAGAAAGAAGATGCTATTTTTCATGCAAATGTGGTTAGTAACGAAGAGCGAGGGGAAAGGAAAAACAGAACATACATCACGCAGAGGCAAAATTGTTTCAAAATAGGGCATTTTTCATAGGTTGCCAGGAGGTGTCGGCTGCTCTTTAAAAGTAGTTTGGTGATGTACTGGGAGTCACTGCACCGAGTGCAAGCCGGGATTGAGCAGTATCATTGTCTAATGTAGGATATCTAATTGCTGCATCCCAGCTTCTGAGGAGGATACATAACTACTGACAGGTGACCAACATGAAAAGCAATGGAATAATAAAATCTACCACATGTGTAATGAAAGCTGGAGCTTAATTTCAGTGTACCAGCTGGAGCAGATGCTTTACTCTGAAGTAGGATGAAAATGGCTCCCTGTCTGTAGTAAGAGTATATTAAGACAAGGATGACTAAAGGCTTGACTTCCTCTGTAAGTCAGGGATAATAATGAGTGTTTCACTATTGTCTTGTCAGGTTTTATAGGACCAGATTAATTTTCTCGCTTGTTCTTTCAGCGCTAATGAAAGATTCTGGCCTGGAAGATTTTGGGGGACTGAGCTTTTCTATTTGCAAGGTGTAGTGGTAGTATGAGGTCTGCCACCACTCAGGCCCTTGAACATGCGTGTACAGCAGCACTGAGGGCTACCTGTGGGTTTCCTTTTGTTGTTTGTTGGATTGACCCAGGATGGAGGTGGGACTGAGAGATGAAAAAACCAAGTTGCTGATAAGTAGTTTAAATAGTACTGTTTGGTGCTCTACAAAAACTTAGACGAATTAGATGAAGCTGCCCATTTTGGTGGGTTTTTGTAGAGTGGACTTTAAGGATATGATTATTTAACTAACAGGTATCAGTGGAATTAGGGATCTACCCAAGCAAGGAACTTTCATAAAGCTTAGGAAAAGCGTGTTGCACATTTATGTATCTAAATACCTTTGTATGTCTGGCCCTGCTGGAAAAAGCAGAGCTTCCTGTCAGGTTTTCATGAAGAAACATTTCTGAGGCTGCTTTGGATGCACTTGTAATCAGAATTTTTTCTGATGTTATTAGTGAATTTGAAATGTAAATACCATACCAGTTTTAATTACTTTGCAATTTAATATGGGCAGGATTTATTGCTGTGTTTTGTGACCTGTGATTTATTTGGTTTACTGCAGCATGCCTAATAGGAGATCTCATGGTGTAGTGCAAGAAAGAGCACATGTTGCTATAGTAATTATATGCCCAAATCTCTAAATCTCCCTGTCTTATTCATTAACTTCTAAGGTTTCTACTACAGGTCTTATTGGTACATACATGAAAGGCACCAAGTCAAATTCATTGCAAAATTAAAGCTGCTGAAGCCCCAAGGCATTCTCATCTCTCCGGAATTCTGATAAAGTGCCAGAAATGCCGGCATCTGAGAGATTTCTTGCTAAGGGCTCACACTAGTATTTGGGATAGGCCCTTCAAGCACCTCTGTAGATCAACAAACCTCCCTGGCAAATGTTGCATCTCAAAAGAGTCTTAACAGCACTTTAGCTTCTGCCCAAGGAGAACAAGATTCGGTCTTTACGCATGACTGCAGCCAAGCTCCACGCAAACACAAGTATTAACGTCCAAAGCTGCTTCATGGCAAGCTCTGTAACTAGCATTTAGTTTTTCCATTGCTTTCCTGTGCACCGTGAGGTGTGCGCTGGAGTACCACGGATGTGGGGAATGATGCTGTGATACTACAGCAGCCAAGCTGGGTACCGGCGCTCAGGCATTTCCTCCCAGCAGCTGATGGCTGCCCGGCGTTCCCGAGCACCCGGGGTCTCGCCGAGTGGCCTGCCCTCCTTCCACTCTGCTTTCATTCCCCAAATCGCCTGCGTTCAGCCTGGAGCGATATGAGCTCGGAACTGTTTTCAGGATTTCTTTTGGGAGTGGGTGGTAATGATTTAGGTGAGCAGCAGCCTATTGACCCTCTGCACTCTGTGAGAGTTTATAATCATCGGCTGTGATTACCTGTTATGGCAACAGCTGTTAAGCATGTATTAATCTTGCTCTTAAATGACACTGGGAGAATCCTTGTATGCAATGAGGATGTTTTAAAGACACTTTTGGTGGACCATTTGAGTCCTGCAATGGTCAGGCACCAAAGCAGCTGATTTTATTGATCTTGAGATCAAAAAGGAAAGGGCGTGCTAGCTCAGAGTTACGAACAAATCCTCCTGAATTGGTGAACTGGAGCCCTGTGGTTCAAATTACTGATTTTAGGTTCTTTCTGTGGAAATGAAAACTATTCCAGAAAATGCTGGTTCAAGTGATGGCTGAATAGACGCGGGTGCTCAGTCTCCAGGTGTTGGCAGGCCGTGTGTTTTCTTCTAGTTCTTTACAAAAAGCATACAGACAGATTGCCTTTCCTCTCTCCTCTTCCCCCCAAGTACCTTCCAAGTGCAAGGAATTCTCCTCCCGGCTAATGACATCTTTCAAAAAGACAAAGCATTCAGTGTGGGGGGCACCAACCTGTAGCACGCTTTACCGAACAGTAGGATCCAGGCAGTAAACAGGATCCAAACTCTTCATGCAGAACCAGTATCAGCACTGGGTCTCTGAGGTTGTTCTGGCTATTCTCTAAAATTTTCAATTTACGAGTGGAAAAAGAACAGGACCCAGAATAATTTCCACGCGTAAGCATCATTTTACACTGTTCTGATTTTCATTTTTAAGCCGTTTTTGACGGCCCGTGATTTTGCCACCTTCCTTTTTTGCATTTTTCTTTCTCCATCTAGAAAACACAAGGGAACGGCACTGTTACGTTGCCCTCCTCGTGCGGCATGAGCCACAGTGATTACAAGCTACTTGCACAGATGCTTCCCCCATATATAAAGATGCTTTATAAGGGCATTATAAGGCCCTGCGGGAGAGGAAAGTCACGGAGCTTTACTGACTGGTGGCGGTGCAACCTAAACCACCTTCTGTTTCCTCACCTCCAGGGCTGCCTGGCTCTGCCCATCCCCAGCTCACAGGCGTCACGCGGGCAGAGCGCGGGCTGTCGAGAAGACTGAGATACGGGCATGTGGGTTCTAGTTCCAAGCTCCCTTTCCAGCTGCAGATTGAATACCAAACCAAGGACCCAGGTTTGGTTTTGTTTCGGCTTCTTGCATTGTGCGTAGGACGTGTAGCAGAGTCCTTCACCTTTGCGAAGGTGCCCTGGGCTGAAACGAATGCTTTTCGAGTGCGTTACGTTTGCTTCAGCAACTGAGGATTAAGAATAAATATACAGACCTACCTGTCTCCCCCCACGTGTATGAACAATGCTTTGCAGAGGAGATAAGGCAGGAAGCATTGAAGAGCCACATAAATCTACAACTGGCCTCTGCTTTACGGTGCGCATTGTACTTTCATGTAGCCAATTTAAAAAAAAAACTTTACAACCTTTGTGTCTGAAGTTATACAGTAAAAGAGTGTGTTTTGGGGAATCCAGATGGAAGTTTATTTGCCAGGCTGCAAAGGCCAAAGAGAATTAGGAATTAGATGCACCATCGTTTTTCCCCCTTATTGGAATTTTGACACCCAAAAGGTGCAGTCGGTGCGTGTGACAGTGATGTGAGGAAAAGCTTTCTCTGACGCTTTTCCCTTAACTCCCATCGTGCCCCTCTCTTTATTTGGAAGGAACAATGCCAACTGATAATGAACTACTTTCTATTCAAGGCTGCAAGTCAAATATTCGTTTCTCATTAATAATTCAATGTGACAAATTTATTACCTTGAAGGTGCTGTGAGGCAATTAGACAATGGGAAATTGTGTCTTCCTTTCAGCCCACTTAATTGGCTTTCAAGTGTGACATTCATCAAAACCTTGACTTTTCATGTAAACTTTCCATTATGCAAGGCATGGTTCTGACACTGGAACTACGAGCATTTGGCAAAATTCACCTGGGGGGTAACTTCACTTTTTTTTAATAACAAAGAGAGGGGGAAGGAGAGCGTGTGAGAGAGTCTCCAAGAAGCTTAATTAAAGGCAGCGGAGAAATTATCATCGCTTGGTACTTTGCACGTGATAAAATGGCCTGTGGTTACAACATAATTTTGGAGTTATGGCTGTTTGCTCTCTCTCAAGGAGTGTTCCAAAATTGTCAGTAAAATTAACATCTTTATCCTGTTCTGTCCAGGTTTTTTTTTATGTATTGTTTGGAATGGAATAGAATGAATTGGTTTTAAATATCAACTTTTGTACTCCAGGTATTTTAAAGCACTTCACAAAGTAATGGTATGTTATTAAACAGTGATAGAAAAGAGATTACCTTTCTAATAAGGACCCCTGGGCAAAGAAATCATTTGAACGCTGGATTTCGTATTCTTGGACTTCTTTTGCAATGTGACTGCCTTCAGTGTTGACCTTTAAAAGACTGCCACATGAGCTCTTGAGTCTGAGGAGCGGCTTTGACTATAGTAATTTATTTTGCAGCTGTTGCATGTATGTTTTCAATTGCTGACATTCACCGTGAGTTTTTTTGTTATTTACGTGCCTTTCTTTTGTATCCTGTAACTTATTTGTATATGGCTGCAGTCTTTCAAGGACACCCTTAAAAATGAAATTGTTAGTTTCAAAGGTCTGATTTGTCCTTGTAAACTTAAATGCGATTGAAAATAGCACAGCAAGTAGCTTTAAGGATGTGCAAAGTTCAACAATTTTTTGATTCCTTTACTCGATGAGAATGAATTTGGTTTATTGGAAACGCTTGTCACTCGCATCTTCTCCTTCCCACGGTGTGCTTTATAAAAACAAGTTGAAAAACTTTCATTTGTCATCTTAGGTATTCTTTCTCTGTTAGCATATGCTCATCCTTTCAAGTTCTGTGCTTTCTCTCCTGAAAATACTAAGGCACTACAACGTAGTTTTCTAACTATGAGTGGAACTCTCCTAGCACTTTCCACACAGTGACCTGGTATAATGTTGTGGCAAACAGTGGATACAAGGAGGTCACGTTAAAATACGCTTATGCATGATGCACAGCCAAATTTATCAACATAGTGGCAAATTTAGAGTTTATGCACATGCTGAGGTCTTCTGTTGACTTAGTAAGTTCATCGCCTTTATTGAGATTTATTCATTTATAGAACTTTGTGCTTGGTCTGATCTTACCTAATATGTTCCACACTACGAAGTTTCATCCTTCATTGTTAAATTTAAGAAATGCTTCATGTATGATGAGTATAGCTGTAGTGGGTGAGTTTGATCTTGGGTGACTTTGGAAACTAAGCAGATCAGGTCCACCAGCCAGATCATAGGAAAATCCCAGTGACTGTTTTTTGAGCACTAGTTGCTTGGCTAAAGCAGAGAATGCAGCCGTGGCCGTGTGTCTGAATGCTCCCCGTTAAGCTCACTGGCCTGCAAGGCGCTAACAGCCTGGGTGAAGAAGTACCTGTTAAATGAAGTTCCATTTTTATCTCAGAACAGTGGCAAACGCTTCTCCTCAGATAAAGCAGAGAAGGAAAGGAACTGAGAACCTGTGTGAGGATTGATCCAACATCCAGCAGCGTAAATTCCAACCCAAGTGATTCTATGATTCTAAATGAGCTGCTACTCATGCCAAACAGCCATGGAAAACAAAGTAGACGCAGCCAATTAGGAAGATGATCCTATGATATGAACACATTCTCTGGAGAAGTTAAGGCCACTGAGATGTCCTGTTTACACCCTTGGACTTGCAATTACTTGCTACAAATAGAGTTTCATTAAAATGAGGTGTGTTTCCTTTTATAGATTTTCAGATCATGTAAGGTTTTCAGGTTTCACATTCTTTCCGCACGTAAACTGTCCAAATTCGGTATGACCTGTTACCGTTTAGCCTTTGTGATCTTTACAGAGACCTCACCACATATGCAAAATTTTTGTGAGCAACAAAAAATCATGGAAATAAGCAGTCCTAGAACACAATTGCGCTTACCATGCATACATAACATTATCCATACAAGGGAGGTTATTAGTCTCAGTAACATCTGGACAGAATGGAGGTAATAGGAGTTTATAATTGAAAGACACAAGACTTGCTCACTTTTTAGGGATTTTTTTTTTCTTATTGTAAGTAAGTGATGACTAGAAGAGAGATTTTTGTTGTGTTAAAATTATGATTTAATTAAAAAAATACAACTGTCTGAAACAAACAAAGCGGTCCATAAGGACAGTGTTGACTTTGGGTGTAGCTTGACATTTAAGGCATATGTTATTCTATTTGGAAATCTAATTTAGGCTCCAGTCCAGAAGTTAAGCGTATCTTCAGCTTTCGCTGCTTCTGTGGTGATATTGACTGTTTGGTGGATCAGAAACTTACTGAGATAATGGCTTAATTTAATTTGTATTCTAAGAGAATACAAAAATAGTCTTTAGCATATGGAGCTAGCACACGTGTATCTGGCAGGTGTATAGTGCCATGTGAATTACCGGACCCCTGAGTACTTGCTGGTATTATATGCCATTGGAGTGAAAAGGAGGTAGTATATTCCCAAGAGAAAAGCTGAATATTTATTACCAGCTTTCCATAGCATTTTATTGATATGGAGCCATTTTTTTTTTTCTTAGTGATGCCAGTGAAAATCTGGAGTAACTACATTGCCTCCAACGAAAGCACTACATGTGTAGAGGCATTAAACCATCACCAAAAGGAAGGCAAAAATATTGACACATTCAGTGGTAACTGCCCCAGCCCAGCACAGTTGGTAGGTTCCTGTTTGGCAGGTGGCGGCGGCAGAGCTGGTAACGTTAATATCGTGAGAGCGACTTTCTGACTGAGCAAAACGAAGTTGTATAAAGCAGAGTTTCAAAAGTCAGCATGTGATGGTTGAGGAGTGCTGAACAGAACCTCTTAGGTAATGTAAGTTCTTTGGCAAGTTGGCTGAGGAGAGCACTTTGAAGTGCGTGTTTGTACGTTCTGCAGAAAGGCTGTGGGTTTTGGTCATTCTGATATCTGTGCCTCTTCGTCAACCTTGATAATTAACCTTACACCTCTTCCAGCTAAAGTAGGTGAAATGTTCCATCTAAATACCTGTTGGTTTAACATCTGGCTTGATCTAACTCTGTAGGATTTTTTTTTTACCAATGATTTGTGCTATATACGTTAGGTAGTGCTGCCAAGGAAAACTTCCAGTATCTAAAAAGTTATCTTAATAACACCTTGTCTTTGCATTGCGTTTTTCACCTAGGGACCTCAAAACAGTCCCTGATTAGGCAGGTGTTGTTTACCTCATTTTGTTTAACACGCAGCTTCAGAGAGGTAAGACAGCATCTATTATTGACTCTACATGTTACGAACTTACAATGTTAGTTCATATTTATACCCTTGACGAGGTCTTGTATTGCTCTGGGAGCAGGCTTAAGGCATCCCAGGATTGGACTGGAGTTAGGTCTTTGGCTTGGTTGTGTTTCCCTGGGAGCCCAAGTCATTTGCCCACAATGATATAAAAAGTCTTTAGGAGAAACAGGTTCTTTGCCTCTCCCAGTCTGTTTCAAGCTACCCTTTCCTTACGTTTGTCAGAGCTTTTCCATTTATTCTTATTGCTTAGCAAACCTATTACGGAGCTGATGAAGAGGAATTCAGGCGGTCAGAACATTTGTGAATAACAAATAAATATAACTCATTTTTTAAAGAGGAGCATGAAATTTGGCCTGATAGAGAATGAAAATGACAAGAAAAATATTTCTAATAATTCTTTTACTTACAACAGCTTATTTTTCTTTTGTTAAAAAACATGTCTTACTAAACACTCATTTTCTAAAGCTTTTGTTGCATTAAACCATCATTAACCTGTCAAAATCAATCTTCTTACTTTTTTTCCTTTTGAGTCAATCAAAAATGTTCTATTGTCAACAAGAGAAGGGGGAAAAATGAAGGTCAACATTGCATCAGTCTTTCCAAAAAGCCCCGCATTGTAAATTATTTAGGTGCTCAAATCAATCCATTTTTTCTTTTCAGGGGTTGGACAATAAAAGCAAGATTTACTGCAGCAAGTGAATAATAAAAAAAGAATTAACAGAAAACAAACAAAAAGCCGCTCGCTTGGCAACCTTCTGCGTTAATCAAAACCTGAAGACTAGACTGAAAGATCAATATTTGACTTCAAGATGAAACATTGCAAAGCTTCCATTAAAAAAAAAAATTCTGAGTAAAAAGGAACATAGGCTGTGTTAATCGAAAAGAGGCAAATACAAAAATCCATATTGTCTTTTGGTTATCTGTGATAAAATGGCCCCATTGGAGCTTGACAAATTACAGTATTTTTATGCACATATCAAAGTTCAACTTGATTGTCTCATATGGGGGAAAAGACCATCTGTCTGTATTCTAGAAATAATCTGCATAATTGACTTTCAAACAAGTCTCAAAGAAACAGGCATTTATCACCTTAATTGTGACAGGCAGAATGTGTGTCCCTGCTATTTTATCAAGATAATAGTAATAGCACTGTGGATACCTGGTATCTCGTCTTGCCCTAAATTTTTTTCAATTTGTGTGGGTGGGAACTGGATCCTTTGAGTTACAACTACTTTGACAAATTACAGAGGAGGCAGAATCACCTGGGACAAAAATAGCAGAGTGAAACACCGCCGAAGGTTGGGCTTGCTGTGCGGGACCTGATACAGTGACCTGCTGGAATTTGCGGAGAGGAGGGGGAAATCTGGGAGCGGGCAGCTCGAATACTAACTGCAGATGCAAAATGGGCATATAAATTCCACTTATTACAGAATCCATTCGGGTTTTGAACCCAGAGACCTCTGAAATTGCTGTTCAGCAAGTGAAGCCTTCATCTTCTCCCGTTAGGCAGAGGTCAGCAGTTCGACAGGGAAGGACTTCCAAAAAGCCAAGCGTTACAAGAAATTTCAGTGGGGGCCCCAATTTCTAACCAAAATGGAAGGTGGAATTCTGCAGTGCAGGGAGTGAATGGGAAGACAAATAATGGATTGAATTAAATACAATTATGTTATACTTGTCAAACACAATAAGAGTTGAACTCTTTGCAATAACTTACTGCATTTATCTTTTCTTCGTAGTGAAATGAGTTTAGTTAAGTCTATATGGGCCTTCTCATTTTGAATTATACTTCAGTGATTTAAAGTAAACTGAAAAAAGTGGTCTTAACCTGAAATAAGTATAAATTCACAAGTGCTTATACAAATTTATTCAGCATTCGTCGCCTTGACAATTTGGTAACTTAACATCGAGGTCTCCATGTGTATTTTGAACTGCTGCATTTTGTTGTTGCATCAGGTTTTAATTTTAAGAGTAGATTACCGTCTTCCTAATCTGACCTTTTACACGTGGCACTGTCTGTAAAGGTTTCTTTGTCGTTCTACTTTAATATCTACCCCTGTTTCTCCAAAACGGGGGTGCAAAGTCAAATGCAGTGCTACGGCATGCCAACGGTGAGCTTTGGCCTCAGGGATGAAATATCCTGGAGAGTCTTATTTGGATCTTTCTGTGGCTTGACAATTTTGCTTTTATAAACCAGCAGCAAATGTAACACTGGAATTGGAAACCAGTGGGTTGAGAGTAACTGGTAATATTTAAAATGGACCACAAGGTAGAAATCTTGACACTGGAACCTGAAACCAGGAGGACGTAGCGGGCTGTTTATACACCTCTCTCCCGCGTGAGGATCTAAGCACCTCACTCTATAAAATTTTGTAATAACAACCACTTTATGACTTACACCTGGTTATAACATAAAGGATTGATTAGGTCTTGAATCTTACAAGGAGGGTAGGCAGCATTTAAAATATATAGCCTGGCAATATATTTTCACAAGATGAGCCAACACATTCTCCTGTGAAGCGGAGCTGGCAAGCATGGCGGGGACTCCAGGCAGTCGATAAGGGGACTCTGGCCACGGCTGTGCATGCTCGTGTCCTCCAGGCCACGAGAATTACAAGAATGAATCGTAACTCTTCCCACCGTGCTTGATTTTTATTTATTCTTTTGGTCTCCCATTGAAGGATCGCGAGGAAAATAGCCCGCTCGCCCCCCTGCCCTCCATTTGTCAAGTTTATGTTAATGTGGCCCAGTATTTACAAGTGGGGCATAAACAACTGACGGTTTTATGTCGCCAATAAACAAGCTTTTTTTGTAAGCAAAATGTTCTTGCATTATATTCAGAAATCCAATTCGGAGAAATACACTCGCATGTAGGAAAGAGCAGAGGTGGTGTGTAAATCCAAGCTGAAATACTGGATACCGTACGCACGCACAACATTAAGGAAATTACCGAGAGAAATTAAATCAGCACCCATAAGCACGGCTGGAGCTAATGATTCCAGTTAGCGTGGACCAGTTAATGCAGGCTGCTGTGGAGAGGATCATAACAACGTGGACAAAAGTATGACGATATCATAAAAATCAGTTAGAAGCCCTAAAAGCTGGTGGTCCCCCTGTCCATAAGCTTAGTCTGAGGGGATTTTTTCCCCCCTACACTAAATACTGAGTTTAATTGCACACATCACGTTTATTTGGAAAGATTTAATGTTTTAATTATTTTTTTTATGTATCGCCCTTCTGCAAATGTAAATTATTTCTTCGTGCGTTGAGTTTTAAAACGACGGTGGTAGGAAAAATAAATACATAGTTTGAAGTCCTTTGCTGGCGGGAGTCTGTGGAGCGGGAGACGAAGGGAACCGCGCGGATTTACCGCATCTGCCCACGGAGTCTGTTGCTGCACCTGGGGCTGCCCAGCTCGAGGGGAAGATCAAAACTCACTGTGGCTCCCGGAGCTGTGGACTCGAGTGAAAACTGCTACAGTGGCTGCCACTGATGGAAGGAGTCTTTTAATGAAATAACCTTCTGTGTATAAAAATGGCTGTGGAAGAGAGACTTTATTCAGAGCACTTCAGAGTCAATGCGATGGGAAGAGGAGGGATCCCAACAGGGATGTTAGTCCCACCCATTTACCTGCCAAGCGCACATCCACGTTTTGGGCTAATGGTCCAACTTTTACCAGTTGTACTCACTGTTCATTAGGTAAACACTTCTACATTTCCTTAACTGTGGAAGTGAGATTTATTGTGAATTCTTCACAGGTCTGCTCGTACTTTTGCCCTTAGCATTCAAAAAGGCTGCATAAAATAACCTGAGGCAAATTCCTTCCTTGGTGTCTTTTCATTCAGCTCTAGCAGACCCAGGGAAAATGAAGTGAGTTTTCTGACTTGTACTAAGAATATTCCATAACAAAACTCTGGGAAAACAAAGCAAAAAACAACAACAAGGTTTTGATTTGACAGGGGAAGGTAATATTGGGTTCTTGCATTCAGCTGTTTTGTTGATGTTTCTATGAACTATGATGCTCAGTTAGATGCTGTCACTACATCTGTGTCCATTCTCTTTGTCATCAAAGAAAAAACACTAACTGCCGCTGCTGTCTGCTATTACTTTTATTTTCTATATTGTTTGGTCCTGTAAATTTGAGGATTAAAATATCTTATTTCACCTAGAAGGTACTGTCAGCGATTGCAGTCAGAAAAATATTGGAAAAAAAATGGATGCATAACAGAAGAGGAAAGTTTTAGCGTCTCATTTTTGGTGTGTACCTTTATACCATATATTTATGTCGCACAGATCTAGAAAGGTCGGCTGTGTGTGTAATTCCATTAAATTTTCTCCCCAGCTGTCCCTGTCATTTGTTTCTTACAGTAAAACTGTAACACTTCTGTCCGTTCTGGATTTCCTTTACACCTTGCTACGCCCTGGGGCATCGGAAATTAGTTTTGGTATATTTGGAAGGTCATCAGATATTTTCCTAGACAGACGGAGATTTTGGCTTTTTGCATATTTTTTTTTTTTTTAACTTATTTGGGCTTTTTAAAAGAGTTTACGGTTCCTCTGCTTGCAACACAGACAGGCATGAAGACTGGCTTTAAGGTGTCAGGCTCCCTCAGCAAAGGCTTAGTGGATATTTGAGCAGTTAAGTGCCGTTGCATGTACTTTTCTAGTTTCAACACCTGGCACATGCAGAAGTCTCCAGCCCCCCAAGCCCCACTGCCATCATCTGGTCCCTCCATGTCAAAGAGGCTCTGTGTCCTGCTGCCACCCCCCTGAGTGCAGGGACTCCTTCGGGGGTGTCCCAGGCATGGGGGGGTGGTCTCAATGGGCTTGCGATAAGGAGCAGCCTCAAAATTTGTTCAGAAACTCCTTGTAAGCAGGAGCCTGGTGGCTCCAGGCCAAGGAGAGGGCAGACAGGTCGCGTTTGCAGGCAGGAGCCAGCCAATACGCCGAGAAAAACCCACGCAGGATTTGACACTTTTTGCAGCGATAACTGACACGTGGTTAATAAAATACTCTGTGTTAGTTTAACGGTAGGGGATCATCTGGGACTTCCCTCACCTTTGAAATTCTGTCTTCCTCCACATGAGCTCCTCTGAAATATATATAGCGCTCTGTTGGCACCCAACAAATGAGATCTGAGGTTTCTTTTGTTTTATGGGCCTTCTCTTTGTTTTATGTTTGCTTGGCTGTATTAGAGATATTTCTGTTTGTAGCTTCAGCTGTGTTAGTAGAAGCGCCCATCTGAACCCAGACTGCTGCTTGCTTTGTAATAAAATGAAAAAAATTTAAATTAGCCTTTCATTTCATGAGCAAAAACTTTGAAACACATTTCTTGTTGTGACATTTTTCCTCACTGCAAAAACTTAAAAGTTATTATCCATTGTTTCTCCTACTTCGGATTGTATGTTTTTCAGGGAAGGGATCCATTTGTTTTTTATGTGTTTTTAGAGCACTGTGTACACCTTAAGTTTAGTTTAAATAATGCTAATAATAAATAGAAATATGCCATTTGACCCAGATGACTTTTCTTTATTACTATTGCTACCTAAAGGGCTGTATATCTATTTCGCACATTGAGCATATGGGAAATGATGTTATTTTTTCTTATTGTTTCGTGGTTTAATGTTGGGTTTGCTTTGCAATAAATCTGTGGAGCCCCTGTAGGCTTTTTTTTTTTCAGATTGCTTTAAAATAATTTCCAAGTATGTAGTCATTTGTTACAGAATAACGTTTGCTCAATTTGTAAATGCAGGTGCCTGAGGATTCCCATTTCTGCATAGTGGTGGAAAAGTGAGACTGAGGCACAAATACCCACTTCAGTTGCGCTTGTGTGTTCAGATGGGGACAGCGTATCGCAACTGATGTATGCACATCTGGAAGACAACTTGCACAGGGCTAAATCTGCCCTAACTCTCATCTGGCAACACCACTGTAACGGATGGCACGGGGAGCAATGTAGGTCAAGATGATGTTTTATTTCCTTTGTTTGATGTGACCCTTATCTCTGGGCCTGGATCCATAGCTCCACACTGTGCTTCCAGACTTCCATTTGTTTGTCAAGCCCATTTCAATCTGTTCAGTGGATGTCAGTGCATTAGCGACGCGGTACTTTGCTTCCGTCTCTCCTGATTTTGCTTTACCTTCCCAGCCCAGCTGGAGTTACCTCCCTTGCTTCTTCAGGAAACGTACACCCTCAGCTGGCCGCAAAACGATAATGTACGCAGGTAGGATGCCTACTCATTCTCCTCTGTAGGGAATGGTATGTAATGAAGTTGGCAGTGAAGATTCAGCATGGCGTACAAACAACGCGTAACATGCAACCACAGTGCTAAGTGCTACAGGTCTTTTTTGAAAGGCTATTTCAACACTCGTTTTGTCAAGCCGTCTTAATCCTGCCAAATGCTGAGCGGTTTGTGAAGTTTTCCTGTATCTCCTTGGTATTAATGAGAGACTGTGGCACACTATGTAGTCAAAAACTGGTTCGTAATGTCCAGAGACGTTGTGAATAAACTACAATGAAATTAGAACAAAAATACATGTGTTAAATAAGAATGAGCATCTCTATTGAGCATGACATTGTCTTCAGAGATCTTTCCAAAGCATCTGAAACACAGAAAATATAATTTCTTACAATTCAAGTAAGACTTCAGCTTCATTAGGGTGAACTTTTTTTCAGTAGTGCTTTGAATCAACTTGATCTTTGTGAGTAAATGCTGGAGTCCCTAATGACAGTCTGTTCCACTTTATTTTCATCTGCTATAGAGTCTTCGCCTGGTCTCTGTGCTGTTCACCCCCCGACATTACAGTAATTTACTACCGAGGCCAGAATATGCTATTGAGACCTGCAGGATGTAGGTTAGAGACAATGTGTTTATATGGTTCCACGTGTCAAATTATATGAGGGGATCATATAGTTAGAAATGTTAGCATTGTCTGAATTCAGTGTTGGACTCCGGCTCTCATTTTCTCCAGGACCAAAAACTTAAAGAGAATAGGATTTAGATGCTTCTGAGGCCCCAGGAGAATTTCTTATGCATATATTGATGCATGGCTCCGGAAACCTGAACGTGGGAATGTTGCTTCTTCCATTGGTGGAATTCCTCTTGTTGCCATCTAGCCAAAGCTGCTCTTCCCAGCTGGTTTCTTATCACGCCCATCTTACAGGTCCTGTTACCCCCATTCCCCCATGCCCCCGTTAATTCTGCTGTCAGCAGAATTAATCATTTTAGTTTCTGTCTCTATTATAAGAATTACTTCTCTATCCCTTGTTTCTCTAACTTTGCTAGCAGGCACCACTCTGTTTCGGATGGCTGTCCTAGTTAACACTGAACATTTTTGATCTCTAAAGCTTTTCAATTCTGTAGTAATTCTGCAATTTTAATGGCAGCAATGAGAGTTCAGAGCCCTATTATTTCAAGTTTATATGCAGTAGTACATGCTTTTAATGTTTAAAAAGCTGTAGGATCTTGGATGTGAAACGAACAAAACAATTCACGGTGCTTGGTTGGGGGCGTTCACAAAATGTCAGAGCCACCTTACAAATCCATCCCAAACGGCAGGAAGCACGCTTTCAAAGGTACAGGCTGGGAGACATGTGTAGGTTCTTCCCTAACCTGCATTTTTAAAAACCAAGTTGTTTTCCAGTTTCTTTGCTGTGACAGGTCAATTGTGTTGCGTTCTTATACTTCAGTGACATAAAACAAAGCAATGTGGCTCTGGGAACAAGACGTAATGCTTCAGCACTGCGAGGTGCCAGCACGGGTGTTGAGAGACCAGCAAGTCCTGACCAGCACTGTTATTGCCCCTGCAGTTAAAAATGGCTAAACTTTATGCTCATAAAACAAGGTTTTATAAACTATTGCAGAAAATAGAACTTGGACGGAATGATTAAGTTGGGAGAGCAGCATACCGAAGTCCATGAATTTGGATGAGGTTAGTCACCGCACAATTTTCAGAAATTTCCGTTGGATGTTTCAGCTGTCGCAGTGGGAGCTGGATATCGAAATCCATAGGGTCAAATTTCAGATTAGTTCTGTTTCTCCTTAATGCTATTAATTAAATAATTAAAAATGCAATAAAACCAGAATGCAAGTCTTAATGTAAAACCGTAACGGCTACTTGTCAGCTGGCTTCATAAGAAGCACTTTGAGATTGGCATTACACTTTCAAATGCATTTCCCCTCTATTGACTAAATACTATGTGGCACAATAAAAGCTATAAAAGGGTTACCTATAAAAGTGAGGGAGAGCTACGGGGCAACTTTCTTGGACGGCTGTACTCGGGTAATAAAGGCAGATGGAGCTAGTTATGGTGTTGATGAAATCTGAGTGCTGCTCTTCTCACAGGCTCAGAATCTGGGTGGTTTGGTTTTACCTTGTGCCTGTGCCCCGATACCAGCTGGAGCAGAGCAGCCATTACAGCCCTGCATATGTCCTTAGTCGCAATATTCGCTCAAACCGCTGTTATTCTCGGCGGGAGCTTTTTACCGAGCACAGGCCACAGCCCGCGTTACGTGGCCATGCGTTATCGGGGGAAGGCAGCAAGGAGAAAGCCGCTGCCCAGAAGTTTTTGCTGCGGATCATTGGTGGGTCCTCCCTTGCCTATTTGTGATAGTTCATTTGATGGACTGCCATCAGCTGAATTCATCACAAATTTAGTATTATGGGGCAAACTGTGACTGAATTTAGGCAGGGCTTAGAGAGAATCTACCCTGCTTCTGTTCATGGTGTAATACCCAGGCAAGGAATGTGGAGCCCTGAGCCGCTCATGCGCTGCTTCACCTCGGTGTGCTGGAGGGAAACGTGTTGTTTCACCAGTTCTGCCCACGTGCCATTTTCCCAAACACAGGTATAGCAGATTTGTGCCACACTAACCCAGCTCCAGGTCAAGCAGGGGAGAACTAAAATGGCTCTGCAATGCTGAAGGTCAACCTCATCACTAATTCACCCTCCTTCAGCAAAAATTGAGCCTAAATTGGAGGTGAAGCTGGTGGACGCCGAGGTAAATAAGCCCCCAATTGCAGATGAAGATACATGATGACCTTTTGAAAACCTAAAGTAGGATGAGCAGCGTCCTGCAGTTGACTTTGTGCTGTCAAGCCTGGTATGTTCTCCTTGGTCATTATTGCTGTTGACTGTTAATGTTATTGCAAATAAAATGTAGATATTGCAGCCTTATGATCTGGCAGTAGAATAGTTTTTCCTTGGGTTCTCCGCAAGTCTTAATGACACAGGTAAGGCCAATGAACGTTTTCTCAATGAAAAATTTATTTGGTCAGATTCCATATACTTCCTGTACCCGCTGATATAAGGTTTATACAGAGATTCTTCAGAACGGAGGTAGTTGCAGAACAGGGGTTTTTTTTGGTCCAGCTGACAAGCAACTTGTGAAAACGATAAATTGTTGCCTGATGGTTAGAAGGCACAGGCACAGACCAAGCCTTTCAAAGAGTTCTCTTGTTTAAACAGCTTATTAAATTGTTAATGACTCCGGAAGTTTTGCATATTATTATTTAAAAAGGAAAACCTGTATGTGTACAGTGTATTTAATGATGAATTAAAACTTTAAATCACTTACTGCATGCAACTGCTATAATATGGCTCAGGATTATGTGAACATATTTGTTTGGTCCTAGATTGAAACTTGGATAAAATTGTTAAACACATTATGTTAGCTACGTACCATAAATTTTGCACACACTGAGCAAGTGGTGTATTTTCCTTTGTCTGTTCACATCAGCTAAGTAAACATGATCCTGGTTAGATGAGGAGAATTACTCAATTCACGAGCCTATTTGCATGACGCATGGGATGGCAGAGCTGTATTTTGTGGAATACCAAAAGCATTTGATCTTGAAAAAGTCTTGCCTGTGGGTTTTCAATATAGATGTATTTCAAAAATTAATCCAAGAGTAGATTAATTCCAGAGGCCTCACTATCTGAATCTGCAGAAGACACCAAAAAGGTGAGGGCAAACCTATGATTTCAGGTAAGTACACAGGTGCGTGCAGAGCTCCCATGCATGTGTCAGCACATGCTTAAATTTAGGCATGAACTTCCACGTCTGCTAAGGAGTGCTTGAAGGTGAGGGGATGCTTAAGCACAGGCTTAGCGCTGGCTCTGCAGCCGTCCAGCACCACGGGGACCTTGCTGTGCCAGGAATTCTTCCCTGCCTCGTTAGGAGGGACACGGAGACAGCCAAGGATCAGTCTTGACAAAAAAAATTCATTCTGTGAAGCATTTGGAATGTGGAAAAGGTCCTAACGTAGTGAATAATTACTTGGTCAGAGGTAATTTTACCAACTGGAGTAAAAATAATGTCTTTCAACTCACAACAGAATGCATCTTATTTTCATTTACATCATTGTTAACTGGGTATCTTAATTTCAGGTCGATTATTTTGCAGTCGTTAGAATAAGCTACCTGGCACTCTCCTGCTGTCACTCCACCCACACGTAAGAGGTATGTGCACACCAAATGTCGGCTGAATGGCAATGAGGGGTATTTTAGAGCCTTGGTATTAACATTTCAAATGTTTTTGTTTCGTTGTCTTACTTAATATTTTATTATCAGATTTCTGCTCATTATGCGTATGGCCCTATTCCTCTGTGGATTGATGAAGTTATGTTGCAGTAAATTGAAAAAGAGAACCATACATACAGGATGATTTATTGTTAATGTGAAATCCAGCATAAACCTGCAAATGCACCAGCAGAAATCCCTAGCTATTTCAAAATTCATATTATGAGACAGACAATCAGATGCCCAACAAACAGAACATCTTGTACTCTATTAATCCTGCAGTGACAGATCCCTTGCATGCATTTAGCTTTCCAAATAATACAAACATATGTCACCATTTTGTTTTTATTGATTTTGGACTTTCAAAGCATAGCTACAGCACAAGGCATTATGAAGACATTTATTGCAGAGTTTGCTTTGATTTGTTGCAGTCAATTGAAATTGTGTCAAAGTAAAGTCTTTAATATTAAATATGATGAATTCCCTTAGGCCTTAATCCTGCAGCATCATCCGGCTGAAGGTGACTCCTGCCACTGGAGCACAGGAGTGCTGGGCTGGGGAGGGCTTCCCAGAGCACGGTCCAGCAGCCTGCCAGTGCAGGAAATGAGAATTCTCTCCACGTCATACGAAATGCTCCCATTCACAAATATATTAATCTCAGACTTCTTCCTCTTCTGCTGTTTCCATTATTTGAAGACTGTTCCAGAATATTTTATTTTTGATACTTCCCCCCCGCCCTCCCCTTTAGTTTTTGCCTTTAATTAGTTTTTGGTCAATATGTACCCACTCATTTTGGGGGCAAAAATAACATTTATCTTCAAGAGATTTTCTTTCATGACAAATTTAAAGACAATAACCGTTGCCATTCTCAGCCCTGAATTTTCTCCCCTGCCTGGAGAGTTGCATTAGCACATTCAGGTCCCTGCTGGAGCTGGCTGGCCAATGCATACTCGCGCTGTGTTTGCTGTTTCTGTAGCCACGCACCCAAGTCTTTCTCTTCCTCGATCCTCTCTAGAGTTTCCACTTTACAGCAAAATCCTCGTAGTTCTTAAATGCTTGATGTTCAGCTTTGATCTTGTAGTTCTTCTTGTGTGATACTCCATTCCTCCTTTGTATATTGATCAGGTCTCCTAACCTGATATCATCAGTTAATGATTTTTCATTAGCACACTGTTACTGGTAGCCTCACTCATGAATAAATATATTAAATAAGGAAAAACACTCAGGGCTATTCCTGCAAAACTGTTCTAGTTCCTTCTCTTCACCTTAACTGTCCTAGCTTCTTCTCCTTATATTAGTTTCTCACTCTAATCTTTTCCATGTAGCAGCAAATTGACAGAGGTGCAAACTGCCTTCTCCTCTATGAGCAGAGTCCTGCTCCCAAGGAAGAAGACAGAATTTAGAGTCTTCTTTTTTTGAGATTTCTGTGAGAGAGGTGGCTTTATCTGCACTGTCTGCCGAGATGGAGGGCTGCGGCGCTTAATTCCGCTCTGCATCGTGGGATGTGGGAACTATTCTGAAAAGGCAACTATCTGAGGTAATGATTTTCAAATCATAACTGGTTGCTTCGATATTCAGCTCGCCATTCAGCTAGGCAAGTGAAACCTGACAAATCCATTTTGGGCTGGTTCCCAGTGGTCTCATGTACTAGCCCAACTGGTCACAAAGGCTAAAGCAGAATATCGTAATCTTTAAAATGTTCTTTTTTAGCTTAGAAGAAAGTTTCATGTAAAAGTATATTATGGGGAGCAGAAAGTCTGGTGGTGTTTCTTTACCCTAGGGTAAGCTCGCTGTTCAAAAACTGCGGGAAGGGTGCAAGTTTGGGGACATTTCTTGCAATCCTGTTGTGCAAAGTCGTGGTAGCGCAGCAGCAGCAGCAACTTGTGGCAACGTGTGGAACAGGCTGTAGGGAGCAGTCCCAGCAGCCAGCCAGTTCATCCATGGACAGTAAAGGAAACTTTTCAATAAAGGAAATATTCTACAGCCTAGCTTTGATTTTATGTAGCCTATAGTGCAGATAGGGAGTAGCAAGGGAAAAAAGGAATTGGAGATCTTGGCAAGGGAAGTACAGATGCTAGAATGAGTTCAAATAACAGTTTATCAGCAGAAAATTAAGGGAGTTTATCCCTTTAACTCACAAAACCCACGCAATGCCAAGCTAAATTTCACTGTAGCTCGAGTTGGTGAATAAGGAGGTATAAAATGTGGGTTTCTACTTACAGAAGTCACTCTGAGAGCTATGTTAAGTAACAGAAGTAACAGAATCGTTTATCTATTGACCCGGGCTGTGGCAATATTCATTAAAGTTTATTTGTGTCCTCTCAGCGACTACAGTGACAGGAAACCTCTGCTGTTGCCCGAAAACATGTATTTAAGTGGGGTGAGGTGAGAATGACAGCAGCTTTTGATACTGATCCTGTTCTCCTTGCCCTGGCAGCCTGGTGGCAGATTTCAATGGGAACGCGCTTGGAGTGAGGAATGCACCACTGAACCCTTCATTTCTGGCTAACAAAAGCCAGTTTGACCCACATGGTGCCAATACAGTTATATATAACCTTACTGCTCGTTGTCCTTGGGCTATGCTGAACCTGAGCCCGCCTTGGGAAGGCGAGGAAGGAAGAGGACCGCTCCTTCTGCCTGCCTTGAGGACAGCTGAGCACCTTGTGCTTCAGGCTTACAATAATTTTGCACGTATTCTTGCTGCTAACCCCTGCAGGAAGCCACTTGCGGAGAGGAACTGGCTGCTTTCCTCTCCTGAGGCAGTGTGTGATTCCCGTAATTTCCCTGTGTTTCTCTGCAGCTCCTGCATCACCTTTCCCAGCACTATACGGCAGAGCTGTTCCCCCAGGAAAAGGCCTTAGGGACACCCAGCGGGTCAGCTCGTCCCCTTTTCCCTCTGCAGCATGGGGCAGGATGTGTGCCCCGCTGTGACAGACAGCAATTTATTCTGAAGTGTGGAGTGACAGGGGATATCATCTGTCCCGGTGCCCCCACTATTTCGCTTTCACGGATGGCAGGAGTGGGAAGTAGAGACCTGGTCTAGCAGCCGGTCTGCTTTCGTGGCTGTTGGTGTCTATGGATGTCACCCTGCGCAAACTCCAGGTCTGTGTTTTGGAAATTTTTTTCCCAAGCTGCCCTTGATCCCAGACATGTGTGAACTACCGAATTTCAGCATGTTTGGAGTTGGATTCCTACATGTGCTGGAAGAGGTGAAGGTCACCTGAGCTGTCCTCGACAGCACAAGTCCATTAATCGAGCTAAAAATTTCACTTTTTTTTTTTCTTTTGAGATGTCCGATGGCACTTTCAAGCAATATGCGCAAGCGGTATTTTGATGATTTCATGGTGGTTTTGGGAATTTCCTAGGGTCTTGAAGGGAGACTGTTTTTGGCAAAGAACGGTCATTCCACCTTCCACAAACTCTCTCTCTCTCTCTCACACCTTTTATAGTTAGTGAATCATAACTTGCTCAGATGAAATAGCTATCTGTTGCCAGGTACACCAATTCTGATTTTATCCATCTGAAAATGAGCGACCCTTTTGGGCAACACACAGTGGCTTTTCCAAGACCTCTCCATGCTTCTATCCAATCACCGGGTAAAAGACACAAAAATTGGGGGGGAAAAGCTATCTGTTATTTCTTTAAAAGAATGTTTCCAGGTCAGCTGGAAAAAAGATATGATTTTTGTAATTCCTAGTCTCTTTTTCCATCCTTTTCAGAAATGCATGAGGGAGATTACTGAAAGGAGTTTTCCTTAATGTTATCCAAGAGGCTTAGGTTAATAACAACTGTGTGAGCTTTTCTACGACTGATTTCAGGGTGAAGTAAAGTGACTGAAAAAGCATCATTGAATAATGACCTGGGACAACTGATTTCTTGTATCTCAGTGTTTGCTGGTTTGCCATTTAATCTAGTCATCCCCAATCTTTCCACAGCTCGAAAAAAAAAGAAAAAAAAACCCCAACAACCTAACCTTCCCCTAATATTCTAATGGAAGATATTTAGAAAATCCTGCTGTCAGTTATCATTCACTCTGACAGAAGACTAAGGATGTTATTATTTTCCAATTACAAATTACCTTCCTGACCTAAACAATGGCTGTAAGTTAATCCATTTTTTTTTGCACTGAGACCCTACAGTGTAACTATTAATGGAAGATCGTTCTGAATCGTTCTGTTGGGATGCTGAAACTGTCTTAATTCGAAGACAATTTTGAAAGATGTCAGTAAAAAGGTGGATTTCTCATTTTGATTACTGGAAACAACATCAAAGTAGAAATCAAAGGCACACCAGTAGAAAGTAAAGTGAAAATAGAAATGAAAATTTGTGATGGATCACTTGAAAAGGCCAACATTGGTTTCACCTCCCTAGCTGGAGGGACAGGACTGTAAGATGCTCAGCAGGTAGAAAGCATCCAGGTTGGTTTAGCGTTAGCATCAGAAATATTTCTGCTGTCTGAAGCGTCAGCAATCCCAGAGAAAATCAGCTGGCGATTCGGGACTGGCTGACACATGAAGGGTATATAGTAGTGTGGGGTTTTTTTTAAATCCATCTTCTAATTTATTAACACTGGTGAGAGCAGTAAAGGGAGTGAATCTACTCAAGTAAGTACAGCCAGAGGAATATCAATTAAATTAACTAATCTGAGAGACAAAGGCTTTTGGGGGGTGTCGGACATACACACGGCGTTCCGCAGGGGAGCGTTATGGAGCAGCGGGTTGAGGTTGACCCTTTCTGGCTGCCAGACGCCCACCCAGCCGCTCGCTCCCTCAAAAGGACAGGGGGAGAAAAAAAGATGGTAAAGACAGGGAGATCACTTAACAGCGACTGTTGTGGGCAGAGAAGACCTGACTTGGGGCAAACTAATTTATTGCCAATCAAAATTAGATTTGGATGATGAGAAAAGCAGATGGAAACTAGAGCAGCTCCCTCCCACCCCAGGCTTCATCCCAGGCTCGACTTCTCTCCTTCCTTGCCGGCCCCGAGCGGTGCAGAGGATGGGGACGGGGGTCGTGGTCCCTCCATAACGGCTCCTCTCTGCCACCCCTTCCTCCTCATGTCTTCTCCTGCTCCCCCGGGTTCCCCCATGGCCGCCGTTCCTGTCAGGAAAAGCAGCTCCCCCGGGTTCCCCCACGGCCGCCGTTCCTGTCAGGAAAACCGGCTCCCCGGTCCCTCCGCGGCCGCAGGGGAGCCGCCTCCTCCTGCCCGGGGCGGTGTCTCCCCCGTTCCGCCCTGTCTCCATGCCCGCTCCCCGCGGCGCCGCCAGCCCGGCTGAGGGGCTCGGCTCTGCCCGGCCCCGGGGCCGCGGGAACCGGCGGGAACCGGCCGCGTCCGGCGCGGGGCGGCGCCTCAGCGCCCCTCGGAGGGGACCCCGCCGCCCCACAGCCGGCGCCCGGGCAGCGGCACCCGAGATACGGTGCTAAAGTAGGTAGTCATTTTGATCACAAGTGCGTCACAGAGATACATACGGAATCCGCTTAGTAACGGAAATTAGTCTTGCATCATCTGGGACCTTGAAGTTATTTTTGTTAAAATAGTGGGTGTTGGACTGTAATTGCCTCAGATTGGGGCAGTACAAAAATGCACTTTGAGGTGTGGTGAAACGAGTGGGTGTGAGAGCCAGATTAATTTTTCCACAAATGTTTGGTATAATCCCAGATGCATAATTTAAATGACGGAGCTATTTGTGAGACATAAATAATTTTTAGTCATTTTGGTCATTTTTATCATTTTTAGGCGCTGCCAGCGCCTGGGCAGTGGCGCCCAGTGCAGACAGGTAGGCCTTGGTTTATGTGAGTGCCCAAGTGTAATGGTTGTCACAAGCTCGGTGTGGTGCACCCAGACGGAACCTCACAGGCACTTCCCTCTGGCTTTCCACGTTCAAGCCCCTGTGCCCTGGAATTGTCACCGCTTTGGCTGGAGCCTGGATTCACCAGCTTTGTGTGTTCAGCTCCACAGATTGGCAAGTGCATGTGAGGTGTCGCCTAAAATCTGGCTGCTTCTCCTTTTGGCAGAACCAGGGTTAAAAAACCAGGTCTGTGGTAGGGGTGGGATTTATTTTACCCATCTCTACCTGTTTAATGCACAGATGGAGCCCCCCAGTCTCTCTGGATTCCATGGGGAGGGACAGGTCCTTCTGGGGTGCCATTTGTCTGGCCTTTTCAAATGTCTGCTTTAGGAGTGGAGCATCTTTCTCATGAGGAGAGGCTGAGGGAGTTGGGTTTTCTCAGTCTGGCGAAGACAAGACTGAGGGGGGGATCTCATCAATGTCTACAAATACTTAAAAGGGAGGGGGCCAGGAGGAGGGGGCCAGTCTTTTTTCGGTGGTGTCCAGTGACAGGACAAGGGGCAATGGGTATAAAATCAAACTTAGGAAGTTCCATCTCAACATGGGGAGGAACTTCTTTCCTGTGAGGGTGGCAGAGCACTGGCACAGGCTGCCCAGAGAGGTGGTGAAGTCTCTGACTCTGGAGACATTCCAAACCCGCCTGGTCACCATCCTGCGCCACCTGCTGTAGGTGGCCCTGCGCTGGCAGGGGGTTGGACTAGAAGATCTCCAGAGGGCCTGTCAAAGCCCAGGGATTCTGTGACAAAATCAATCCCATCCTCGGTGCTTTACTGCTGCGAGGTCAGTGTATGAGAGACTGGTCGTCTGCTTTTTCATGGAAAGCAGTTTTTGGAAAGTCATGTGGGGGTTTTTTTTCGGTGGGGTGGGTGGGTCCATCAACACTGCTGAATTTCTTGCCTCTTTTGCAGAAATCTATAATTTTCAAACATCATTAATATAATGTATTTCTGTACCGAACACCAGATTTTGACAAAAGAAAACGCCACTACAGATCTTGGTGGTGCTTAGAGGAAAATATTGAGGGGAAAAAAGGGGATAATCTCACAAAAAGATGCTAATTTTAAATTATTTGAAAAAGAAACAACTTTGAAAAGTTACTTTTTATGAAACCTCAATTTTAGTTCCATGAATTATGACATGAGTACGAGTTTGGCATTCATTTCGGTTCCCTTTTGGATGGGGATCTCATGCTTGGAGGATGGTTACATGGGTCTGCTGAAAATTATTGGAGGCTTTTGGTGACACCCGAGCAGGGCAGGGTCCCTTCACTTTGCCTCTTTCCTTCTCCTCACTTGCCATGTTCTTTATATTTGTTTACGAATGCAGATCTTACACCACTAGTTTGTACCACCTGAACTGGTGAAGTGTGAGACGCGCAGACGAGCCTCACTCGGTGTGTTACATTTTATCATCTTCAAAGTGGTGCTTGATTGTGATAGAACAGAAAAAGCAAGGCAGAAATTTAGAAAAAAACCCAAACTACTTTGATTATCGGTAAACGAACAAATGCGACAGTGGCTTAGACACATCAGGAGTGTGTTTTAGAGGAGCTGTTTGGTGATGGAGCAACGGTTCATCGCTTGAGTCAGGCAGCTGAAGCCTGAGGAAGCCCCTTGTAACACTTAGCACAGGAATGTCTGCATGGAATATACGTATGGGTTTGTTGTCCGCCAGATTGTCTCGTCACTGTGTTGCATGAGCCAGACTTTTTATTTAAAGCTGCTAAATCTTTTAAAGTTGTTTAGTGTGTTCATGCCAATGTCATGACAACCGGTACAAACCTGTGTGTTTATGAGACTTGCACAGGGAGTCCGAGTGTTTACACAAACGTAGCTCAAAGCGGTGAGCGCACCTCTGCTCATGTACAGCTCTCAATATTAAAGTTTTCATTGGGAGCAGAATAATTCATTTTTACCGTTTGAGAGCTGGGTACTTCCTTTTCTACTCTTTGAACCTAAATTGCCTCTATTCGAAGGATGTGAGTGCTTTTCCACCAACAGGTGTAGAAGGGCAGTGGGAGATAGCCTGTCGTGGCATTTATATTTCCTCTTTGACGTTGCAAGCTCTCGGAGTATTTATGCATGGAGTTCTAATCCCCCTGGGGAGGCATTCAGATTTACAATTTTAAACCACCGCTCATCCAAATTTTGGCATTCAGTCAAAGAGAAATTTGTCATAGTTTATAATGCTTGTTAACGAGGAACATCAAAAATTAATGCTCATTAGGGCGCTCATTAATATGCATGGTAGTCTCCGTTTTGGCTTAATTAAGTGAAGCACCACTTCATAGTGGTATTGTGTCACTGCAGTAAAGGAGTTCAAAACCGTGCTGCAGTAACAGGATGGAGCGGCGCTGCCTTTGGACGGCATTACCCCCTGGTTTGTTGCGGGGCATTGCTCATCTGCCGCTCTCTAGCTTCCTGACAGCTAACAAGAGCAGCTGCTGTAGAGCTCCTGTTGATATTTGTTATTCAATGTTGCTGCTACTTGCATTCCTCAGAGTTTTCTGAATACAGCGCACGGCGCAGAAGTAGTTACTAGATAGATTTGTTGGTGTATATGCCTGCCCTTACATAACTTTGATAAAGATTATTTCTGGGGAGGCCACGAGGAGTTCTCTTCTTTACAAAGGTCTTGCAGGTCCCTGAAATCCGTAGCACAGGTTTAAATCAGCATTGTGAAAGGCGTAGCTGTGAATATTGATCGGACTGGCACATGTAAGGAAATGTACATTAGGCAGCTGCCGGTAGCCCTCCATGACTGCTGCTCTCCGGAGCTCTGCGGGGTGTATCAGTCTGAAACAGCCTGCGTGAAGTCCACCGGGCTCTCACTCAGTTCTGCCGCCTGACTGGAGTGGGGTCAGCACAACTAAATGCAGTTCAGAGCATGGCAGGACTTCTGCTTCCGTGCAGTATTAATTAATTAAACAACTGCCACTAATGCCTTACCACCCAAGCCATGGGAAATTCAAGAGTAATTAATTTATTTTTTTTTAAATTAAAAAAAGAAAATGTCTGGTTTGGGATGTGATCTTGTCCAGGTTTAGCACTCACTGTGCACACCAGCCGAGACTTTCCTGGCTCAGTCTCCTCCTCTGCCTGCCTGCCCACCCACCCTGTGGCCAGTCTCCTGCCATGGAAGCACCTGGCCAGGAAATGGCCATGGCTCTTGCCCGGCTCTCCTGGGGCAGGCGTTGCTGCCAGGACCAGGCTACCCTGCTACAGCAGGAGAGGGAGGGCTGAGAGGAGAACGGCTAAAATTGGTACTGAGGCAGAACTGAGAGTGACACTCATGCTCAAAGGATGGATTTGAGTGAAGAGATCCAGAGTAGATGGGGCAAGGGCAGGGCAGAGCTCTGGGGTGGCAGAGAGCACCCCATGAGACCAAGGTCCAGAGCAGGTTCCTCATTCCTCTGGGACTCACCTAGTCTGGTGACAACTACTGGGTAGACAACAGCCTCTGATTTTTCTTCTTGCTCTACACAGCCTTGTTGTCTCACATTCCTTAATATGAATCTAATAAAAATGCAGCGCAACATGACAAATGTAAATACCAAAGCTCATTTAAGCCTCCACTCACTTCATCTGCATATGTGCCATAGCCTTTATCTCTACTTTTCACATGCGTCGGTGCTTAGACTGTTGGCGAGGCAGAGCGGGGATGTCTGTGTGAACACGGCACGAGTTCATGCAGGATGCTTTGGGCATCATCTGTATCAACATACAGTTCTTACTGGTTTCAGTGGGACTTCGAAAAGGTTATGTATCCAAATCAAACTTCATGGGTCTTCGTGGAAAGCGTTCAATGGCTTCAATTATTGCTGCAGCATTTAATTGCAAGAACCTCTTGTTTTCTTGAGCTGCTAGGTGCAAAAAGTTGAATGCAAAATGAACAACTTAGTACTGCTCTCTTCTTGGTTTTGCCCCTTAGGGGACTGACCGCCCGATGCACCAGGCAGTTCTCAGTGAGTGTGAAATGCTAACTTGCTCCAACAGAGAGAACAGTTCTTCCTGGAAGTGTTTCACATTTGTTTTGCGCACAGGGTGTTTATTATATAACAGACAGGACTACAAGAATTACTACTGACACCCAAGGAACTGTTTCTATCTTACGCTCATACTAAGTCAGATCAAGAAGAGGAGAACTTCCCAAACCCCATAGAGTGCCAGGCCATACTGCTGGAGAAAGAGTAAGATGTGATGGTGGATATTTAGATGGGCTGGATTCAAACACCAGCTTTCCTTTGGGGACTTCTCAAGTTCTTGAGCCTGTCTGGTGGCTGAATGGCTACACAAAGATGCAGATGGGTTCCTTACCTGAGCATCAGAGCGTAACATTATAGCAGGCAACCATGTTTTAGCAGATAGAGGGGAAAAAACCCAAACAAACCCGATATGCCTCAAACCTGAATGCCAGCGGTCAGTTAGAGAGCATAAGTGACCACAGACCTAATTACTTTTCCATGGTGCCCTGGCTTTTTCTTAGCCATTGCTCCATTGCCTTTGTAATTTGATTCAAAGGCAAAAGGTACTTTCCATACTGGCCCACTTTAGGTGATAAACAGACTGAGCAGGGAGCAGAGACTGTCTCTGCATTTCCAGAGCACATCAGCACAAAGTTATTTAGCACAGGGGATTGCGTGATTGTGATTCACTGAGAGAGCTCATGAGGTTCTCGAGCTCTGATTCCACCAGTGCGGTACGTCGGCCCATTTTTAAAAGTCAGGACTCTAATAAAACCACATGCATGCAGGCACACTAATTCAAGTTTTGACTCTGGGATATTCTCCTTCGTTATTCATCCAGGTACTTTCACTTGCTTCCAAATTCCCTTTCACTGCATCTCAGGAAGGGATTAAACAACATTGGCATTAAAGGTGCTGGTGGAAATTACATGCTTCTGCAGAAGCTACGGAAAGGCTGTCTGAAAAATACAGCTTAAAATGGCCCTGCAACCCCAGGGGAATGAAAGGTAGAATTTGATCTTTCAGAGGTAATCAAATACCCCCTACTATCCGGCCAACTGCAAAACCAACAAACTGCACCGCTCAGGTGAAAATGTTATAGAGGATAGATGGCAGTTTCAACACAGAGTGCACATCCCCTATGAAGTTTTGGAATACATGTGATCTGTAGAATTCAGTGCTTTTTATTTTTACTGTTCGTCCTTTAAACTAAAATCAGTTTCTTTCAAAGGAAGAGCACAGTGAGGCTGGGGGAGGAATCAGTGTCACGTGGCCTGAATGCTTCCAAGCAGGAATAGTATTCCTGCAAACAGAGCAAGTAGATATGAGATGGATGAAAAGTCAGTGTCTTCTGCATGCATTGACCTTGACGAGCATGGACTTTCTACACCAGGGTCCCTTCAGTACAACACAGCTCACCTCCTGCCTGTTAGCAAGTGGTAAACTGTGAATCCGTCTGGAAAATGCTGCAGTTCTACTCCTTGAAAATTCAGTTGCTTTATTAGAACAGACACAGAACAAGCATCTCTTGACATTGATTAGGCAACATTTTTATTTTTTTCTGTTTTTCCATTTCGAAGTGACTAATGAGGAAAGAGGGATGCAAAGAACTCTGCGTAGGACAGTAGAACAAATCTTGCCCGTGTCTCGTTGCACCACCTGCGAGGTGTGTGGCCATTCCCCTCTGCTGGGTCTCCACTTTCCTAGTTTGGCAGGTTTGTGACCCACTGACCAGCTCCGCAGCTGCTGTTTCCAGCTCATCACCAGCTGCTTAGAAACTCAATGTTTTTAGCAGCATGGGATTCAATCCTTCACAGGGGTTTGGTGCATACACGTACCCCCATCGGTGTGCGACAGGGCTCACTGGATGGAGGCTTGTATGTTAACAGGAAAAAGTTTAGACATCTAAGAAGCAAGAACTTGGATATTTTTGCAGTTTTCTGAAAAGACTCCTATCCTCAAAGCAATATGACCTTAGTGGTGTAGGGTTGAGCAAGTAACTATACTTCCTGACCAGTTTTTCAAAATTCACGCAGTACGGGCAGGTCAGAGAAGCAATAAAATTTTCACCTTTTTGTTTCAGTCAGATTTTTATTCCTTTTTTGTCAGAAGAACTTGTCTTTAAATAGGTATTTGTGATGATTTCCATTCTGACCTCTAGTTCTGACACCTCAGCGTGTCCCTCTAAGGTAACAGGGCACCCCCTTTCAGGAACTACATATATTGGGCACATACATAAGGAATTGCGTGTCAATGGGTTGACACAATTTATGCAGGCAGTTGTGGTCTAGAGATTTGCAGCTTACTGAAGAAACTGAAAATGCTGCTTTGCATGACTTGTACGGCTCTCCAGCTTCAGATGGAAAATATGTGGCCATTACCACCTCCTCCCAATCCACCCCTGCACAAAAGTGCTAAGAGCAGACATCCGAGTTCTTTGTTTTTCTGCCGACATAAGGAAACTCTTATTAGTTTTTCTCCCAGTGAAGGCATATGCAGCAGCTTTGCATGCAAACAGCAATTACTGGCAGGATAAAGGACTGTAGTTTAGTATTGATTTTAAGTCAGGGAGTTTTCTCCAGCTGAGTACTTGTAGGATTTTCTGAATACGATAATATATAAGGAATGGCATCAACTCTTGACATCTGATGCTGTCAGAATTCCCTTTCAGTCCCTCTAACAGGGTTTTTCTTCCACTAAGAAAGCAAAGGCATAGTCGTAAAGAGTATGGAGGTGGCAAGAAAAAGGGAGACTTAACCTTTTCTTGAAACCATATCACCTGCTTGCAGTATCAAATTGACGAAATCTGGCTTTTTAAAGTCCTGAACTATGAAAATAATTCTCAAAATACTCCTCAAGACTGGTCTGTAAATGTTTGTATCTATATCTGTGTGTTTCCCTGTTTGTTTTTAGGTCTGTTTAAAATACAGGTTTATGTTAGTCCTTTGTCTGCCTTCAGGGATCTTTACTCAGCTGAGCTTGTCAAAATGTCTCCTACAGGTTTTCCAATTTCTGTCTCCATTTCCATTAGCACTTTCGGATGAGTGTCACCTGGACTTGGTGCCTTGTCAATTGGAAGGATCTCTGACCTTTTAATAACCATTTTGAACCGCTGGCTGCACTGGAGATATGCTGAACAGGGGAGTCAGTTGATACTCACTTTACATCCGCCTGCCACTTTTATTTAGGGAAGCAGGTATTGAAACACCCCCTGGGAAATTTGGGGAAAGGAAATACTTCTGATGAAGTTAACAGACAATTTGATGTCAGTACTGATGTACACAGATGTAGCCGAAAAGAGGAGATGTGTGGATTAATTAATTAGAAAATGGTTGCTGCTTGTGACTACCCAAGGGTATCCCTATGTGCTCAGCATATAGAAATATCAGTTCAGAGAAGCCATGTTTCTTTATTAGTAAACCGATATTTTTGGCACTAAAATTCTGTCATTGGAGAAACCTGTCTGAAGAGATCAGCAAGTTGAATGACATGATACAGCATCTCTCCTGAGAATGAGCAGCAGGGACAGATAAGCAATTTACTCTCCGCTTAGCACCTGCAGGCTGATGGGTTGCTGCCCAGTTTCTAAAGCCATTGCTGTTAAAAAGCCAACACTTGCCAACAATTATTATATAATGCCCTCTAAACTACTTCATGTCTTTCTCTTTCCATGTGTCTGCCTACATTAGCACATACATGCATTCCTTTCCTACTGGTGTGCTGTGTAAACGTGAAGTGCAGCCTCATTTTGTGGGTTTTCTAAGTTTTGGTGGAGTATGCCAGGTGGTGATTACCATTTTTAAGATACAGCCTTAGTATCAGGGAGAATGGGTTTGTAATACTTAGCAAAAGCTGACTTTAAAACTCTTTGTCTATATAAAGCATTACAATTCTCGATCTGTCTCACCCCTGACATTCCACAACTGTTGCCTGGTGAGGGCAAGGTAATTTCTAAAAATACCAAATTAAGATAAAGGCCACAGAGTTTCTGCATTGACCTGTTAACATGNAAAAAAAAAAAAGATTTTGTAAAAATTCCTCTTCAGTATTGCTCTACCTTGAGACATTAAGTTAGCTAACCTGCGTTACCACGCTTGTCTAACACACATGCATCAAAGAAAGCTAAAAAGCTGTCAGATGACATCTGATCATTCAAAATTGCAAATTACCCATCAGGTTAGAGTCTTTCAACTGTGTTCCGTGTGTGGAGAATCAGGTGGAGGCCTTCAGTCAAATTCCACCCTGAATTTAGGCAGCTCCTTTACACTCCAGCAGCCCTTCCTATTGTGAATCTGGTGAAAGTCGTGAGTGACACACATGTAACAGGATGGGCTCATTTCAGTATAAGTGTTTTTATGCATTTGTGTGAGCTTTGTAAAAATATGTAATATGGAGAATTTTTAGATTCTTTGTTACCTTGCAGGGAAGATCACCCTTTGTGTTTTCCTTTGTCTCCTCTTTCCCATGAGAGTATTAAGCTCTGCGTTTTAGCCTTACGCAGAGCCACTTCCCTCGGAGGCTTCCTTGGTCTGTTCTGTCTCCTTCGTTACGGAAGGAGATGTGCCACTACACAAGATTGATAAGAACCATTATCACTTGCTGTACTTGGAGATGCACTAAAAGGTCTAGGAAAACATGGATTTCTCAGGGCTGCGGGGAGTCCCCAGGCAGTCCCCGAGGAGAAGGGCTGTTTATCGGCATAGCCTGTCTGAGACACATCATGTTAAAAAGCACTTTGGGCTCTTGGGGCAAAGAACACTTATGGGTAGCCCTTGTGTGGATTTCTTGCTGGATTTCTCAGTTGAAAAGGGGTTGGAGGAAGCGTTCAAGAACAGGCAACCTCAGCAAGAAACTTCTTTTTCGTTAGAAGGGGTTTTAAAATATTTTTTCAAGCCTCTCCATTTCTAAGAAGTCTTATCTGATGTCAGCATGGCATCCATTTTATGTAGAAGGTGGATCTATCATCCACAGCAAAGGACGATCACTCTCTGGATCGCGAGTACCTGCTGCGGTGTGGCTCTGCTTTTCATTTGGGCAACTGTGTCGACACTCGTGGGACTGTGAGTGAATGGGAGAGAGGGGCAGGCTATTCCTGCGCTCCCTTCCAGCGGGCTGGCATCCCTGCTTTTGCAGATTGTGTTGCCAGAGAGGCTCTTCCAACCTTCCTGGGGAGAGGAAAGCTATTAAGGCAGATTTTTGCCTCCAGTGGAACAGTGGGTTCATGAGTTGGTGAGAAATCACAGACCAGACATTCCCTTCCAGTTTTTTTGAACTGTTTCTCTTTGCACTTGAACTGGGTTTATTCCACATGATTCCCTTGACTTCGGAAAGGTTATTCCTGGCTTATGGCTGAGTACTCCAGCAAAGAGCCTTGTTCGCATTACTTATGTGGGGCAGGAGTGGTGGACAGTCAGTTGGTAGTATATATAGTTATTTATAGGCGGAATTTGACATTAGCCTTAGGTTTGTTGTGGTTGTTTTTTACAAAGCTAATAGTCATAGCTACGGAGCACACCATGCTATGGCAGCGTTGCATAAAGGAGTAGGTAAAATGCTACTCAGCAGCTGAATAAAGGGAGCTTTTATCACTGAATTAAGTTCAGAAGAGTAATTGAGATTTTCAGGGCACGCAGGAGGTTTACCTTTCATTCATTTTGATGGAACAAGTGTATCTAAATCCCTTTGAGTAGCTCAGCCTCATTTCTGCAACCCATGTGCTCCCGCAGCTCCCACCGACTTGAAAGAAAGATCATCTGTGCAAGAAGATGGGGTTGGCTCCAGGTTAGTCTCAAAGAAACGGGGAAACTCTACTGTACAGCACAGAAAATATTTTAAATTACAGTAAATAATAGATGATTTTTTATGATGGATGGCTATCTAGGCATAGACAAAAGAAAGCTTGGTGTATTTTTTTGAACAAAAAGAAACTGTTTTCTGCTTCCTTCTTCCCTGTCCTCCCACCCCGCCTTCCATTTTATGGTGCTCGGAGTCTAAAGAAGAGAAGAAATACTTTTAAAGCAATGCTCTTATTGTTCTAAATTGGTCATTTACTCTGAGTCTTCCACAGGATTCAGTGTGGCTCATGTATTTTAACAAGATTTTAAAATACCCTTATTCAGGTAATAAATATATGGTAATTACTGTCTCAGGGAGTATGTTTTCATTTGTAATGTCTATTGATTATTGGTGTTGAAAAAACATCTCAAAACGTTTTGACGCTATTTGACCTGGCCAACCTCTAGTTTTAGAGAACTCATTGTGATATTCATAACTGAAAGCAAACATCATCCATATTAAAACCCATCTGAAGCATATATGTCTAATTAAACAGCGAAGTGAGCTTTGGCATGTGTCTGCAGCTGAAGCTGTTTCTTAGAGAGACTTATACTCTGAATTTATCTTTATTAAGGCCTTGTCCAAATGATAAATATATGCTGCCTGCTTGGTATCTGCCACTTGGAAATAAATCACTTTAGGATTGATTTGCTACCAGCTTTCTTCACTCTGTGTCCTGCCGCCCAGGAGGATGTGCTGGAGTTCTTCACAGAAGCGCACAAATAAGTTGAGCTGCTGAGAGAAGGAAGGGAGCTACAGCGTGACAGAGCACCGGTCGTTCGCCTGCACAGATGTCATCATGACTCTCATGATTTCAAACGTTTGGGAGTGCACACATTACTGGGATTTTGCATTGGGTCTACTGGCAGCCTTGTTTCAGGCTTGTTCTGCTTGAGCGCAGAGCTGGAATGTGGATGTATGTAGCTCCGCTTCCTTCCTTCCCCTTTCCTAAATTAAAAATGGCATATGCAGAGGTTTTGCAATCTTAGTTGTGATAAGCCACTGCGCAGGCGAATCTGGAACCTGGATTGCTTGCTAATTTTGGGGCAGTTTAAACAAAAAGGTTTGCACTATGAAGCTATTCAAGGCAGAGGGATGAAGTAAAATCCAAAATATTAGTGCTTCCAAATGCTGGGCGCTATATTACCTGTTCCTAAACGCGGATTCCTTTCTATTGCTGTAGCTCATCTATTCTATAGCCAGAAAGGCAGACATAGAAAGATGCAAAAAGGCAGATGCAGAAAGATGCAGTGTGAGCAGCTTATGAAGGGAAATGGCGAGCGCAGCAGTGTGGGAACTCGCAGAGGCAGCGCTGGGCAGCAGGAGGGAGCAGTGTCTGGCCTGGCACAAACCCACCACCTCTGGCAGCTCTCGCCAGGGGCTGAACTGGGACCTAGAGTGGCCTCTGTAGGGTTCACAGACTCTTCCACTTAACACTTATGAGGATCTTCCCTTTCTTTTGAGGGGGAGCAATGTGACTGTATCGCTGCATTAGTATAAATATAGTCCGAGTGCTTTGAATGAAAAGAAGGACCCGTTGCCAAAGAGCTCACAACTCTTACTGGCGTTGGCACAAGGGAGCCTTAAGCACGTGGTTAAAATTAACACATGCCCAAGTGCTCAGTGGAACTGGGATGGTACAAATCTTATGTTTAAACTCTGGTAGTTGAGTAAGTTTTTGGCTGATCTGGGTCTAAAAAGGGTTTTATGGAAGCGATTCTGAACGCTGATAGAATTTAATAGAGTTTGAGATCACTTTGAAATTTTTGAACTGTATAGTACTACTTAATAGAAAAATACCCTTGCTCTAAAATGTTAGTTTTAAAAAGCCTATTATGTTTTATAAAAATTCCTTAGAGGTTTTCCATAATGGTATTTAAACTGGTGTATACTGTAGTGCTTGAAGGGCCCGTGCTACAGCCTGACTTTCATGCTAGTACCAGCTCTGCGTTTAGTGACATTGTATTTTGGAGAAGCAAGAATTACACTAAAGTGCAGCTATTTTCTGTTATATACAAACAGAACTTCAGAAATCACCTCTTTAACCTGAAAAGCGGCTGGAGCCTGATCTTGGAGTAAATCAAATAAAATGCTTTTGCATTTTGGTCTTCTACCTGGTACACAGACCTGATCTAAAAAAGCTCTCTGGTGTTTTTGAGGGTGGTGAGGGTGGTTTAACTGCATAGTAACTGAAGCTGAAAATTTTGTTTCATCCAAAGTGTGCGGGTACTTCGAGTGAGAGGTAGCTAAAAACCTTTGTGAAAGAGTCCAGTCTTTCGGAGTTAAGAGTCATGGCAGGTGATTTCCAGGTTTAGGGGTCCAGTAATGAGCTCCACTGACATCACCTGGAAAGGAAAAACTTCTGCCCGTGTTACACATTAATCCAAAAACAACAGGAAAAAAATGCAGTTTTGCAAAATGTTTTTTTAAGGCCACTTTTGAAACATGAGGAAACCATTTAAAATTTGTTTTTCAGAAAAAAGCTTTTATGCCCTGTATAATCAGTTCTGTGATTTGCATCTCTTTTGTTTAAACATATGGAGAAATTTCTAGCTAAAGAAGGCTGATTAGTAGAACTATAATTTTAAAACTGAGAAGCATTTGGCTTTTAAGTGCTTTATCAAATTAACAATGTATGAGCAAGGGCGTGACAGGTGAACATGAAGACCGAGATAATCTTTTATATGTTGTATGGTTCCTATTTCTCCACTGAGGTATTGACTAGAGTATATTAGTAGCTGTGCAAGTAATTCTTCTTGGTAGAAGCAGAATGTTTCTACTCAAGGCAGTTGGTGAAAACCAATCTGATTTGACCAGGAACAGAAAAAGTAGAGTCTTTTTTTTTTTTGTGGTTTTTTTGGTTTTGTTTTGTTTTGTTTTTCTTTTTCTTTTCACTACATGTTTGCTTGTGAGCAATGTCAATATTGAAATGGTATTTCCAGATTGGGATTGAATCTAGAGAGTTGTAACAAATGAACAGTGATGGACAATTGTCTCCAGCGTGTTTATGGGAAAGCATATGTGTTTCTTTCTAATTTCATTAAGTATTGGTTCCTGTAATAAACGCCTCCCTTAAAGACAGCAGCAAAATCAATAATAATGATTGTTACAATGGATTGTGGGAGTGTATGTCTTTTCCTAACTTTTCCCCCCTTCCCGTTTTCTTTTGCTTCTTTGCATATACCGGAGGCTTCCTTTCAGCCAGGCTACTGCCTCTGGGGAGAAGCCCAACATATTTTCAGTTTGGCAGAGTTTTCTATCAGATTGTCCTTGCAGTCTTTATTGCTGCACATGAGCTGTGTGCCATCTCTACGGCTGTTTTCTTGGAGCTGCCTTTCTCTGAAAGGCCATTTACAAAGAACAGCTGACGGTTCATGCAAAGATCTGGAAGAAGTTCTGCCAAGTGGCTGTTTTACCCAAGAATCTGATGGCTTTTTCCTGAGTAATTCTCTTCTAACTACTCTTGATTACATAGAAGAGGCTGAGAAAAAAGGAGAAAGAGGAGTGGAAAAGTTTATTTGAAAAAAAAAAAAAATGGAAAACCCGACTCCTTCAATGTATTTTGATCAGGGTTTTTAATCTCCTGAAGCACGGAGCTGCCGATCCTCTGTCAGTGCAGCAGCTGCAGTCCCATGGCTGAGCCGCCCTGTGCCAGGGCCGTGGCAGGGGCTGGTGAGGGCACCGTGACACGGCTGCCGCTGAGGGCGAAGTGCTCTCTCAGCGTCCCTGCTGCACTAGCAAACAGGATTAGTGGCTAAAAGAAGATAATTCTCTTGCAAACTCCCTTCCCAAGAGAGAAGTGGCTGTTGCTCTTGCATAGTGCAGAAGCGCTGCTGATGTGGGATAGCAATAGTCCCATAACTGGCATGGCAAAAACCCACAGAGAGCGGAATGCTTTGGGAGTTTGCAGAAAATCTGCAGAGCTCAACACCTCCAGGGAAAGGGCTTCCTGGGGTCACTGCACCGATGAGTCTGTTGCACTTTAGGGCCTCACCCCCTTACCTGGCAATAGCAGGTGAGATAGCAAGGCTCTGGAAAAAAGGCTCCCAGATATTTTCCTGATGTCTCAGAAGCTTGTGGCTTAAAGCACTCCAAGGTTTTCCAAGGGTGCGGTTAATGTGAGCTGCTCAGGCTCTTCCCAAAATGGCTCCAGCCCTCCTTCCGCTGCCAGCCATTTCCAGCACGACTATACTAACCTTACCTAAACTTGTTCCATCTTCAGCTGAATCAATGAACTAAATGGGCCACGTATGACACAGCAGGGGAGATGGGATGTGCATGCAGGGATACATGGAAATAAGACATTATCCCATTCTTTCCAGCTATGTCAGAGTCTTAGCTCGAGAAACCACATCCCGGACACCTCAAAGCAGCTACTGTCAGCTTGGGACGGCTCCTCCGCTCGCTCCTTGGCCGATCCCAACACACCTCTTATATTGAGGCAGTTTTCTGGCTTCTTTGTTCTGCCTGAATTGATGATAATTAGGTATCAGCATATATATTGCACCATGCTGTGTGGCTTGGGTAATTCCCGTATGGATTCAATTAATTAAGCCAAGTGCAAATGTGTAAATTCTGTATTTGTAAAAGTAAAGTGCTGGATTCCATTTTCGGAAAGGTTTTATTCTGTGAAATTGTTAATGTATTTCCACTGCTATCACACTTTAAATGAACTCATGAGTTAAGAACAGTGACAGAGAATAAATTATCATACGGCTGGTAGGAGTGAGATAAATAAAAGGATATACATAAAAAATAAATGGATTCTGTCCCTGTGTGTGCAGAAGAACCAGTCCTTGATGATGAAAGGCTATTAACTAGCTTAGTGTAATTAACTGTTTTAGTGCTGCTTCAGGAAGAGGGGTTTGCAGTTCTTCCTTTGAAGTCAAGTGTTGCCAGCAGTCGCAGAGTGCAATAGCAGCTCTTCTGCCCTCAGCAACTACTTAAGAGATGCACAGAGGAGGAAGGTGGGGAAGTCTGGGACAGAAGGGTCATTTCAATCGTTTAATTTTTATGTCTTACCCCTACCCCCCAAACAACAAAAAAAGAAATCTCCAGTCAGCTGAAAGAAATTGCAAGTGAAACAGAGAATTTGAAACTGAATTTGAGGCTCAGAGCATCATCTTGCAATAATCTCCAGGCCGCTAGGAAGGTCCCTCTGTGTGTGTCATCCCAGGGTCAGTCAGTAAACATCCGATATAAGGAGCACATTTCATCCGGAGTCGAAGGCAGGAGAAAAGACAAGGCTAGTTTATGATTCTCAGCCGTGTGACTCACGGTATGCACTGAGTTTGTGAAATCTGCTTATTGAATCAAAGGAGTGATGTTAGAAAATCTGTGAAGTGGTGTCGTGGTGTGTCACGCTGCTCCTTTCCTTTCTCTCTCTGTCCTGTTGTTTGCAAGTGAAGACTGTAGGAGAGACAGATGTGACGGGAGGTCCTATGGCAGCTTTGCACCGTGTACAGTACCCTTGCCCAGGCAGAATTCTGCTCTTTTGGCAGTAGAAATTGGCTAAAAAAAGGTGAAAGGATGACCCGTCTTGCTTCAGTCTCTGGGTGTATCTGCACCTAATGATAACAAGATTTGCAATTCAAGAAAACAGCTGGTTTTGCTGATGGATCGACACTGGTTTTCACTTAAGAAAATAAAGCATATGGGATGATAGTGTTTGCCTGCATGCCTGCTTCTTGTCTGTGACAAAAGGGATAGTATTTCAGAGATAAACAGGATCCTACAAGCTCCGTGAGCAGAGGAGGGGCAAACAAGTTGGTGCTCCAACGTGGGAAGACTCTTCTGGTGGGCCCACTGGCCGGCTGGCTCGGGTCCAGAGCAGGCAGGCTGGCTGAGCCCACGCGTGGGGCAGCCCTGCCACGTCTGCTGCTGCTGCTGCCTGTCCCCGCTGCCTCCCTGGCCCCGTTACGCAAACCCGTAACGATGAGCAAACAGTTGGGAAAAAAAAAAAAAAATTTCAAAGCCAGACCAATTATCTTACAATGATAGACTGAGGTAGTCTGCAATGCAGACTGGGATACAGCCGTGAGAGTGGGATGGCCCTTTCCAGCAGACTTGCAGGCTTCATCTGAGTTTCCTGTGAAACTGCACCCTAAAATACATTGGTCTAGTGGCTAAAATGATACATGGAGGCACTGAGGTTTTGTTCCTCATCCTTTTCCTGAGGGTCCACAAACGTTCTGTTCTGTGGTAAAGGTGGTGTAGGAGATTCCCTTCCTCTCTGCTGGTCACCTGGTCAGGCTTTGATGTCTCTGCTGATGTTTGCTGCTTCCTTTGTCATGTAAAGAGAATGGAGCTGGGGACTGTAATGACTCAAGCTAAAATGAGCATCTTCTAAATAAGGTTCAGGGTTGGTGTTTGGGGTTTTTTTTTTGAGTTGGTTGGTTGATGGTGTGGTTGTTTTTTGGGTTTTTTTGGTTTGTTTTTTTTTTTACCTGAGTGATTTCTGTGCTCCAGTTTCAGCAAAGCCTCCCAGGGCACAGAGGCAGCTCTGCAGGGACCTGAGCCCCCACTCCCAAAGGAGAACAAGCCCTGCTCTCCCTCTGCTCTTCTTCCTTGCCCCTCTCTGCTCTCAGCTGAGTGAACCACCGGGTATCTCCGGGCGAGCAGTGGCAGGGAGTGGAAAAAAGAGCCCTGCAGCGTTTCGAGATGCCCGTGCTACTTACTTACTACTGGCTTTCTGCTGTGCCCTGGCAGGCTTGGGTCTCTTGTATCATAGGACTTTTGCTTTGTTTTTAAGATGTGTATCACCGGAGAATATGCCTGTGCTGGTCAGAGGGTCACAGGCTCAGTGAGGTGACAGGAGATGTGACTTTGGCTCACCTGAGGAAGAGTGGGACCAAACCTGCCTCTCACCTAGGAAACAGGGGCACCAATCCAGGCTCCTTGATTCGTGGTGCAATGCAGGTGGAGATCTAAGATTCAGGTTGCAGAAAAAGAGAATAGGAGGAAAAACAATCTTGCAAGAAAGACCTGAAACTCCTATGTTATTTTTCCCTTTTCACCAAAACCAAAAAAAGATCTAGCCCCAGATCTTTACATGCTTTTTTTTTTTTTCAATCCAGAAAATGCGCACACATGTATCATTTCATTAGTAAGTTCAATAAATGGATACTTGAAAGTACTTCCAGATTCTCTGCTGAAAAGCCCTACAAAAATGAAAAGCATTATTTTTATTAACCAGTGTCATTCCTGGTGTGGGCTCTGAGCCTGGCATTGTGCTGAGATTTTCCTACTGAACAAAGAACTGATCTTATCTTTCCTTCTACTGCCTTCCCTGCACTGGAAATTCCTCTGCAGGGCAAGGATGGACTCGGGATTTAGTGGGATAAATCGAGATTTAAATTTAGCTTTAGAGTTATTTTATGTATCCAAACCAGCTCCTTGTGGTTAATTTCCAGGTTAACATGTTTCTCTGAGTGTCTATTTCTTGTATCAATTGAATTTCTTTTTATTCTACATCTTGAACTCCTTAAGAGCAAATGATTTATTTCACTGATGTTTAATCCTGTCACTTTTCTTTCCAATGCTCTCAAAAAAAAAGGTTGTGCAGAAGGGCACAAAATCCATGCATAGAAAAGAGAAGTGCTGGTCTTTGCCTTACAAGGTGATGCTATTGTCAGTGAATGTGAATAATCCTTTTTTCTTTGCTATAAAGGTCTGATCTTTCTTCCCCCATCTAAGATAAAACAGTCAGTCTGTCCTATAAATGCACAGTGAAGTGTAATTTCACATCAAATCTTTGTCCCATGGTCAGGTAATGTGATGTTCACCTAAAGGATAAGAGAGCTTGACAAGCTTCAGCTCACCAAAATGGTAATGTTCATCACTGCCTGAATCTAATTTGAGCTTCCTTTCTAGTTCACTTTCCAAGGAAGGAGACCTGAGAGACTGAATATGTAGAGGACAGGCTGTCGAGGGATGTTATTACAAAGAACTGGAGAAAGAGAGCTACCCACCGAGAGATAAGGCATTTTTAGTCTCTTTCTCCTGTTTGTTAATAAGAAAATCAGATGAGCCTTGGGACTCTATAAAAGGTACCAAAGTAATCTCATTCTGGGGCTGTTTGAGGTTTTGGGGTTTTTTTGGTTGTGGGTTTTTTGGTGTGTGTTTGGGGATTTTTTTGATTTGAAAGACCCTTGGCGATGTAAGTGTGTTGTATTTTCTGTTGCCCTTTGGAGCACCATAGTGGCGGTGTTAGTCAGTTGCTTCTTCTGTGCTAGCAGGTTCATTAGTATGCCTGCTACACTGTTTAGGCTTGATTTTTAGAATATACAGATCAAACTTTTTTTTTTTCCATTTTCACTCTGAAAATTTGTATGGATCAATCTTATTGACCTTCTTACGCTTTGACAAACTTTAATTAAGTCTCCTACACAAAATCTCACGTAAAAGAAGAAAAGGTCAATATCGTGGGTATTTTTGTTTATATCACTCTGGGTCAAGGACACTCAAATGTTGCCAAGACCTTATTGATCATTTATGAGTCATTTGTGCAAAGGTCATATCTATCACAGATCATGGATCTCTTTTCCTGGGCCCTGCAAAGAAAGTTTCCATTATCTGTTTAGGTCAAGATGTGACCGTGTTCTGACAACGGTAGTCTGAGAACGACGTGATTTTTATTAAAGATGAAACTGGACTGAAGAAGTCAGCGGGGTTCTGCTCATGATGCTTTCTAAAGGCAATGGGCTGAATCTTCCATACATTGGCAAAAGTTTATTATGTTCAGTGGAGCTACTTGTATTGGCTGGGGATCTGATGTTTACCCTATGCCTCATTTAGGAATATATTAAAAAAAAAACCAACTCAAAAAAAACCCTCAAAAAAAAGAAGAAATAAAGAAAAGTAAAAAAACTAGAGAGAGAAAATACTCAGTAGGCAGCGCATTTGAAAAGTGTTTCATCGGGTATCTGTGCAGTACAGGCGTAAAACCTATGGTGAGTGTGTTTTCTCAGAATACTTTACATTCAATTAACTTATGTCACACACAGAGATGTTCACTCACTAATTCTCCGTCCAGAGGGAAAGGCAGAATTTGACTCATTGCTTGTAATTCCTTAAAATACGTGGGGGCTTGTGAGCAAAGCCCTGCCTATAAATTAAACAATAATACTAATTCATGTGGAGCGTGGCAGCCAGGCTGCGACTGAAGGGTGCTGTCTGATGTGCTCTCAGCACACGAACCTTTGCTCTTTGCCACTCAGATTAGGAGCAGCGTTTAAAACAGTCACATAGCAGGATTGCCACAAAGGTTTATAATAATGATTAGGGAGCACATAATTAAAGCCACTCCCAAAGTGGAAAAGCATTCTCAGCAGACTTCAGAAACTCTAAAATGCTTGTTTATTCAATAATTATGGAGCATAATTATGGTAATGAGGTTAGCTTAGATTTACATATTAGCAATGCATTCTAATGATCTGATTATACAAAAGTGTGATACAATAGATTAAATTTTATATGGAAAATTTGTTTCCAGACTGGAATCATAAGACAACCACCACCACCCCCCCAACAGATTTATAAGAGCACAGGGAATTACCATGTAATAAATCCTATGGTTGTAATGAAATAACTAGAGCAGAAAAAAATTCAAACCATTGTATGAACAGAAATCCCCAGCTGCAGAACTACTGCTGAGTGACATTAAAGAATATAGGGTGGGGTTTTTTTTCCTCAAACTATTTTTTAAAAATATCACCAAATGGGCTACAGAGTCCTTGGAGACAATTTTGTGAAGAACAGTCACTGCCTTTGTTTCTGAACAGTGAAGTTACCGAGTTTAGATAAAGGAGATGACCCTCCTGTTTTCTCACTGGCTCTCATCTTTTCTTTCATCTGTCTCATCCTTTCTTCCTTTCATCCCATTTGTGCTCCTCTTGCTTTCATTCAGTGGTGTTCTCTCAAAAAGCCCTGCTATGTTTTCTACCAGTAACATTTGTATTTCTGTGGTTGGAATAATTGTATTTCCTTCATGTATGGTGGTTTTGCTGTCTTGGGCTCTGTAAAGCTTTCAAATTTTATTTTATTTTAAAGGAGCAATGTTGTTCTTTAATCTTTGCTTCTGTAATACAATATTGTCTTTGACTCATTAAATGTCCTCCTTTTGTTGTTTTAAGAGGTTAGTGATGTATTTTGTGCAGCATTGCAGCAAATTGGACAATCCTTAAGTCAGGCAATCAAAGCAAGGCTGCACGTGATGCACTAACTGCTGAAATATTCTGTTTGTATTTGAGGGGTTTGATTGTTGCGGGGTTTGTTTCTGTGGCAAAGAATTGCAAGATTAGGTGGAACAGTGTGATTAATAGTAAAATTAAAACGTAAGAAACAATCCTGAGGATGCTGAGACTGAGATTGATATTCTCTCTCCACAAGGCAGAGTGATACGTGCTGGTTTTGTCATCAGGATTCAGTCTATGCACCAGTTTAGCTCTGCTGGAAATACCCTCGGCTCCAGCCCGTCGCTCTGGGTTCAAGAACTACCTTACACTTACACAGGGGTTCCTGCAGTGAACAGAAACAGGCATGGGGAGATCTGGCACTGTAAGAAGCAACATCTTTGGGAATAGTAACACTGGTTTACTGCAGGTCCCAGTAGCACCCTGGGACACACAGCTCTGCGCAGCAGCCGTGAAAAACTCCGTTTGGCATTTGCTGTTTTGTAATGCAAGCTGAACTATCGCATCAAAACCTGTTTGTTCTAAAATTGAGTGCCTAAGTCTGAAAACCTGAATCCTTGTGCTAAATACATTTTTGAATTTTTACTTAAGAAGACCTTTGTAAAATCCAGGGTGCCTTCAGTTATAGCGTGCTGACTCCCGGGACGAAGATGGAGAACCCTCAAACACCTTGGAAGAGGGGGAAGACAAAGAATTTTGCCCAGGTTTGGGTTAATCTTATTTTTAAGCATCCAGATTGTCAGTGCTCATTCTTTCCAGTAGTAAATGGATGCCGAGGAAGAAGTTTTTCACTCTTACTTGACTCCACAGAATTCTAAGCACACAACCCAAACCCATGGTTTATGCGCATCTTTAAAATTTCATGAAAAAGCAGATCCCCCAGAGGTTGCATCTCCAATCTCATCCTTAGCCAAACTCTCGTTGCATTATTTTTCAGATACAGTTTTTTAGGTTGTACTGACAATATCATTATTTGTTCTTTTAGACACCAGCCTTTGAAACTCTAGTCTGAAGTCTATAGTCAAGAAAACTGAGACTGTAGCATTAAATATTAGATTTTGTCATCTCTTTTTGCTTGTTTACATTTTCTTGCAGCGTGGGTCATTTCATCCTCATGTATCAGCACACTAGGGATGGACTTTGCCAGATCTTGTGTTTTCGTTTTCCCAGAGAGGGAGATACACGCTTGCACTCTCTTTGTATTTATTTGTGTACAGGTGTTCTGGAGCAAACCTAATCACACTGCTCGCTGGGATTGTTTGCCCTTGTTTTAGGGTTTGCTTGCTGTTTGCCATGTGCCAGGGAAGAAGACTGAATGGTGCTGTTTACACTGTTCTCCACCTGTGCTAGACAAGGGCACGTCTCAAATGCAAGGCACAGTATTTTGATTGGCATATTTTTGCAGGGGACTCTATTAAACAAAGAAGTATCTGCTTTAACTCTTAGCAGCTGCACTTGTGAGAACTAAACCAGCCCTGCTCCAGAGGCCCATCATCTTTCATGGGTTATATTATTTTACTGACATGACGATAGACCCCTAAGTTTCCACACGAACACCTCCTCCTTTCCTCAGTATTAATATTACAGAATTGACAAACTCTGGATTTAGCATTGAACGTTGCCCTTGATAAAAGCAGATGAGAAGTATTATTTGCATGTAAGGTTTTCTGCTTCCTACTGAAATCAGTAGGAGATGAGTCACAAAAGTGCAAAGATGGCAAAAAGCCAGTGTTTGTGAAGAGTGAGCTCTTTATCTTCCTTCTCCAGAGCTCCTTGCAAGAACATCTCTGGTGGTTGTCCTGAAAGCAGCTCCATTGTCACGCATTCAATACAACCTTCCCTTTTAACAAAAGCAGATAACGTTTCTTTATCTCTCTAATTAAAGCTTAGACTTCAAAACATTATGTATTGTCTGTGGCTCCAACCATCTTCTAAAAGAAGAAGAATAACCCTTTCTTTAGGGGAAAAAGATCTCGGTGCCATCTGTACTTCATGGATTTTGAAGTCAGCACATGAGCGTTGTGAACTGCATAAATCCGATGGATGTTCAGTGCTTCAACACAGAAACACGTCACCCAGGACAGTATTGCCTGAGGCTTGGAATAGAGAAGCTGCAAGTCCCTGCCAGACACAGTACAGACGTACTGATATATCTCTGCAGTGTATTCTTACTGTCCAAATACTAGCTTGATAAGTTCATGTAAAAGTCAAGCAGTAAAAATATCTCCACACCTGGCTGAGGATAGTCATATCCTTTCTTTTCGAAGTCGAATATAAATGATCCTGCTCATTTAAAAATGTCCCTGCTGTGTTGCCCTAGCCAACTTCTCTTATCCTATGATTTTAGCTGTGCTCATTGTTCTGGTCTGTGTTTGCCATTTTGAGGACACTGAGGGAGGAGGAGAGCTTTCTGCTTTTTCTGCCGGAGAATGCTCCTTTACATGTTTTTCCTGAGCCAGCTTGGCTCACAGCTTTCCTTTCAAGCCATCTTTGTTGAGCTCTTCAGCTTTCAGATCCCTCTTCCTGGATGGATGGGAATTCTGTCCGTGAAAAGTAATTGAGCTTTGAGATCTTTCATCTGCCCGTGGACTGAAGCGCGTTAGCTCTGCTGCCTTTGAGTGAGGCTGGTTCACTGTAATTGGCAGTGAAACATTTTTCTAATCTTTTTGGTACGAAAGATGCTAGACAAGCAATAAATTACAGCATGTTCTGCTTTATGAAACACATGAAAAACTTAGTGAAAATAAAACAACTCTATAAATCCATCTCCTCAATATCCAAAGCATGTGATCTCTTGCAAGGTAACTGGTGAAACCCCTGTGCCTCTCAGCGTTATTCTTAGGGGGAATAGTTTCACAATAACTCAAATGTATATGACAAATCTATACATACACATATATGTACGCACATCTACGCAATATACAAATATAATGTACTACTTCTCTGCACTTCCAGAAAATGTTACCCCTTTCTTTGCTCTGTGGTTTTAGGTACCATTCAAAGGGCATGCCAGAGAAAAGGAAGATTTCTTGAGGTGAAAATGGGCTCCAGGGGCTCTGCAGCTATACGAGGAAGTGCTGGGCCATGTCTCAGGCTGGAAGCTCTGCCCCAGGGGAGCCACATCTCCTCCTGTGTGCTCCCGCCTGGGCATCCGCCCCGCTTGAGCTGCTGGAGTGGGGGCTGCTCTCGGCTTCCCGAGCAGTTTCTGTTCTTGTGAGCCCACACTGAACGTTTTTTCTTTCACTCTGTGTAATCAACGCCAATTTACTCAAAATGATAGTAAATGTAGTCTATAATGATGGCTCCTGTACAGCTCTGGGGCTGCAGTGACAGGGAATACTTCTCGAATGTGATGTGCTCTGCTGGGTCAGAGGTGTGTGCTCCCTCTCCCAGCACAGTCCGTCCTTGCCTAGTGGCGCCACTTGTGGTGCTCTGGCGCTAGAAAGCAAACCTGATTTGGAAATTAAATAGCAGATATACATGAATTCATTGTGTAAAAGAAATACAGAAATGCACTCACGCCTGATGTTAAAAAGCAGGGACTTGGGGGCTCTCTAGAAACAGGGGTGTCAAATGCCTACTGCCTCAGGACTGCTGTGCTGATCCTGGTCCGAACAGACTGAGGCATGGAGTTGCCTTTCCAGCCAAAGGCAGGAGACAGGAGGGCCTCTTGGACATGCGATGCTGAAAACCAGGGCTATGTAGTTTGTGGGGTTTAAATGAATGATAATAAAAAATTCAACAAGGAGATGTGTATAGGAATTTTCAATTGATTTTTGTTACTTGATATACACATCTCTCGAAACCCCAGAGCACCAGTAAAGAGGGGAAGAGTTCAGCCAGCCTGCATCAGATATGCTCCAGTTGTTGATTTTTAAATACAATTTTTTCCCCAGGTTTCTGCTAGTTCCATTTCAGGTGTGTAATTTATCTGTTCCCTGTCCCAGGCCACCCCATGCCCTCCCTCCCAGGAAAACGCCCCAGCAGCTTTCTTGGAGCCAGTGATTGACCTGACCAAGCTACCTGGTTTTGGAAGAGGTTTTGTGGTTTTTCCCCTCTTTCTTTTCCAGATTTCCTTTCTTCAGGATTGGTGTGTGCCAGGGGTGGGCAGGAGGACCTTGCAGTGAATGTGAGTTAAGAGGCAGGATCTGGCTAGCGGAGATGAGGCGTTGGGGCTAGTGTGATCATTGAATTTTTAATCTGACTCATTGCATGCTATAACCCTGGCACTAAGTGCATGGTCACAGCTTTGGTGACTTCAGCTTTTCATGCCAGTGGTGGTGAGGACTGGTACCAGGGAGGAGGAAGAGTGGACACTTCCTTGCTGAAAATGAATAAAATAGCACAACGTTGGTCAGTAGCCCTTCCCATCCTGAGATCTCACATTAATCCTGTCACTAGTGGGCTATCACACTGCATACCAGTATCTCTGGTTTCTGTAAAGGACTGCTGAGGTGCAGGAGGGAAACAAGATGCTGAAGGCCTCCACAAGTCTTCCAGCAGATCAGGGGAGGGAATCCGGACCCCACCCCCCATTTCCAATGTAATATTTAAGCCATTTCACATTCAAATCCTGTCTTTTGTCTCACTTGCTGCAGGAAAGGTACAGAGTGGTAAACAACTGCTGGGAATAAATGAGCTTGTCATGCTAAGTGTATTCCTAGAGGGGTGCTGTGCTGCCTCTTTTTTCTTTATAAAAACCAGCTGGCCCACAGTGGCTGTAGTATCTAATCCTATGATAACAGCAGGATCCAAGTCCTCCAGTCGTACCAGAGCATCTCGCGCTGCCTCGTTGCCTGCTGTTGATTGAGAGCACCTGTGGCTCTGCTGCAAACAGCACACGAGAGCCCTGAGATCTTTTCCATGAGCAGCTTTTGCTACATAGGCAGGAGGTGTCTCTTCAATCAGCGCCTTGGAGCCTGCTTTATGTTCTCTCCCGTTGACTCAGGTACTGCATAGGCGGAATAATGCTACGAGCACAGCCTGGAAGGCCAGATAGGGCCAGCTGATCTGGGCAGTAACAGAGTGATCCGTATGGCAGGAACTCAGAGGAAGGAATTTGAATCCTGATGAGCTCACTCTTTGTTTGGGTTTTTTTTCTGCAGAAGATATCTGTGAAGAATGAGGCAGTAGCAGTAAGTGATTTTTTCCAAGGGTGGAAAAATGTAAGCCACTGCCCATCGCTAAAAGAATTTTTGTTTGCCGAGTGGGTAGTTTGTGTAGTTTTTGAATACTGTTACAGTAATAATGGGTAATTAGAGTAATAGCAGTTGTATTACATCTTGAAGCAAACAGTCATTAAAAATAATTAGTCTTAAAATTTATATACTGCTGCACAGAGAGATTTTGACATTGTAAAACAGAAATAATTTTAACCAGCAGGGTACTCTACCGCTAAGCCAACACAACTTTTTTCTACACGAATATTCAATTTGCTGCATTCCAGGATTTCACGGGTACTTATGACTGACTGCTCTTTCAATATCTTAGCGCTATCTCACAGCCTCCCGCAAAAGAAACAATTTCTGTTCACAAAGAGTTGAGATGGGAGCTCAAGCTGAGGATAGGTGCTTACTGAGGATTTGGGTGTCCCATCCAAAATGATGATCCTGAAAGTCTGTTTAGCTGTCACCTATTGCTGAAGATGGCTAAAGTATTATAGCTGACGCATGTCTTTATTTTAATTTTGTTTTCCAGCACTAAGAGTTCCAGCGCGTCTCTGCCTTCACAGAGCTGAGATGGTGTGATCCCAGCTTACTTCTAAGTGAAGTAGGGACCTCTGAGGTAGGTCTTCTGTCTGTGACTTCTCATGCACTCTTGGCACATGTCAAGTACACACTGAATGAAAATTTTCTGTTGCAAAATTCATGTTGGCCTGGCCTTGCTCCCTGGGTGTTGCACAGGCAATGTGGAAAAAAAGAGCAGGATTCAGAGTCCCACACCAAGACCTCAAAGCATGAGGTTGCAGTACCTGATTTTAGCCACAAATTCGTTTGTGACTGTGCTTGTAACGTACCTACCTGGAGTCAAAAGGAAAGTCTTTAGAATTGTAATGAATTTCCTGGGTCACAAATGAGGTGAATTATGCAGTAGATCCATTTTTTTTTCTGCTTCGACATTGTGGTGCTTTGTTTCTCATGAATTTTGGCTCCAGAAGTCTTGCTAGAACCCTGGAGGTGGGGGGTGTGTGTGTGAAGTGTTTTAAGAGGGACTTTATTTTTTTTTTAAGTCCCTTTAAAAAGGGTAGTGTTTTCTTATCTGTAGTAGTTTCTTCCACAATATGGCACAAAAGACAACTTTATTCTTGCAGTACCTACAGGCCCTAGTCTGCATCACATTCCCAGGTAAAACTGAAAACTCATCGCTATCAGGCTTGTTGTGCCCAGCGCCATCGGCTGTCCCTCGCTGGATCATGTCACTAAGAGTGGTCTCTTTTATTTTTGACTTTGCTTCTGCTATGTGGAGGAAAACTGCGAGAAGGTCCTCTTCTTCTAAGGAAGAGGTTGAAAAACTGGTGACCCAGCAGGACTTCAAGCGCGCTTGTCTTGCCCAGCAGCCCTTCCTGCTGCGGGACCAGATCTCTGCAGTACCCCCAGCTGTTACAATTGGAGGCCTTACAGAGAAAACCTGCAATGCCTCTTCCCACCAGGGACACTGCTGGTTGCACATGTAGAAAACCCTTACTGCACTTGTCTGTCCTTCGCTTTGTCACTTCGATAAATGATTTCTACACCATTTTCTGACCAGATGAAGGGAAGGTTTAGTTAGACATTTAACCAGGTGCTGCACATGCAGTTTAAGAAGTTAAAAAATGCATATTTCTGCCAGTAGAATAAAGTCTTCTGCTAGATAGAATATGATGTTATGTACTTTGACATGTTTTGCTTCCTCAAATACCTGTCAAAATGCAAAATTCTAGTATGTCTCAACAAAAAAGTTAGTAATACAGATTGCAAAGGGAATGTGTAAAAGATAACTCCAAGCCATTCAGTTCTGCTGTCTCCCATCTTTCAGCTCTGTTCTCCCTTATCTTTGGTATTTTCATTTCTGTTCTGATGTCTGCCTAAGAAAATAATTTCAAGTGTTGACTTTGTTTATCTGTATGAAACTTTGGGGATCAGGGTCTAGCTGTGCAGGAATGCAAGAGAACAGCAGTATTCTGTCCCTTTGAACCTCTGCTTGCCTCTGTCATCCCTGCACCCAGATGGCAGGAACATTGTCACAAGCGGAGCCGGATGGCTGTGCTTTGCAGGAAAGGTTTTGGAGGAGGGAACAGCCCGCAGGTGTAATCTCAGCTCTTCCCAGCAAAGCTTGCCCAGGAGGGCTGGTTGCTTGTCTCTGTGAGCAAGGGGGAGCAAACCAGTTTCCCTTTGATTCTTTTCCTGGAATTAGTTGGAAATGGGTGGTTTGACACTTCCAAACGAAAAAGCAACTGCAAATAGGGCAGGACACTTAACAGCTTTTCAGCCCTCATGCTCTTACTTGTCACAAGTTGTTGAGGTATAGGTCTGGAAAAAAAAAGGGGGGGGCTTGAACATGTTTAATTTCCAGGTTTCTTTAGACCCAGGTTAATTCCCAATTTCATTCTCTGTGGGATTTTCCCAAGCTGAAATCCTTTCCATCCATGTGACTTTTCCCAAAATAAAAGATCCATGCCATCTGAAGACTTTGTCTTTGAATTCAGATAGCAGTAGTTCCATGGTTCTGCAGGACTGCGGTGTGGAGGCTTAATGCCAAATGTGCCACGGGGAGAAATAGCCCGTTACAGATACACACGTGCACCTTCTATTTGTTGTAGGCACTGGGATGCGCATTGACATTTCCAGTATTGATGCAAAAGCTCACAATGGTGTGGAAAACATTTTCTCATTGATTAATTGAGATAATTGGTAATGCGAGTTTGAGATACAGACCCAAGTTCATGCTGTAACTCTCTGAACTTTTAGCACGCTGTGTTAAGCTCTTCCCCAGACAGGTATAGCCTCTTGTTACTGATTGTTTTGCTGATGTGTAGCTGTATGACATCTTATATTGTGTTGTTTTGTCCTAACTCTGTTAGAGTGAGGTCCATGAACACATGAAATGATTCCTTTACTCAGTTAAAAAGTTTATTTCTGTTCTTCCTTTTTTTTTTAGGCTTTTTCTTACTCACCACTCCCTTGGGACTGGTATTGTTTGCTCCATTTGTATGCTACTGAAAGACTTGGGTTTTTTCTCTGATCTGAAAATGCAAAAGAAACAGTGAAGGAGATTTGCTGCAAAAGCTGTGCAAATATTCAAATAAATCAGCCAGCTTCCTTGGCAAATATACTTTTGGTATTACACATTCTTTTTTAGTAAAAGATACTTACTGAAATGTTAAAAAAGACTTTTTTTCTGTGACATTCCAAAAGATTTTTTTAGAGAATGGGCCTAGTGGTGTTGAAACGTGGTGCAGCAGTTACTTGAGAACACAGCCTTGAGAAAGGACACATCTTTGCATTGCAACATGTTTGAGATAAGAATGAAGCCCCGTGTCTTTGGCAAACAGAGTCTGTGCTTAGTTTGAAAAAAATGTCATGTGCATCTTCTTTAAGAAACGATTAATTACACACCATTAGCAAATAAGGATGGGGCTGCTAATCAGCTGCCACTCTATTCTACACTGAGTTGTGTTTGCAGCTCCTGGAAATATTCTTTCTTCTATTTTCAGTTTTTTCATTAACAAGATTGTCTACTCTTCCAGTTTGTTTACTTGAATAAAAAATAGTTTTGACTTCCATTTTACTTCATGAAGCTCCTGGGAAAACTGTTTATTTTGCAGTGATTTAAGTAGTCACAATTAAATTGGGACTTGAATCTTGCTGTATTTTTGCTATCAATACAGATTGGAACGCCTCTTCTCCAGGGCAGAACTTGGCTCCAGTCTCACGAGCAAAGCCATAAAGGGAAATGGTCTCAATGAAAGGCTTATCTTTCATTACCTTCACAGACCAAATAAAACCTGTAAAGCTAAATCCTCCCTGGAATTAAGTAGTTTGGGTGAAAAAGACCTGAGAGAATGGCACAGTACCCTTGGTTACAGGCTATTTACCAGCAGGGGTGGTTTGTTTCTAATTTGTAAAAGATTTTGTCTGTGCGTGTTGTTTTTTTTGGTCTTACTTAATGTTCTCCTCTTCTAAATACTTCTGTTCTTCCCTTATAAATATTTAGTTGCCTGTTCTCAAGGGGCAGTGCAATGTGAAGAATAAGCTGCCGGAGCAGAGAGGTGAGACACTGGGCTGCTGGCTGCAGTTTGGATCTGTGCAGCAGTCACAAAGCAGTCTTTTTTGCTTCAGCTTCCTACTCGCTAAGTTGGAGAGAATTATGTTTTCCCATCTTTCTCTTTTAGAGTCCACAAATAGAGAATACTTTCTCCATATGATGTCTTTTATAGTTTTCATATAAAATGGTAGTATCTGGCAGCTCTAGTTCATCCTGGTTTGTTTGTGTGTTTTAGAAGTAGAAGAGATTTACTGGAAAAATTACTGTAATTTTATCATGACTCTAAGTCCACTGCAGTCAAAGAGGGCAGTGCTTGAACTGCACAGTCAGTTATCTGAACAGGGTTATAAGAAATAATGATCTTTTATTGCACAATTTGCTGGACCACTCACCTATACCTGTGTAATGGAGGTAACATTTCTCTTCCTCCACCTGTTACATGGCTTTGCCTTTATGAATGACAGGCATATTTGGCAAAGGGCCATCTTACAAAGCATGAAAGTACTGCTTATCACAACAAAATTGGTTCTACTTTCTCCATATTCTTTCATTCGTTGCACAACTTTTAAGTACGTGACCACTGAGAATTAACCAGGTGTTTTTGCTGTTTTACTTCTTGCTACTGGTTATCAAAAAATCCATTACGGAGAATTCCTGCTTTTGTCAGAAATCCTAGTGCTCTCTGGCTGCCATACAGAGGTGCTCTGTGATTGCTACAGCTTTTGATTTGGTTCAGTGATGACCAGGCCAGTATTTTTGAAGACTGGAGTAAATAAGGGAGGTGCAGCGTTAGCCCAAGCAGTGGTATTTATTCATGAGCAGCACCAATGTTACCGCTTCCTGAATAAATATCACTAGATGCTATAACATATTTACTGAAAGACGCCTTAATCATGTTGAGCATTGCAATCTGTATGTTATTGTACTCCAATACGACTATGGTTAGGTATAGCTGCCTGGAAATTTGGAAAGGTGTTTGCAAAGAGTGTAAAATGGCTGGCCCCTTTCTCTGATTCAACTGAGAATTGCATTGCCAGTTACCATCTCATTTTTTTGACACTTTTAATCTGTAGTCCTCTTCTTTCTGAGCAGATCAACGAGAGAATAAATTTAATTGTTCAGCTTTCCTTTCCATTGCTGTAGGCCTGTGGACAGGTTGCTCACACACCCACCAGCCTTGTTGCTCCTGTTGTCCCTTTCTCCCCATTCCTGCCTCACGCTCTGGATTTGGAGGCGGCTTGTACAAGTGCTGGTAATGGACTTGGCCCTCTGTCTGCCTGACGTGATTTCTATGTGACATTCTGCAACTTGCCTGACCACCCCTGAGGATTAGCTGACCTGAACAGAAAGTAAAGGGCAGCTAATTCCCTCTTTTCGACTTGTTAGGGAGCACAATTACACTAACTTTCTATGCTCATTTGGAGGGGCAGGATGGCTAACAGAAATGCCATGCGGAGATTGTTATGCGGGAGTATAAAGTGGCGGAAGGCCAAGCAAGCTTGCCACAATTAATCTCTTTAGGGAAGATGCCAGCCTGAATGCTCGTGTACTATCTTCTGTTTGCTGATTCATGGCTGGAATAAGTATCAGCCTTTTTTTTTCCTTCTGGCTGAAGGTAATAATGAGAAGGAAAGGAGACTGGCACTATCAAGAAAATAAAATGGAGCCAGATTGAATCAACAATATAGAACCCCATGTGGGTTAGCCCTGATGCTTGCAAGATAAACTATTTGGCTCCGATTTCCCGTTGTTCCTTCCCCTGCTTGGAATATGTAAATAGATAAAGATTTATCTGTAGTTGATTTTTGGAGACTGACTGCATATCTATGCATTAGCATGTAAAAGTACATACTTGAGATGAGGAGTTGGTTACTTGCTAGGCGGTGGAGTGTGGCACTCACCAGGCCTGTGCTGGTGAGTAGAGTTATACACAAAATCTCTTGAAAATTAAATTAAGTATGATAAATGGTGCATTTGGGGTGAAGAGGGACATACATTTTAGAGTCACTTGTGGATTGCCAAAGAGGAGACCATGTTGGATGCAATATTCTAGAGAAAGAGCAAATCCTTAACAAACATCCCCAAACATACGAGGCAACTCAGTTATGGAGGGGGCAAGGGGAGGAGAAAACCAAAGGGTTTTTAATTTAAAAAAAAATAAAAATCGTGTTAACTCATTTGAAGAAAGAGGACAGATTGCTTCACCACAACTGTGGGCAGTGGGAGCCACTGAGTACAGTGAAACAACAGAGATGATGTAGGCACCCTCACCCCAAAGGGGAGAGGTGGAGAACAAGAAGCTCCAGCCAACTCTTTAAAGAGGATTTTACACCTTTATTCCATTCCTCTAGGGTACAAAATTGAGAATAAGTTGCTCCCTTCAAAAGGTAAATAAGCAAGGTAGAGCTTCTTGGCTTCCTGTGATCTGCAGAGGGGCAAGAGCCTGTCCTGTCCTGCCACCTCTGTTTCCTTGCTCTGTAAGTGGGCCTCAGGTGACATGGCAATGGCAGGGCAGGATGAAGCAGTTTGTTAAATTGCCAAACACCGTACCACCCAAAGGTACGTCCCATCTGCTCGGGTATCTACTTGATTTTATGAACATATGATGAACTATTGTTAAACCAAAGAAAAAGAAATCCTGTTTGTCTTGCATTCTTAAGGATTTTGAAGAGCATTTAGTACAATTATTACTAATATATTGCCAATCAGTTCTGAACTAGTTGGGTAAAAACAACTGCAGTGGGTTCAATCAATGTAACAGACTAAGATGATAAATCCAACAAGGCCTGCCTAGCAAAGCTAGCACTGAGCTAACGTATTCTTTTCTCTCCCTTAAGAATTGCTTCCATTGATGGATAATCTTTGCAGAACAGGAAGCTTTTAAATCTCCAGACAGTGGATAATAGATGCAAATTTGTGACCGTCATATGCAGCGAACTAATAAGCTCGGCTGATCAGGGAACACGACAAGTGTGACACTTTATCAGGCAGTAAAAGCTGATTAGTTTGTGCATGTTTAGCTGTCCATATGCCGCGTTATTGGAAAGGTTTTAGATAGTAGTAATAATTGGAATGGATGTGGCTTCATTTCCTTCGACACAAAAAAGGGAGGAAAGAAAAGAAAAAAGAAAGTGAGCACAAAGCGTTCATTCTTCACCCTTGGAGTGAAGCAGATTGAGCAAAGTAATCCTGGAGGATTCAGAGTAACTGGATCTCTGGCTGCATCTGTAAGTTGAGTGACAGAGCTATGTCACCATGTTGCAGTTTGGTGTGGATCTATGAAGAAAAGATAAAGAAGATGGGGTTACTGCAGAAGTTCCTGCAGAGGTCAGCTGTGGTAGATGAATGGGTCAGGTGAGTGTGATAGCAGCAGAAGCCATCAGGAGGGGAAAAAACCCACAAATGGCGTTGATGTTATTTATAGATAAATACTTACAGAGACAGAAATAAGTCATTTTATAGCAAACACCTCAGCCAATTCATGCAGCTTATCATTATGCCTGAAATGGAGTCCTTTCCATTTCCTGTCCTGAGCCATAAAATATCACTTGAGTATAGTCAAGGTTGTGCTGTCCTTGTCCATCCTGGGCTGATTGAGGCTGTTGCTTTTTCTGCGGGTTTTTTTTTTATCCTCTCCTGTGGTGGAATGATCTTTGAGCACAAGACAGTAAATAAGAGCATCTCAGCCCACGTAGCAATGTGTGTGGTCCCACAAGGTTTTAGCAGTGAAAAAGACTCAAAAAGTTCTGAAAATCCTGTTGAGGCACTGGAGAAGGATGCTCAGGTGTAGCAGGACCTGAGTTCCTGCACAGCTTCCTGCACTCTGCCTCCAGATATACACAGCAAAAAGCAATTTTATGCTTGGTGAATTTTGCAGTGAAAGTTTGCTGACTGCACAGATAGGATCCTGGTTTGCTCTATGAAAATTCATAAAGTCCTTGCCTAAGGCCATGTCCTGAGTAAAAGTGGTGGTGCCTCAAAACCTGTTTTGTAATCATGGGACATTCTTAAAAGTGTTTATCTTTCTGAAATGAGCTTTGTCTGATTTGGTGGGCTCTTTGAGCCTGTATGACACCAAAGCCAATAATTCATTCACCCCGGAGTATGTTCCGGCACCTGCACGCTATTTAGGCACCTTTCACTAGTAATAATACATATGACTTGAACATGAGAATGGCCTTTTTCAATCTGAGGCAAGCTGAGAAGTGTTGTATCATCGATGATGAGGCTGGCTCATCAGTGGTATGAATAGTAAATGTTCTCTTCCTCCCCATGGCCCTCAAATCTCAAAGATGAGATTTGACTAGAATTCAGATACGTGTTCAGTGTTGGTTTAAAAATTTGCCACTACTGTTTGCAAAATTCACTACAACTTTTCTATCAAAGCTTTATTTCAGTGGATAGTAGCTATCTGGTTATTTCCTTTTTATCCTTTTTTTTTAATGTTAGGATTGTTTTGTTGAAACAAATGAAAAAATTTCAGTTTAGCTTCTTGACAAAAATGCTGAAGTCTTCAAGAGAAAATTATACAAAAAGAGATAAAAGTTTTAATGGAAAGTTTTAGAGTCCTGGAGCGTAAGGCCAGTATGGGTCATTTTGCTTTTCTGTTCTGCCATACCCAGTGTTTTACTCAGTAACTTCTGCTGAGACCTTCACAGTTTTGAAGTGATCATATCATGCATTCTAGGAGGACAGGTGGATGTAAAGATGTACCAAGACGTAGCAGTAACATTTTTAGGGCAAGTTCACAACCTACTTTTATATAGTAGGACCCAAAAACACTGATAGTATTTCATTTATTATTTACCAAACATTTTTGTATACCTTTTGGAAATGTTCAAGGAAGTGTTCAAGGCCAGGTTGGATGAGGCTTGGAGCAACCTGGTCTAGTACGAGGTGTCCCTGCCTGTGGCAGGGCAGTTGGAACTAGATGATCTGTAAGGTCCCTTCCAACCTAAACCATTCTATGATTCTACGAAATCTGTCTTATTTGTGCTGCTAATCTCTAAACCATTGATACTGCACTTCACAGAATATCGAAATATGCTCTCATAATCAAAAGGTTTTAAATACAAATGACTGAAGAGCAGCTTAAATTTCAGGGAAAAAATGACACAAAATTTGACACATGAAACAATGCCATGCATCTCAGTGATGAGAAAATGTTACATGTTGCATGGGCCTGGTACCACATTCATGTATAGTACAGGATTTAATGGATGACCTCTCTGGGAAAGTTCTCCAAGCCAAACATTTCACAGTCATGCTTTAATTTCACCTTTGGTTACATGCTATTTTTCTGCACGCCTGTGAGCTGCTATTACTCAGTCTGTAGGGTTTTGTATTGCCTGTGAAATGTAGTCATTTATCTGGCATAATTCAAGTCTTTAAGCATGCAGCCTTTTCATACTGCGCAGGTCTTCAAGTTTTCAAAATCCCTTGATTTGTTAAAAATATGGGTTTCTTTACAAGTTTGCATTTGCCTCAAAATTAGCAGGTAGCTTTTCTTCTGTGTTTTGTCACACAGTTTTTCCCGTGTCACTGGGCAAAACCTCAGTTCTGGGTTGCAGACTGTGAGACAGCACAGACCTTAGGGCAGACCTGAGGTATCTGGGTCACCATGCAGAGAAGGAAACGGTGCTTTTCTGCATCACCCCCCATGACCTGTGAGTCTGTGGTGACGTGTGTGCAAGTCTAATCTAGAGTTATGGCGGGGCTTCGACAGGTAGAACTGGGTTGTGATGAGAAAACAAACTTTTCTGCAAGCATAACAGGAAGAAATGGTGTATGGCGAGCCTGGCATTTCTCGGCATTGTTTTCCTGTATGTGCCTTCTGGAGGTTCATTTTGGCTTTGTGTTACTCATGCTGACAGAGTAACAACGCACAACTGTACACCCTGTTGAGACTGGGTTTCCCAGTATATTTATTTGTTCATGAAGTTTTTGGAACAGCATAAGATAATCTAAAGGGGAAGCAAAATGAGAAGTTACAGTCAGAATGGGAAAAAACACTGGTAGTTAGAAACACATGAGGTTAATTATGCAAAAGCACTGGTCACAGAGAGTGATGTGGTATAAAGCAAGGACTGAAAATAGAAAGGACATATAAAGATATAAAGGAGTCATAAAATCAAGTATTTAAAAAGAACCAAGGTGGCTTAGGACATACAGCTTTCATTTTTAGGTGACTGAGATGAATTTGGCTCAGGTATGAAATGTGACTGAGAATTGTGGGGCAGTTTAAATGAATCACACTGGGGACTTTCCACTCTTATTTGTAGTGGCCTCTCATACTGCATTGTGTGGGAGATTTTGGGGGTCATTAAAAGAATGGAAATGAGGAGTGAATAAGCAATTGGGAGCGAACGCAGTGCTAGACTTGCTAGGAGTGGGTTTGCAAAGGTTAGCTAGAGGAGCTTTTAATGCTACCTCATGTTGTAGCTTTCTGTGAAATGAAATGAAAGGAAGTCTTTGGGTTATTCCATGCCAATTCTCCCTTCAAACTGGAACTCAGTCCCCCAAGGACTTAAAATGTATGGTAGAATTGGAAGTCTGTGGTAGTAGCATATACAGGCAGACCCTGGCAGTCCCTCATCCCTACAAAAGTGAGTAGGTTAGGTGCTAATCTAAGGCTGTTGCTAACACTATATTTCATTTTTTCTGAAAGATCCTTCGGTTCAGGGCAGTGTTAGGGAATGGAGGATTGTAGTCAGTCTCCCTGTGGAGTCTTTGAAATCCATTAGCTGCAGAAAATGTCACGATTTTAGAGGTCTCCAGTACAAGTGTAAAAACGTCCACTGACAAAATAAAGCGAGTCCCACAGCCCACTCAAGGCTTGCAGACTGCAATGCGTGCCAAGCAATAGCTTTCATGTGTATGTTTCTCGTTTGAACCTGATTTTCCAGAAGGTCCCTTGTTTCAGCTGAAAAATTTCCTTAGTCTCTGAATTGTCCTTGACTCAGTAGTGACATTTTCAAATCAGTTAAAATTCAAATCTAAAGGAGGACATTTACAGTTTTCTAAATATTTAACCTCCCCTTTCAGATTTCATGTTCTCAGTTTAGGCCATTTGTCGCCGATCATTTATTTTATCCTTATTTCTGTATCATAAAGTTCAAGGCACGTGTGGGGAAAAAAGGGTGTCCCAGAACGGCATTGAATGGTGCGTTTATTACAGACCATCACTGCAGTTGTTTAAGTCATTGTATTTTAGGGAGCAATGATCAGGCACTTTTATTACCCTCTTTCCTTATACATAAATGTACCCTGCAGGGATGCCGTCTGTCATACGCTATTGGATTGTGTGTAAAGATTCCCTCCGACTACCTTGCTTGGGGAGCTGCACTGGTTGCCCTTGGGGCTCTCAGCGGAGCTCAAGAAGCTGGTTATGATCTCTGAAGCAATAAATAGGCTGGCACTTCTCTGCCTGCATGATAGTGCTGCAGCTGGTGGTCAGCGGAGGGTGCTTGAGCCAAGAGACAATCATCGTAAAAGGAAAAAGCCGGTTGCTAGTACTGTCTCTGCTTCGGGAACACGTGCTCCCTCCTGTGGGCCCAAATTACCAGGCTTAATAAAAGGTCTCTTTGGATGGGAGATGTCTTTTCCAAATAATAAAGGATGAAGAAGGAGAGTGTGTAAGGGACTGCTGGAGACCTCCTTGAGCGGTTGTTTCAGGGCTGCTGAATAATGCCAGGTTACCTCAAGCTCCTGGGTGTTTTCGTTATGTCAGCAGTATATCATAACTATTCTCATCTGTCAGTGCCTCCCTGCTGAAGACCATGAGGTGAGCTGGCAGGAACACCGCTTACCCCTGAGAATAAGTTTCCAGGCATTGTGAGGCAGGAGAAGGGGCAGCGCAGCAATGGCAAGAAGGCGCCCTGTGTCTCTCCGTACAGGTCACTTGAAAACAAGGCCATTTGCCACCCACCAAACAGAAGAGCAAAATGAGCCGGGTGGAGGCAGGGGACGCAGCGTGGGCAAGCAGGAGCTGCCAGAGGAATCCTGGGTGCGTGTTTGGCGTAGGTGTGGGGTGTTTGTGTGTCCCTGTGGTGCCATCCCTCCCCCTGGCACCACTGTCACTGCAAGGTAACGTGTCCTCCCGTTGTCCTGAGTGGATTCATAAATCAGGATCTGAGGGGAGAAGAAGAAAATGGATAGATAGTGTCAGCCACCCAGTTCCCTGAAGACAGCAGCGGGTTGCAGAGGGAAACTAAGATTTTTGGAAGAGGAGGAGAGTAATCGTCTGCAGAAAAGGAAAGTTTTGCTGTTCAGCAGCTTTCCTCTGAGGATCTCCAAGCATTTAACAAGAGCGGGCACTGCAAATATTGTCCCACTCTTCTCCTTGGGGGAAATGCAAACACTGCGAGTGTTACAATTGCTTGCTCAAGGTCAATATGGAATAAAAATCTGAAATCCCAGTTCCTTAATTGTTGCTGCATCTCTGGGAATTTGCTACATGCACTAGGAGCTCACTTTTATGAGTCCGTCATGGTAATGGAGTAGATGCTCAATGGGAAGAAAATAATTAGCATTTGCAGACAATCATGTCACTCTGATTTATACATGAGAATCTGACTGCAAATATGTGTAAAAAGAAAGGCCTAACCTTTGGTCAAATGACACAGTGTGATTTATAATTAGATAATAACTGTTGTCTCCTAGGGGTACTGACAACCTGAGATGATTTTCACCAGATTATTGTGGGATCAATACTAGCTGAATAATTAAAATTCAATACTGCTATGTCTCTATCAATAACATTGTAGGAATGATGTATGACAGATTTAATTGAATTTGTCAGACACCATGGCTACGTGCATAGATCACAGGGATATTTTTAGAGTTTTGTATTTCATTTCCTGGTTATACTTGCCTTGTACCTTTTAGCATTCATGGTTACTTCCAAGCAATAAGACTGCTTGCTCAGGGAGCACTGTAAACAATGACCCTGAGTTTATGCTGAACTTTCAGTCTAAATGCTATGACTCTTAATGGAGTCTTCCAGTAATTAATTGATGGTAAATGTTAAATTACAAAACAGTGGCAAAGTGAAGGAAACAAAGTATTTTGTTTCTTTTGCATAGTGGGTGGGTTGTTAACTCCTCCATTACTAGCCTGGCACTAGCTGGGCAGTTTGGGTTTCATTCATCTGCACCAGAAATCTACGGTGTGAAATAATAAAGAATGGTGGAATGTTATATGCATTCATTGGGCGTGCACGGTTAATGCCTTTAGAGAAGTAGGTTGCATTTTACATTTTCTAGCTGTAGGAAACATGAATGACAGTGCTTTGATTCTGACCAGCCAAAATAAATGTATTTTTCATGAGCATTTGAACATTAGCATCCAGTTATCGCTCTCTGAAGAGCTGGCCATTACCAGGATGAAATAGCAATGCACCTTTTCATGTCATAGTGCCAATATACCCCAAAGAATGAGAGCGGTAACATTTCCACAAATTAGTCATTGTTTCCTAGGATCAAGACGTGTCTCTTTTGTTGCTTACTTTGGACTGATAAACTGTACTGTGCCCTGAATTCTAACACCAGGTTTTAAATAATTAGCAGCATGATGGTACAGAGCAGCTGCTGCCACAAAGAAGCTACCTCCCTATTGCTAAGGTTCACATACTGCTCAGTATGTGATATTGTGGTTAAGATTTATTTAAAGAATTGATGTTTATCTTTCACTGTAGGAAAAAGGAAAGAAAATTAAGCTTAGGTGCACCTGAGTATTAATAATTTTCCCACTGGTTATTGTCAGTTGGAGTTTTAGACTTCATCATTGATCTTGTTAATATTCATGCTGTTAATTAATCAATTTCTATTCACCTGCTCTGCCTGGTTTCATACATGTGAATGTGATTTGTTTCTTGCTGCACCCCGTCAGCGGTGATGAGTGCTTGCACTCCGTGCTCTAGTCTGGCACGGTGTTACCCATGCCAAGCTTTCAGACAGACTCTGCTCTGCATAATCAAACATACATTTTCCTATTTTTTTTAAAGTGAATTTTTTCAGACTTATTTTCTACATGGGGATCCTTTTAGTTACAGTTGTGTAAATCTTTCTCCTTCCAACTCAAGGCCTGAAGATTTAATTTATAAGTTAAAGCTGATGTTTCCATGAAATACTAGATGTTGAGACTTTAGGGAAAGCCTAAGTATTTATAGTGTATATATATATATAAGTATATATAAGTAGGGAAAGCTTCCAAGTATTGAAAACTCTCAAAGATGACAGGGAATGGCAAGGGATTCTGTAAAACCGTTCTGAGTTGGTCCTCAAGGAGGTGGGTTGAAGATGTAAGATTCAGACCTAAATGCGCCTTCTTTTGCAGCTATTGTAGACAAGATTTTCTTCATCCAAACTTTTAATGGAAAAAACCCCCAAAACCCAATCCAAACACCCAGAAAGAGGAAGAAAATTGTGATGCATAATGCTATTTACTTACATATCACTTTCTGGTATTGTTTGTATGACCATGACATCATCCTGTGGGCTAGAGACATTACTTCAGCATGTGCTCTTGTGCCATGCCCATCTTCTGCTACTTCTTCGCTGCCTCTTGGTGTGATTCCTTGGTTGAGACTTGTCCTCTGGAACTTAATGGGGACTCTCTCACTCAGTCTCTTTCTCTCCCCCCAAGCCGAAGGCTTTCATCCTTACAAATGTATGGCTTTTATCTTTTGTGGTCTGTTTTTGCTTGCAAATACTCCACACCAAATAGGATAATCTTGTCTGGCTGTATAACCCCCGGGTTTACATTGAACATCTTTCCTTCACATAAACACTGGGCTGATATTTTTGATCACCATGTCCATGTCTAATCCCCTGCCATTAAAGTGTATCCCATACAGTTTTTTTCCTTAAGCTGATCAAGCGCAATTTTAAAAGAAGAAAAAAAAGGTGTTTGCATCCTTAGTGCTCGCATGTTTCTCTGTAGATTCAGAAACTTATAGCAACTTTTAAAGTGAATGCTTTTGCTTCTCAGTTCTTGTCTTTAGTGTCTATGATTTTGTGTCTGTTCTAATGTCTGTCCCAATGATATAATAATGGAGAAGTTTTATGTTCTTAATGAGTTAAACAAGCCAAATTCTTTAATTTTGCTTTTAGTAATCACCCTTTGCTGTTAAATCCCTCTCTTTTCTTGTTAAACATAGCTACCCAAACTGTAGACAGGTCTCTTCAAATCCTTTCACTGACTTGCTTGTCCCCGAGCTGGAAATAACATTTCTGATATGTGAAATATTTTTGTTGCATTGGTGGTTTATGATCAGGTCTTTTGTTTTCTAACTTGTTTCCAGTTGATGAGCATATTGCTTCAGGTGAATGTCAGTCAAAAGGGGACGCTTCTTGTTTTAATGAAGCAATCAAGAAGTAAATGACTGAAGAGAGAGGTAAGGTTAGATTAGAAAATGGAAAGAGTAATTTTAAATAGTTGTAAGGCCATTCATGAGAAGCAAATGGGTGCTTATTATTCTGTAACCCGGAGGAAGAAATGAGTCTTAGAACACAGCAGGAAATAACGGGTAGAGACACAAAATGTTAGTATATCTGATATGATCATCTAAAAAGTGTGTTTGTAAGAGGAGAAGCACCTCCAGTGACATTCAGTGGTCAGAAGAAAAAACCAAACCTGCAAGCAATATTCAAATCACGTTACAGCCATTTGACCTGGGGTCAGTACCCGCTATATGTGGTATTACCAGGGAATGTAAAAGGTCCTGCAGAGCCCTGAGATGAAAAGAAGCACCAGCTTGAGTGGAAGCACTTTTTCTTAAAACAAGTATATATTTTTTAATTACATGAGCATTCATATTTACTGACAATGTCATTAATTTGGTTTGTTAAAGTTGTATCCTATCTACCAGAAGGGAAGAATTGAAAGATGCTATTTTGTCTCTGGGCTGGACTTCATTATCATGATTTCAGTTAAGTACAGCCTCTGCTATGAAATAACTGAAACAGGACTTCTTGGAAATTAGGAAAAAAAATCAAGGCTGTCTCAAAATAACATTCAATGATAATATCAAGAGGAATCACTGTGACATGTACAGGTGTATTCCAAAGTGTTTTGTATCTGTGGCTTCACTTCTTATCCAAAGGCTATTCTCATGCATGCTGAGATTTAAGGCCTTAAAGCGATTCTTACAAGACCAGTGCTTCATTAAAGCATCTCTCTGTTATGTTAGCTTTGCTCAGGGTCAGGCAGTTCATGTGTAAATATTTAAACAAAACAAATGGAGGGAGGGAAGAAAGGAAGAGGGAAGTTTAGTCATGTATCAAAATGCTCTCTGTTGGCATTCATAGATTCTTCATCTATCCTTGGAGCACTGCTGAATAATCTATGAAAGCTGTTGTCTGGTATTGTAGTTTCGTATCAGTCCACATGGCATCGGTGAAAACATCTATCTGCACAGTGATATATCTCATCATAAGGCTTTCTGAAGTCCCAGCCTCCAGCTGAGGTGACCCAGAAGGTATCCTCTCCCTTGCAGGATTATACATGTTATGTATGGAAGTTTAAATATCTCTTTTGTTATAAAGAATGTAGGTAAACTGTGCCAATGAGATTGCGTTTAAACACTTTGCACGTCTTGTTTTCAACCAAAACCAAGTTTTGGGGTCCGCTGTTGCTTTTTGTTTCCTACTGTTACCAGTTCTTACATGTGACACGGTGTCACCAAGACCTGACCAATACCACGTTGCGCTATGTATTGCACGTGCATGTTAATTCCTTCCTTGTTCTTAAAAGAAAACCCAGCAAAGAAGCTTAAGGAATAGGTCTGATTTCTGCCATGCTTCGGATTTCTGTTAGGTCACTTAGCTTAGTGAACTAGTAAGTAATGCAGTATTTACACTGGTATAATAGGAACAGCAAAAGTCACCTGTTCATCCCTTTTGAATGAGAGTTAGCCGTCATAAAACATATTCAAGTGCCCACTTCTGAGGTTTTTATCATATGTATAACTCCGAAGCTTAATACTGCAGGGTAACAGTCACTAGACACTTGGCATTGTGTGAAATGTAAGTGAAAATATTGCTGTGATGTATGTGAACAAAGCTGCTGTCATGGAGTCTGCCAGATGCCAAAAGTGGTCTCTTAAGTGTTATAAAAAAATCAAAAAGGATTAGAACAAGCTGGGACCAATACGTTGTGTGTGATTGTAACTAACTGAAAAACCTGAGGTCAAGCATCAGCCTTGAAGGCGTTCAGATATGGACTTTTCATGATTGTTTTTGTGCTTGAAATGTAAAATGTGGCAACAATGTGTGTCATTTGGATATGTAGGGGTAAAGTTGATAATCAGATTTAAAGAGGAAAGGAAGGATTAAAAGGATTGGGGAAACGGTTGATTTGTATTTCCAGGGCTTATAAACACAGATTTTGATGGACCATATGGTCTCTTGTCTCTTTGATACTGCACTTAATGCTTCTACCATGCTAATATCCCTAATCTTTATTTTAATTGTTTTTAAATGTTCTTGTTTATAGAAGAGAGAAAATATTCAGTACACACAGGACTGGAAAAGGCCTGTCTGCCATGCAGAACACTTTGTGTGCAGATGGGAGCTTTATGGCAGACAGCCTGGCTAGCCCGGAGGGTGGCTTGTGCGCCAAAACCCTCTTGTGTACACAGGGTGCTGGAGCTCGTTTCCTTTTACCGTATGTACAGTCAATGCTTTTCATTTTGCAGTTCAATACATCTTAATTTTCTTCTTTCTTATATCCAATCCTGGTCTGTATGTTTCAATATAAAGTAGATTTTCAATTCAGTGACAAATTTCCTCTTTATAGTATTATTGCTGCAGACTGACATTTGAATGCAGTCTTGGTTCATAAAGGGTACAATACAGGAGGGGAATGATTTAAAAATTTTGCCATGAGTCCTTGAGGATGCAAGGTTGAATACTGTTTGCAGAAGTCAATAGGGTTGTTGTACGCAGGCTTTGTGTGTGCGAGCACAGGAGGCTGAAACAAATCAATTTCCATTGACTTGTCTAGCAAAGGAGCCATTATTTAGAACTGAATAGCCATTGCTCTTGTAATATAATGTAAAAACTTATTGTAGTTTTACTGAGAAGTAGGTTATGATGAAATTGTTTGTTTAAAAGCAAAGGGAAGATGCCCCCTGAATATAAATTTTGGAGGTATTGATTATAACTTGTTGATGAATGAATTGTGTTTATTTTTTAAAGCTGTTACTAAAAGTAATATCAATCTGACACTGACAATAGAGTTTATTGGTAAAAAGAATTTGCTGGCAGTTACTCACGTAGAAGAAGCAATTACAGTCATAGGGAAAGCGACACTGTTTAAAGAAATGCAGTGGTAATTCTTGAAGCACCACCTCCTTCACCTTTAAAAAGTAGCTGGACTCATAAATTCAGTTCATCAGCAGATCCCATATGAGAGTGCCTGCCCTGAGCTCTGTGCTCATTCCATTAGCTCTCCTACTTGGTACATTACCAGTAAATTGTTGAAATTCCCTGTAGTAGTAACATTTAAGGCCTGAATCAGTGAAGTTTTTATGCTTCCCTTTGTGCACGGTTTACATTAACGGAGGAACAAGTTTGAGATCTGAAAAGGATTTATGCAGTTAAATTGTCCAATCGCATCTTTTCTGGTTTTTTTCTGCCTCTTTGTGCATCTTTTCTGAGCCCATGCTACAGCTCAGGGGTATAAGAAGTAACTCAATGGAACCCACTTAAGGGAACTCCTGGGAAAGGAGTAACTATCAGCAAAACCAGTTTCAGCACAGGAAATCATTCTAACAGGAAAAAAAAGAATTTTAGCAAAAATTCCATGAAGTCTATAAAAATTAGCACTTGCTAAAGGAAAACTTGGTTAAAAGGAGTAAGTGCCACTTTGGGAAGCACGTTGTATATATAATGTAAATGAGTGCAAAAGGAGAGTGACCTGCCTGCATGCTACATTTCTGCTCATTATTCACCCTTCTTTGGAGGTAAAGAACCAAAATAAACCCAAACCAAAAAACTCTAAAACACACTCTTTTTGCAGTGAATTATGCATTTAAATGGATTCTGCTGTCAGATGGCACAGAGCATGCTCAGCTTCAGTAGAGCAAGATTTCCCTGTAGTGTTCGTACGAGAATACTATTCCATCCATTCTCATTTACTCCCAGAAAGAATGTGCAGTAAAGGGAATTGCCTTGGACGTGTGTCTGTTTGTGGCTGAAGCGCTGCACGTGCCATCACATCTGTGACTTTCCGCTATAAACTATTATCAATGGGAGCCACATTTGTGACATATAGCTCTGCTGCTGCCTTTGTAATGACATCAACGTATTCTCATCTGGGTCTAAGCCTCTTTTAATCTGAGTTTTCTTTGTCATTCTGGGTTTACTGGAAAAAGTGAACAAACAAAAAAAGAAACCCAAACCAACCAAACGAATGAATGTAAACTGAAAGAAGAGGTAGCTATGGACAGCATTCATCATCATCTGTCGTGGGTGTTGGGCTTTTTTTGTTTGTTTGTTTTTTTTAAGTAAAGCATTTTGCAGCTAGGAAAAGCTTTCTTCTGTTTTTATTTTATAAAACAAAAGTGTTCTTCAGTGATCAGTTGCCTTTAACCACAGGCAAGTGATGACCTGAGTATTAGGAATATGGAAAAGGAAATGCAAACCTAGAACCTGCTTCTTTCTTGAGTGGGAGAAACTGAATTCAAGTTGGAAACAAAAATCCACGAAATTCACGGTTTCAATTGCTCTAGGTGACAGGAGCTATCCTAAATTAATGCAAATAAGAATCCAGTCCTTAGATCAATATGTATTTTAATTCATCTTGTTTTCTAGCAAAGCAACAGAGGAGAGGGATAAGACATGAAGTGCCATTAATGATGGGTGCATTAAGTTAGGTAAGTGGAATTGTTCCTCTAACTTTTAATGGGTTTTGACTTCTAATTTGAGGGTTTATTCTCTGAGAGGGATTGAAAGAATAATTTTGCCAAAGTGAAAGCCAGGTGATGTACCTGCAACTAGGTTTAACTGTGCAAAAAACTGCATCCTCTGTGTGGTTTGGTTTCTGAGGGGGAGGAAGTGAGTACGCAAAGCCTGGATATTTTGAAGGCTGTCTGGACATCTTTTGGTAAACTCTGTGTGGAGACGCAGCTCATGGACAGCAAGTTCATTTCCTCCTTGCTCTTTCATAGCCTGGGGTTACAGTTTGAATGTCCTCGTTCATACAGGTTACAGTTTGAGTGCCCTCGTTCTGGCAACACCATACAGTAAAACAAAATTCAAAGGCTTACATTGCTTTCTGAATTATCAGCACGAATCCACTAGAACATGAGAAGTTCATGAGTTTGAAGAGTAAATACTTTCTTTAATGTGTTTGGATAAATCCTCTGTGGTTACAAGGAGCCAGAGTAACTCTGCTATTGACAGCTCCCTGAGCTTTGCACCATCACAGCTAAGAGCTGATCAAGCTGGCTTGCTCTTACTTGTACTTGATTACCATATTCTTGTGACATTCTGTGTATGCAGCATGTGTTTTAAATTTTAATAATACACAGACCTTATGCTGCTTGTTTGTCAGCATTCTCCTTAAGAATTCTCTACGCGGAAGAAAAATTGAGTGAAATGCATTGCAAATCAAACAATGCCATTTGTAAGTCTCTGCTTGCAGAAGTTAATTATTATTTATACACTGGAGCCTCTGTAACAGCTTCAAAAGTTATAGCAAGGGAAGCGGGTGAACTTCACCGTGGTCAGAGACCACACAGCCAAAGCAGTGTTGGTGGAAATGAGCTACAAACATTCTTGTCTCTCAGGTTGCTATTAGTACACTGAATCTGTGCTTGAAGAGTCTGTGTTGGGCCTAATTTTGTTCTAATCTGAAGTAGTTTTGCCCTTGATTTTTAGCCATTCACTTTGGCAATGCAGCTAATTTATTGTAAAGATGTCTCTCTGCTCATGCCTGCTACTTCCTTGCTTGAGCACTAGTGCTTGTCTGATATCTTGAACTAAATTGTGTGGGCAAAAAAGGAATATTGGAAGAGGAGAGAAAAAAAAAAAGTGAGTTGTCTCCTGTTAATTCAGCTTCCTGAACACAAACCTCTGCGGGATCAGTGAGTGCACAAGGGAGGGGCAGGGAATAACAGCTGTGGGAAGAGCAGGAATGCGGGGCAGTATTAACTCTTCTTGCAGCTGGCTATTAAATTTGTCTAACTTTAGGCTTGAAATGCCCTTTTCAAGAATTACAGTTTGGGTTTATAGTAACTTCTTAGAGGCTGGTTAAAATTAGGCTTCAAACTCTTTTGCCACTTTATGCACACAAATCTGATTGCGAATGGATATTTAATTACCTCATACATAAATGCTCTTCCACAGTACGCGCATATGAGTGAGCACAAGAACTGCCCAGGTGAAATTGTACTGCAGTTGTAAAAGTCATATCTGAAAACGTTTGGGGATGAGATATGGAAGGGAAAAGCACTGTTTAATGTAGAAAATCTACAGAATCAGGGAAGTCATTGGTCTACTTTAAATTAATGAGGGCACATGCTTTTAAGCTGGCTGTGCCGGTTTCAGACACTGATGAGATAATGGTCCGTCTTCTCACTAATTCCGAGTTGGGAAGGTCTGCCTTGCGGTACTGTTCAGAGCTCTGGCCTCAGGCTTGGCTCAAACTCTGCTGAGCTACCGAGGTCCTGTCTGCCCAGGACATGGTCTCCCCTTTAAGGAAAGGCGTTCTCTCCAGTCCTGCCTTTGCTAGTTCACTGTGTACATGCAGACGCAGCCCGAGCGCGCAGTGCTGCTGTGGGCTCTGATGCCTGGGCCAGCACATTGCCCGCTCCCAACAGGAAAGAGAACTGGGCGAGCGTCCGGGGCTCTGCGGCGCCTGGGGAGCCAAACTACCCGTATTTCTGTGCATCACCCTGGCAACAGGGAAGCGTGAGATGGTGCCATGCCCCAGCCACCATGTACATCAAAATCCAAACACCAAAAATACACAATCCTGCGTTTACTTATGCCAAAGATGAATATGACAGCACAACCAGTCACAACGAAATGAAGAGAAAAAGATTTTATATCCTCGCTCTTTGTGACTTTTTCCATAGAATCACTTGGGTTGGAAGAGACCTTCAAGATCATCAAGTCCAACCATAAACCTACACTGCCAAAATCACCACTAAACCATGTCCCTTAACACCACGTCCACCTATCTTTTAAATACCTCCAGGGATGGCGATTCCACCACCTCCCTGGGCAGCCTGTTCCAAAGCCTGATAACACTTTCAGTAAAGAAGTTTTTCCTAATATCCAACCTAAGCCTCCCCTGGCACAACTTGAGGTCGTTTCCTCTTGTCCTGTCACTTGTGACTTGGGAGAAGAGACTGACCCCCACCTCGCTACAACCTCCTTTCAGGTAGTTGTAGAGAGTGATAAGGTCCATATATCAGCTCATCCTGTGGACAAAGATCTTTCTGATGTGTCAAGTGTCAGCCTAAGTACAAGGGAAGGAAATAAAACAGGGGTTTGAGTACTTAAGGATGCCAATAAGTTCCTGGAGTGCAGTGGGAATTAGGTGGCCTCCATGGGAGTTGATAAATGACTCTCCTGACTCTCCATGTGTATGTCAGTGGAGACACATAGAGGCAGTTCTAGCTCTAGTGCTGAATTCATACGCATCTGCCCAGCTTAAGGCAAATTATAACATGAAGGTAGTTTTCAGTGGCTGGTAGTGTTGCCAAGTTACCTACCATGTAGATTCTCTGAAATTGCTGTCTTGGTGGCAGCGAGCAGACAGGGTTACAAAGTACATGACAGAAGAGGAAAGCAGACCACACAGCCATGGCCCGGAGCAGGCCTAAAAGCTTTTTTTCCTGGATCATATAGTCAGATCTGTGTTAGTTGATCATTGAAGCTGTTTCACAGTGACTTTCTGTGGTTATTTAATACAAAACCCAGGACACCATAGAGTGTGCAGAACCCATTAAAAGCAACATTTGGAAAAAGGAGTGCGGTGCTGTACAGCCTTTGAAATTGCTTTTCATAAGTTGTCTCTTACTGATCAAATAGAACCTGCGAGGGAATAAAAAGAACCATGCAGGATGTGACAGGTACTTAGCTTAAGAAGAAAATGGGCATATCTGTGTTATTGTTTTCTACTACAGTAATAATCAGAATACTCTTACAAGTGATTTTTCTGTACTCTACATTCAAGTAGGAAATCTATAGTTTGCCATTTGAAGACATTCCATGCTTCCTCCCTCCCCGCCAAGTTAACATCAGGTGCAGCTGCCTCCTTATTTTTTACCTACTGCCTGTTACATAGAGGTATGTGTTTGTGGATTTTTGTTTTGTAGGGACAATATTTTGCTTTATGCACACTGACAGATAAAAGGCTGCGTTGTGGCTCTGGAAACGCAGGGGGGTATGTGCAAAGGTGTCAGTAGCTTTCTCTGGCTGCAGACACAGCATTCTACCAACATGTCTGGCACTTTTCTGCTTTCTCCCAGCATCAGAGAATCTTCCAGAGAGATTTGCAGGAAGGCAGTGTGGTGGGGTAAGGTGCAGTTGCAGTGCCGAGCAGCCACAAGGCGGATTGCATCTTTCCCTAGTGATGACTTCTGCAGTGAAGGCACGGAATGGGGTCTGGAGTCACCTAGTTCTTAAGCCTGCCTGAGCAAGGGGTGCATAGCTGTAATGCCGAGGCTGCCGGACCGACTTCAGCTGCAATCTCCTTTTGTAGGAATAAGCAATCCAGCCTGGTAAATCATTGCCCAGTGTCCGGGTGCCTACATCGCAAGATGGAGCAGGCAGACAGGCAGGTAGCCATGTCCACTCTGAGGCATGCAGACCCTGAATTTTGCCTGCCCAGAGAGGACTGTGCAAAGCACAACTGCAGTCTTTACAGAGTTTGCAGTCAGACCTGCAATCCAATTTAGTGATCATATGGCCATTGTTTCTCTTCACCCGGAAGGTGTTGTATCTCAAATATGAGCAGAGTGATGCTGAGAGTATGCCTTATATGACTAAGATGAAAAGCTCTTCAACAGAAAAGCAACCTTAGCCCCCTGTATAATATATATATAAAAAAAAGTGTAAACAAAACTTTATAGATGACATATTGGCAAAACACTGCTAAAATAAATTTTTATGTGGGTATAAAAATATGCTCAGTGGGTGTAAATTTTATATGCATTTCAAAATCTAAACTTGACAAATTGATGGGTTTGCAGGGCATATCTATATTCTTTTTTTTTTAAGGTGATAAAAAATTCAAGAGGTGTAGGCTCAGATAAAAATAAATGTGATCACATAATGTATTTGATTTAATTTATGAAGCAATACCTGTCCTCCTCCTTTAACAGGCTACTCAAGACATGTTAAAATGCTCTAATGCTGTGAGTATATGAGCTTATTGCCTGAGAATGTTAATGCATTCGTTAACATTAAGTGCTGTCCTTGGTTATAAGTGTAGATGGCACTTTTGTACCACTATTTACCTGGGCTTGCTGTTATTCACTGTTCTTTTGCTTCCTTCTCAGCTTTGATGCTGTCCAGTTACAGTTTCTTTACCTTGACAGTTCCTATTAGCAGCTGTTATTGTACACCTCTGCTGGGCTTGTAAAGAGAGAGCCTTCTCGCATCCTTGCCCCTTTTTACATAGCACTTTTCTTTCAGTTATGGCCTTGAATCTATAAGAAACATGTTGGAGTATTTATCTTCACTGATGCCTAGTGGTCTTTCTACATATTTTTGTTACGCTTATCTGACTGGGGTAAAACACGTCTACCTGACTAAGCTTTATATTTCAGACTGTCCTAAGACAGGTTTCACTGCAAGCCCAAAGCTCCTAAAGAGAAATGATCCAGGCTTTCTTGGCCTACTTAAGTTCATAAACTTTCAACTTTCAGATGTCAGAAGTACATGGAATCTGCGTTCACCATGGTTTCTTTTTTGTCATCAAATGAAGCACTGGTACTGGATTAAATAAGAGTCCTGGTAAGCAAGGTGTTTTTGGATCCCGATAAGGTCTTGTGACCAATGTCAGCATATCTAGTATGGTCTGTGTGTCCTGGAAATTCTTATCAAGTCCTTGCTTCTGGCTGTAAACACCTCTTCTCTTACCTGGCACTGAAAAAACAGAAGAGGAGGCTGTACTAGTGGAATAGTGTACTTCACCGCCAGAACTGCAGATGCAGTATTAAGTGGACATACAATATTTGTAGCATTTCATAGTAATTAATAATGTCTGTTTTATACTCTTGTGCTCTGACTTCTTGCTGCTTCACTACTCTAAGCCTTCCACATGAAAAATGTTAGTGATCATGTTGCCTGTAATAGTGTATCTGTTCCAGGAAATAATTATGGTTGCTTGGATGGGAGTTGACTGACGGCTGAGCAAACTTCACACTGGTAGCTGCACACCTCCAGTCTGACAAGGCTTAGCTTTGACCTCGTGAGGAGACAGAAAAACATCAGGCTGTGCCTTGAACAGTGAAGGGGGTTTGGAAAATGCAGTTGTGTTTGCGGAAAGCCCCCAGAGTATATAGCCTGCATGGCTGCAAGACAGTCTCACTGTTGAAAAGACTGGCAGTGAGAAATTGCAAACAAGATGAACACATCGTTTGTACCCTCCAGCTAGTACATATCTTGGGACAGATGTTTGATGGAAAGTGTTTGCTGGAAAGAAGCTGAAATAAACAAACATTATTCATTCAGAAGGCAATGATGAGAATTATGAAGCTGGTGAAGAGAGTGAGGGTCAGTAAAAGTTAATTTGGAAAACTTATCTTTGCCAAAATGAAACAATTAGAGTATCTAGAGAAAGCACGGCTATGTTGGAAAAGGAAATATTCTTGGCAGACACATGATCATATTCTGTGCACTTCTATTTATGAGCAAATGCAGAATCTTGCTTTTGGCCTAATGTGATGTTGAATTATTGAATCTTCTTTGTTAATTTGCTTCTAAACAATCTACAAAGCTTAAAAAGGTGATTGGGTAGTTTAATTTTACATAGAGTCTGTTTTGAGCAGTTTAGTTGTTTATGTCTAAACATATTTGCTCTATGATCCCCATTTTAAGCTATCAGCGTCAGCAGGAATTGTGTAACTGATTTAGGGGCGTTAGATCAGGTCTTATATATTTCTCTTCAAGATATATCTGTAGACTTTGTTAATAAATTACTTTGCACTTGGGTAATCTTAACACTGCACACTCAATATAGCTTTGGGAGAGGGAGGTGAATTCTGTTCTGCTTCATGTACAAATGAAACCATGAGTTAAGTACTAATTCTTTATTATTGATTACTCAATATTTGTTGGTAGTGATTTTTCTGAAATAGGGGAGAAATACCACTTCATTTTCAGTTCCCAGGTTGCATTTAGAGTTGATAGTTAAAGCAAAAGTAAAACAACCACAACAAAACAGACTTGCAAACTGAACGCTTTTTATGTAGAAGTCAAAGAAAGGATTCTTCCAATACTAGCTGATGAAATGTACCAGTATTTTAAGACAGGGATTTAGTTATTTTTAGTTAGTTTGGAGAACTCAGATTTGGTACAAAATGTGATCTTGTTGTTATACTTGTTTCTGAAATAAAGCATCAAATGCTTAATTCTTTCATGTACATCAGCATGGTCTCTAAAGATATTCTTGCAGATGGGCACCTGTTATTTTCTCTGTGTAGAAAGAACAAAGATGTCTTAACAGGCTTACTGGAGTACTTGGTTAGTTCTATATCATTTGCAATCACGACTTACATATATTAACAATTTCATGTTATTTTTACATTTGTCTCTGTGCATTCTAGACTGTGAACTGATCTGGAGAATGCCTCGGGATGTGAAAAACCTTAGAATAATAACAAAGCTTATTACAGGCTAGAAAGACAATGTGTATGAGAGAAGATCCTGCCCTTTTATTTTGGTCTGGGTTCACTTTTTTTTTGAGAGAGAGAGAGGGAGGAAAAAAAGGATATGATTAGGCTAAAATATCAAGGTCAGTAGGTCACCAATGACAGGTTAGATCAATACATGCTAAATTTAGAGTTTTAGTGGAAGTGGAAAAGGACTAGCAGAAACATTTCTATTTTGTCTGTGTCTGCAGAAGGAAAGAAGTGTTGGAACCTATAGGATAAACCTGCTTGTAGGCATCTGCTGAGAGGAGTGTTGATATTTTGTATGCTGGAGTAGTTAATGGGAAAGCTCATGTGAAGACACTAGAACAGGGTAGAGCCCATTACAACACAGAGGTGTTGAAGAGCAGGGAAGGAGGCATGTAGAATATGAATGACATGACCACTGTGTTCCTTAGCTACATGATATACTGTAGGCTGTTAAAAAAGGAGGAGGAGACAGATCTCAAGAGTGGAGGAACTGAGTACGGCTTTCAAGGCTTCACAATAAGTTATTTTTGGCATCAGGCAGCAGAAAGTGAAACTTGGAGCTTGGCTGAGAAAACTGATCAAAGGAGATAGACACATATTTAAAACTGGGACATGGAATTTATTAGTCAGAAGGGCAAGAATGTGTTTTCCCTCCTTTTGACCCTGTACCGTAGAAGAAAGCTCCCAGTAATGTGCAGAGGTGGCTTGTCTACTGTACCTCCAAGAGAGCAGGATTTCAAAAGACTGCTTGCTTGGGCTTAAAGTGCATTTTCCTTTGTGCATTGAGTTCAAAGCAAGCCTGAAATTGCAAGCAGAACTCAAAGCCATAGTGGTTTCACCTCATTTTTATACAGAGCCCATTGAGGTTTGAGTGATTTAATCCTAGAGCTGTAAATCTGGGTAGGTTCACACAGAACTTAGTAAAAGGTTATTTGAAAGAATTGCAAACTCCAAAAGATGTCAGAGAACTTTGGCTGAGCTTGTTACTTGCAAGTAACAGAACAAGAGGTCAGAGGAGTTTTCCAGGATTTTCAAAGTTGCTGGGAAAATTTTTCATAGCTCTGCTTCTCTTAAGGCTGTGGTCAGCTGCATCGTAGGTTCCCACATGGGGTCAAAATACTTGTGCTGAATAGCAGGGGAAATTCATGAATCTCGTTATCTAAAAGTGTCCTTGATTTCAAAGAGGAGAATAAAGACAAGGCAAAAATGCTAAACATAGAGTTGTTCTTATACTGGTGGTTGTAAACTGTAAAAAGGAAGAGAGCGTGAGGGGAGTGGAGTATTTGCACACAAAGTAATGGAATAAGAGTTTACCAAGAGTCGGTATCCTTGGTTTCTGGCTGAGGCTGTAATGTCACTTCCTTGATATATTTCCTTGAGCTCGCTCTTTCTGTGACTGCCCATATAGTGACAGCTGCTTGTTTCCCAGTTTATATCATACTATCTGTAAAATATTTTCAAATGGCTGCAATGTGGTGCTCATGTTTAGCTCGTATTCTGATTAAGCGAAACTTTTTCTCATGCTCCATGGTAGCCGTGACAATTCCTGCATTTTCCTCTAGCAAAAAAGAAACTGTTAGATGATTAAATCTTTCTTGGAGTTCAACACAGTTCCCTCTAACAAGCTCCCGTTCTCTTTCCCCTCCTTCCTAGCCCTTCTCAGCCTTCAAATCGGCAGCGTCATGCTTTGGGCTGGGCTGGCCACTAAAACGAACAACAGATGCTCTCTAACTTCTTTCCTAAGTGAGAGAAGAATGAGAGGAAGAGAGGACTTATGATTTGGAAAAAAGCTAAACTGCTTTAATGAAATATTAGTGACAAAATCATAAAAAGAAAATATGATATTAATAAGAAAATATTAAAATACATACAGTATATACAAAAACATATCAAGCTCCCAGGATGACTATCCCATCACCGGCAGGCACTGGGAAAGTCCCAGACTGGACTCAGTGGTGGATGGGAGCTGAACAGAGGAACTGGATGCAGGAATGCACAGATCGGGATCAAAGGCAGATGTACAGACAGAATCCTCCTTGGAGGCCAGCCATTGAAGAAAGAGCCTGACCCCTCTGATGCCTCAGCTTTTATACTGAGTGTGAGGCTGCTGGGATGCCATACCCTGGTGGTCAGTTTTGGGTCCCCTGTCCTGTCCGCTCCTCCCTGCAGGTGCCACCCTTCTGCGCTTTTCAGCTTCCGATCCTCCAGCGGGGCAAGTAACAAAGCTGGCTGCCCTGGGCTGATAGAGCAATAAGGATAAGCAGGAGCCTTTCTGCATCCCATCCCTTGGCATTAGTTATAAATATCAGACCTTATCTGCTAGAAGCGGATACTGTCTGAAAACTATGCCGTTAATTTCAGAGAGTTAGAAGAGGCTTAACAGAAAAGTAAAATTACTGAAAAGAAAATTGGTTCTGTTTTACCTCAAAGCAGGGCAGACAGCAAGCCTTGAATTGTTCTGTTTGGTTTGGGAATCTGCTGTTTCATGTCTCCCATCCCTTTCCTGAGAAACATTGAGAGCATCAGCCCAAGCAAGTGTGGACAGGGTAATTCCCTGCCTCTATGCGACGGGACTCAGTGTTGTCTCTATTAAGTACTCGCTTATTTATAGTTACGGAGTATTTCAAAGTTGAAATAGATGTTTCCTTGCTGAGCACGGATGTACTGTGACCATGTAGGGAGATGCTTGTGATGGTCAATGACTGCGTTTTCCTCTGTCATCCGCAGAAAAATAAGGAGAAAATAACTTTGAAAAGAATTAGTTTGTCTTAGAATTATTTTTTTTTTCTTTAGAACAACAGTTTAAAATGCAGGTTTAATATTCTGTGTCAAGATGGAAGTCATTTCTATAGTTTGCTCAATTTTAATAAATATATTTTGCTCTTACCTTAATAGCGCTATTGTGGCTCTAAGTAGTCTGTGTAAAACACCTTTACAAGAGGTACATCTTTTGGAAAACCAGGTTAAATCTTAAGGAAACAGGAACAAAGCTGAAGTGTCAGAATCACATACTGTTTCTGAAAGGAGGTTGTAGCGAGGTGGGGGTCAACCTCTTCTCCCAAGTAACTAGCGATAGGACAAGAGGAAACGGCCTCAAGTTGTGCCAGGGGAGGTTTAGGTTGGGTATTAGGAAAAACTTCTTTACCGAAAGGGTTCTCAAGCATTGGAACAGGCTGCCCAGGGAGGTGGTGGAATCGCTGTCCCTGGAGGTATTTAAATGACGGGCAGACGTGGTGCTGAGGGACATGGGTTAGGGGTGGGTTTGGCAGTGTAGGTTTATGGTTGGACTCGATGATCTTGAAGGTCTCTTCCAACCCAAGTGATTCTATGATTCTATTCTATGAAAATCTTGGTCAAGCCTGTCCTTGAATATAGACATGGAACTGAGGCAGAAAGTATGTTTCTTGGGGATAATTTTTGCCTTTAATGACTAAAATAGCTGTTCCAGAAATAGTTATACATTTTGGATCATTATCTTTTAATCAAGCTTGTGTGCTACATCTCTAGAAAATTACCACCTACTGAAATAGAGCTACAGAAATATCTTTAGTGTCTTATTAAGTTCTTTCAGCCTTTAAAAAAACCTTTTAAAGGATTGAGATTTTGCTGCCAGTCATGCTGGTATCAATCTTGGATAACAATACTGATGTCAATACAATTACATCAGCTTGACACTAATGTCAATGATGTCAAAATCTGGCTTAATATCCAAGACTTTCTACCTCAAAAGCCAAATAGATTGTTTCAAAATCTCAGTTATAACTCTGCTGAATTCTACTTTCTACAGAAAATCTTTCATTACCTTTTAAAATCTATGGGACTTTGTTATAGTAATGGCAAGAGCCTTTCCTTTACGCTCATAATCAGTTATTGATTATACCGTGAGATGAAGAGTCCTCTGGTAGAATAACATTACTGTCTGATTTAATAAGATAATTGCTATCTTTATTCATAAATATTGTGTTTTATTGCTTTCTGTTAGTGTGGCACATGTGGGATTCATAATTTATTTCAATTACACCACTCATCAGAGAAGCTAGTGAAATGTGATATTAGCAATGCTGCTTTTACTGTACCACCATAGGTTTTCTGGAAATGGACAGGCCCATCCTCTATGGGACAAGAGCTCTTTTCCCGTCTTAAAAAAGCTAATCAGGTCTAAATAATAAAGGAAAATTAATTTAGATGGCTTAGGACACTTTCAACCTGAGTACCAGGAATTTGAGCTAAAAGCAAGAAAGGCAGGATGGAGGGAGAGAGAAAAGCGGAATTAAAAGAGAGTAGGCAGGAGAGAAGGAGAAAGGTGAGAGGAGTCTCAGAGGTGATGAAGACAACAAAAGCTAAGAAAGGGAGAGAGTGTGAAGTGCTGCAGAAGCAAGAATAGGAGAACTACAAATGCATTTTCTATGCACAAAACACTTTTGGCTGGACAAAAAGACTGGAAGGCGATAATAAACAGACGAGAAGAAAAAGCTGTTTTTGCTCTGACTCCTGCATTTGTGGGCTCACTGAACATTTCCCCTAATTTACACTTCTCGAGAAATGTAACACTCCCAAGCTTTATGCAGCTTTACTTCACACCCTCATAACACGGCCCGTAGTCTCTGAGTCGTTCTCTCCCTTTCATCAGACCTCAGAGCTCGTGAAGCTCAGGGTGAATAATAATGCGTTCTCAGGTATCTTTTGGATCTGTTTTGGAGTCCTCTGGATTCTGTACCTGGATTTTGCTGGGACATGGACTAAAGTCCTTTCCTTTTGTTTGATCTTGTGGCAGGATCAAAAGTGGCAGTTACGGATCCAAGGTTCACTATCAGTGAAGAGGTCAGATATTGAGCGCCCAGAGTTTGCAGGAGACTTCTTTAAGGGTTATTCTTAGAAGAAAAGTAGAGGAAAATCAGTAATTTCAGGGCAGAAAAGAGGGATGTTGTCAGAAGTGGTGTTTCTAAGACATGCTTAGGGGATGTTGCACAGAACTAGCTGCTCCAGCCCTCACCTCCCCTGCCTCTTTTATTCCGAAGGGCAAAGCCTCTTGGACTCTGTGGCTGGGGTTTGGTGGGATATCTGACAAGACTCTTCCTGTTTTTTCCTGCATTCAGCTTGGCAAATCTCCTTCTTAGTCCTGACATGTAGCAATTCAGTGGCAATTATAGCAGTAATAGTAATTTGCACAGACAGTAACATTAGGAACATGTGCTTTTGTCCATACTCTAAAATAATTTTACAGTCTTGGAAATTTTTAGGTGGCCAGCCAGCTCTTCAGAGCTCCTGATTAACAGCACCTCAGAGCATCAACAGGGCAGAACTTGTAGGAACTCAAGTAACTTTTTGTGGCGCTATAAGAGATTATACTGATAAAACCATGTTTTTCAGGTGGAGTGTGATGCATTCTTGTCAGCACACAGATTTCAAGCAGCCTAATGTAATGCCCACTATCTTTTATTATTTATAAAAGAGATATGTTTTTTTATAGTGCTGGGAAAGACCGCTTTGTTACTCTCTGAAGATCAGGCAGGTCAGGAGAGAATATTGGAAACTGAACTTTTCAACCTGGTGGCCCCTGCTGTCATGGCAGGCAGCGGCCTGACAGGAACACAAGTTCAGCAATACAGAGTAGTAAAGAAAAATCTGGCTTTGCAACTTTTCTCTGTCCATAACAAAGCTCATCTTTTTGTGCCAGCAAGACATTGCATGCAGCACACATTTCAAATTCAGTTAATCTCAAAATAATTCAAAAATCAAAGAGCTTATTCAACCATCAAGACATACCAGATTGACTCACTGCGTATTCATGGAGGGGATAGCAGGGAGAAAAAGAATTCAATATCAGAATCAGTAAAAGCAGCACTAGTTTTTCTTCAGTCTAAATTGTTTTTAGACCACACAAGCGCACTATGAATACTAAAAGAGGTACCAAAAGAATATTTTATGATTGCATTGTTTGCATTACTCATCTAGGAATAAAATTCACAAAGGTGGCAGTTGTACATATGTGCACATGCTCTTTCTGCCTCGCTGCAGGAACTTGCATATTTTTAACACCGTTTCAGGGCTGCGTATACATCTGCTGTCACCACACGCCTGACATTCAAATCCAGTGTCAAAGACCATGTGCACACGCAGCTGGTGGCCTAAGAGATTTTGCTGTGATATTAGTATTTGCTTACCCAGTTTCAGCGTCTCGCGTTTTGAATGTTGCATGGAGAATAATTCAGACACCATTAGAAATAGAATTGTTGCTGCCAAATTAATGTGTATTTATGACAGGACACCTGCTAGAGATAGACAGTGCCTAGAGCGGGTGACAGTATGTGGCTGATTCTTGTTAAGTAAAAGAATGTATTTACCTGTAAAGCACGTCTGGATGCAGGACTGCACCCCAGATTAACAGCACGGTCCCATGGATGCCAGTGCTGCTCCGTGCCACTCAGCAGGGAGCGAGGAGGGTCAGCACATGGTTCAGGTCACTGAGATTAGGACCAAGAGCTATGGGAACTGGGAGGTGACAAAGTAGAGGAGCCTGTCCTTGCTGCTGAGCACAGGGAATACCTGGGAGCAGCCCATGGAACACCCTCGGCTGTGACACTTGCTTAAGGCTTAGCTTAGGCTGAGCTGTTGTAGAGTATACGAGGCTCCCCTCACTGCTCCACCTACCACTTCTTCTGAGCAAGAACAGATTATACAGCAATAAATCGCTCTCATCTCTTAGGCCCTAAATTTATGTCATTCCTGTTTTATCTTTTATGTGCATCTTAGAAGTTTTCCAGACACTGAACACTGAATTGCTGCAGACACGCAACCTAGTTCCACCATTCTCCTGCATGAAGTGTGAAGGGCTTTTATTCTTGAAACTTGTAGACAGCTCAATAAACTAATTTCTTTCACCTGTTAGTTATCAAGGTTTTGTTTGTCTTTGCACAGCAGAATGTAATTCAATATAAGTCAATTACAGACCCCTCTTTTAATTGTCAGTCAAACAGTGAAGATGGTAACAGTCATGAAACACTTACCTTTATTCATTAGGGAATTGTGCCAGCACCAAGGTAAAAGGCATGATGTGACATGAGAGGACTTCAATTTCCATGGAGATTTCACCGGGGTGATGCTTGCAGAATTAGGGTCACATGATAAGCGTTTAACCAGCTAACAGCTGAAAAAAACCACAAACCCCACATGATTTCTGAGCAACCTGGAAAGGTGATTTTTTTTTCCTTCACCTATTTCATGCAGTAATTCATTACTAAACAGTGGGGCTGCTGCGGGATAAAGACTCTAAGCTTCTGCTTGGAGAAGGAGTTCTTGGGTCTTGTGACTGTTTGAATAAACTATTTCACTAGCTTCTAGCCCACTCAGTAGTGTGTGTGTGAAGTTTGGGAATACCACTTAATTGTACTTTTGAAGAGGAATAGTCTTTTAAGAGTAGGTAGATGGGATCATACCAGGAAGTCCAGTTCTCTGTCCTCTGTGGCAATGACCAAATATCAAGAGTTACAGGGAAAATTATGTTTTTTCTCTCCCGGTCTCCAGCAGTCAGACATTTTCACTAGTCTGCAAATATCTGGAAACTGTTCTGGGGGTATAACCCTCCTTGCACATCTCACTATTATTTCTTTTCACTACTCATGAGATCTTTAGTTCCTCTCTGAATTGAGGTCAGCAGTGGCGTATCATGGCAGAGGGAGCCTGGAGGTTGGGCTAGTAAGCGAGTTTGCTGTGTATAACTGTCCCATAAGCCTGGCTTTGGTGCATTTTGGCAAGATTTATTCCTTGTTCCCACTTGAAAGACTTTTTCCTACCTTATAATACATAAAAGCACCTAAAATTTCCTCAGACTTGTGCTGTCTTCCCAGGCAGCTCTGCTGCATTTTCTCAACTTGCTACCAGGCCATGGAGTCGTGATAAACTGGGTCACACCCATGAAGGAGAACAAAGGATAAAAGGAGATTACAAGAGCATATTTGCTGTTGAACTCTTGCTTTAGTTGTTCCCTGTTGATGTGAGTGCTGCTATATGTTCTTTATGTTAACATCAATTATTTATCTTCTTTTGGCAGTATGCCACTCTTCCTCCGCCTTTGAAGTGATTGATGTGGTGAAATAATGAGAGATGATGGAGCACCACGCACCACCACTCCTCAGCTTAACTAGGGGGGCATGAGTGAACAATGTATGCTCTAGCTTTTACACGTACATTTTTTTTTCCAGCAACATCGATGGGGTCACCTAATTTCTTTCCTTGTTCATAAAGGGTCTGACCCACAGAGCTGGTTAGTCCTCTTGTTGTCTACCCTATGCGGACTGCACGTGACACGGAGAAGATTAACCAAGCAAGTGATGTTTCCACTAGCTATATTTTCTCCCTTTTCACTGTTTGAAAAGGGTTCATCAGCAAAGCAGGGGTAGGTTGGCTTCTAGACTGCTTGCTCACACAGTAACAAGAGCTTCAGGAGGTATTGTCAGGTCCCTGCCCCCCTGCCTACTAATAAAATAAAAGCCAGTAAACCTCTTAACAGCCCTTTGTGCTGTATGTGGGCATTGATTATGGAGGATCACAGTTGTTGCTATTGACAAACTGAATCAAATTAAAAACTGCCACAGACTGTTCCAGCTCTTTGGTGAGAGAAGAGAACAAAGGGTGGTGCTTCTCTTGCTTTCCAGAAGTAACGTGGAGGAATAACCCCAAAATCAGGACAAAGCATTAATGGAATGGAAAACAGCTCAGGGTTCATTCTCTAGTTGCATCTTTCTTTTCTGCTTTAAGCTTAAAGCTATAGACTTTTTCTGTTTGATACTGTCAACTGCAATTGCTTGCAATCCAACCTTTTAGCTGTCTAGCTGGAACCATTTATTTTTAATGTAAAAGACATAGGCAATTTACAGCAAATAGTAATGGAAATGTATTATAAATGTTAGAGGTTCTGAGCAGGCAATAAGTTATAAAACTTTATGTACCCATTTTACACATGCACAGCTCTCTTCAGTTGTAATGAAAAGGCCTAGTTAACGTTATTTCTTACATCTTCATTCTCATTAATGCTTTTTTCACATCCCAGCACACTCTAGTTCATCAACCACCACATTAGAAATACATACACTTTTACATAACCTAAGGAGATATCTATAGGTTCTTTAGAGCTTTTTTATTACAAAAGGTTACTCATTACCTTGCAGAAAAGACGTTTGGTGCGTCAGCTTATGGAAGGGGTGGGGAAGAGTTGATTTCTACCAAAGCCTTAAGCATTTATTCAAGTACTTTAATTTGTGCCATCCAGAAAAGATGAAACCTCTAACTATATTAGCAAAAACGCATTACAAATAGCTAGTTTTTAAGGTTGATAATCTGTTTTGCTTTGGAGCTTATGGCTATTGCTTTTCCTGAAACATTGAATCAAATATGTATTTTAAAATTCATATGGCTTTGTGCCAAAATCCCAATAGGTGTAAGGACCAAAGCAGGTCTTACATTAACTCTGGAAATCCGGTCTCTCATGCCTACAAGAGGGAATACAGCACGCTTTCTTCTGAAGGAAGGCTTAGTTCAGATTAGTTGCTCTATGTTCTGCTAAAAGTTTAAAGTTTGTAACAAAATCCATCATCCACTCCTTGCTGCTGAGAGTGATGGAAAACCCTTCCCTTCTGTAATGATCTGTGTAATGTGGAGTGCACAGGTGCATGTGATGCTCTTTATTGGCTGCATAGAAAGAGCAGACTGGAAGGATCCGCTAATGGTTCTCTTCAAACACATTGTCCTTTGAAATAGGTGGTTGGAAGTTTAGGTGTTTGAGTAGAATTCTGTGCAGATATGAAGAGTAGGGATTTATTGTATTGCTTATTCTGTTTTGATATTTTTTGATATTTTGATATTTTTGTCATATTTTCTGAAAAAAATACCAGCCAATTCTCATGCCAGGCAGACCCAGGTGAATGACCAGGTGAATGGGCAGCTCTAGTTCTGGTGTCTCAGCCATGCTGAGCTACACTTGACCTTTGTGAACCCAAGTTTGGGCTGAGCAGAAGCACAATGTGAAAATGAGTGTGTGGAAAAACTGATAATGGAGAATCTCCAAAGTAGATACATTTTCTCTTGCACGTATTTCCCAGCTTCCATCTGCTCATTCCCCAGCAGACATCAGCAGGGGTTGGCTGCTGCAGTATAAAGAGATTCTCTGAAGAACAGTTTCTAGTATGGTCAGGCTATTTAAATAAAATCAGTCATTTCTATCCTACCTAGGTATCTAAACATGTTTACCCTCTTTCTTGAGCAGGGGTCTATAACTGGAGCTATGTTGTCTAATCTCAAAGACTAGAATGTGAGTTCCTGAACACTAAGAGCACAAATCCTTATGGCTTACATGAGAGCTTTGTAGAAATTATTTCTGATACTTCTGAGCGAATTAGCAGCTGTGGCCCACTGACTTCCAATGAGATTTGGGTACATGGAGTTCTGACAGACACATCTGAAAATTCTGATCTTAGTGCTGTTGGCAAAAAGATGCATGGCACTTTTTGTTTACAGCTAACCTGAATTTGCGTCGGTTGATCTTTTGAAAAGAGTGATGATTTACATGTTGTTAGCACCGATGACAATTACAACGCTAAAAACCTTTTTTTTTTTTTTAAAAGGAGGACACTTCTTTCTTATTCCAAATAACTCTTTTGGGGTAGAACCTGTTCCTTTCCATTACCGCTGTTGGAAGGAAGTTCAAAACAAAAAAAACACCCAAAAGTGAAGAGGAGAAGAATTTCTTCAGAAATAGGAAACGGGAAGTAAGGCAGAGGCTTTGTTTGTGTTTATGAAGACAGCCAATTGCAATGAATATCTGTGAACCTTTTTGCATTTAGAAATTGTTCTAATATATCTAAATCCCTCCGGAGGTAATTTTCTAATGAAAACTGACTGAGCTCGTCATCAATAACTTTTTTGATCAAACCCACTTTTTCATTCACCAAGTCACCATAAACGAATGCTTTGCTTTCCAAAATTATTTAGCAAATGAGTAAGATAAACAATTCTCCATGTGTTCTTTGGTTGTGAGCAGTTTGCTATAAACCTCTTTCACTGAAAACTAGAAGCTTTATTTGTTTTGAGTAAATGGACAGATCCCATAATATTTTGTTTCTACTTTTAGACTGGATGTAGTTATGAGATCACAGTTCCATATGCCAGTGTTTGTCCTGATTTTACCAGAATTTCCAAGGGTATCGAGGCCAAGGAAAAAAGGTTCACAGAAGTATTCTGAATCTTTTAGCAACTAGGCAGTTAAGCATAAAATGTCTCCAATGTGACAGACAGTTAAATGATAAAATACCTTTCTAGTAACTACTGAAGATAGGAAATAATATGTGAAAGGGGCAGGAAGTGTTTCAAAGGGCACTTGATAATAAAAGGTCTGCAAGTGTTATTTGTAAGTGATTTATTGATTTGTTCAGTGTAGCATGTGAGACTGTACTGATTTATACAGAACATATACAAGAGCCGTGTCATTACAAACTGCAAACCAATCTTTAAAATTAGTTACTGTCCAATAGCTTTTGGAAAGATATACCTGTCCTGCTGCCAGCCAGCCCAGAGCACAATGATTAGTTGAAGATGAAAGTTGATGTGAGTAGATCAAAGCTCAGTATATTAGGTGAAGTATTTTTAACATAGATTTATGAACCAGGATTCTGGTTCCTTTTGTGTTCTCTTGGGAAAGAAAAATTGAAGTACTCCAAGGATTTTCCTTTTCAATATCTGGAAGTTACTTGAACTTTTCTAGTTGCATTTCCCTTTCTCTCTGCTTTCTCTAGCCTATCCAAACTCCTCTTTTTTTTTTTTGCATCTACTCTTGGGGTGCCAGTACACTGTAAGTTACATTTCTTCATGGTGTCTTCACCAGTCCCCAGGCATGGGTCTGTCTTTCAAGATGCAAAACCTGCTTTTTGGTTCTTGATGTCCCATGTTCAATCCTAACTGATAAACAAGATCAACATTCCTATAGATACGTCTAGTTTTCTAATGATAAAATTTCATCTGAATGGTACGGTGTACCTATCATAAACTACCTGAGCATCTATCACTTCCAAAGGATGGGAAATCGAGACCTCTGAAGAATTGATTCTGCAAGACATAAAGACCTTCAACTTTAGAAGAAAGTCTGTTGCCCTGGAAATGGTTGCTAGGGCAAAGGAGTGCCTTTTGGCACAGAAATCTGATCTTTAAAAGCAAAACTCTCATGACATGAAATGAAATCTTGTGGCTTATGTGTTTCTTAAAAGAAGCCCAAGACCTGTGCTGTTTCATATTTCTCCAATATAAAAGCTTTTACTTGTCAATACTTGATGATCTGAAAATCCTTTGAGCCCTTAGCACTCACCAAGGGAATGATGAGAACCTGGGCTGCAGTATTAAACTCATGGTGCTCTCAGATGTACCCACCGTGATCTGCGCAACCGATGCAGAGCCGGAGCCCAGCTTCCACATGAGGCTATTCGGCAAGCAGCCGCACAGCCGAGGGCAGAGCACAGACAGCACTTTTGTTCATTATTGTCTGCATTCCCACAGAGCCGAGAAGCCCGGCGCTGGGCTGTGGAGCGCGGTGTGCTGTGCACCACACTAACCCTGAGCACGCAACATGTTGTTGTAAGATGAGGCAAAAGTGGTCACTAAAGACAGAAGAACACAAAGAAACAGCGTGATGACAGCAGATGGCATGCTAGATCTCAGCACGCAACTGTCCCAGGTTGGTCATTTGCTAGCTGTAACAGCAAGGAAATCTTTGTGGAGAGAGTTGAGGGGCTGTAATAAGTAACTTTGGAGATGTTCAAAGTGAGTTGCTTCCTAGCATGAAGGACACAGTAGCAGAGAGGATGAAGCTGCTTCTGTGTTTTTGTAGCAAGTGGATGGTGAAGGTGGAAGTCACTGGTTGAAGAGAAGTGACAGCCTGTTTCACAGTGCAGAATGAGAGATGACAAGGCAGAGACAGGCAAGGAAGAGCGTAGAAAATGAAGATGTTTTGTGTTTGATACAAGATAAAAGAAGGGACCAAAGGAGGACAGATAGGCTGGCTGGTGTGGTCAAAGTGACAGGGTAGGAAAATCATCTTTCCAGAAGTATTGCAAACAGATGGGAGCGGGGCCAGAACTGCGTTTGTCAAACCTGGAAAAAAGATGTTGTTTTGAAAAAGAGAAAAGGTATTGGGAGTATTGGGAGCCTGGAGAGAGCTTTTCCAGTGTGATCTGATAAGAAAAGGAATATCTGAATTTTATGTAGAGAGCATCTGTAGGACTTACGCATAAGCTGGATTTGGGGACAGAGAGAAGGATCTGAGTTGAAGGTTATCCCAGGTTACGCATTGCAGCAAACAGCACTGTACTGTCAGCAGTGACTGAGGAAAGAAAGGGAAAAAGATTTGAGAAGCCTTGCTATGTTAAGCTTAAGCTAATGACTAGATATCTCTGAAAAGATTTTAATTCAGACAGGGTATGTTGGAGCAGAGAGATACTTTTGTGAGTTGCTAGGATAAAAATATAAATTGAATTTATGTTTTCAAATCAGCTCTGGGCAGCTAAAGTTGACAGTTCCTCTCGCAAAGGAGAAGAGGGGACAGCACTTGGGATTCACTAGTGGAAAAATTGAGCTGGAAAACATGCCACAGTCCACATCATTCATGGCAGGTCACCAGGTACAGGGTGGTTTGATGGGGCTCTCATAATATAGAGAATGATGACTATGGAGCAGCTGTGGATACTTCCACGCTTTTGCAGTTGCAAAGGGTGGTTAGATGGTTTGTTGCTGCCTTAGTGAATATAGATGCTGGTTGTAGAAGCAATTCAAAGTCCTGTTTTATCCTTGGGGAGAGGAGAAGGCTCATGTGGTAGTGTATTTTTCTCACTGTATCAATTTTTCATCTGCTTGTTGAATATAATTGCTGAGCCCAATTTATATGTTATTTCCTCTTTGGCTTTGTATATATAATTTTAATTTGTGTCATAGACTCAGACTGTTATCCTTTCTTTGTTTTTCAGCATATTAATGAGAAACAAGAGGGCAGAGGAAACCAGAATATTTTAGGTCTAAGCCTTCAATTTAGTATTCTGTGTGCACTTCATTAGCTGAAGCTGTTTAACAAGTGTGGGTTTTTTTGTTTTTTAATACGGTCTGAATTCTGGAAAGTACATGCTATACACCCAGTAGGTAAAATACATGCTATTCTTCTGCGGTGCTAGCTTCTGTGCTCAAAAATTGCCTCCACTGGAATTGCCTCTGGTGGAATTATGCTCCTAAGTTGTACGAGATGGATACAAGCCCCCGTGGGTGCAGTAGTGGATGACAGCCATGGCATTCAGCAGGGACCGCAGGTTAAATTTTCAAAGCAGGTACCAGGATGGAGTGTAGCAGGTCCAGTGCTCCCCGAGGCCACAGGTGAGCTGGAGGGAAGGGGCTGCTGTGCAGCGGATGCCCACTGGAGGAACCCAGCTGTGGCTGCTTGCAGTGACATGGGGGAAACAAGGGGAAGGGCAAGGCTAAAGGGATGTTAATTAACTTTGTTATGACGTAAGTTTATATTTTCATCACAGTTGACCTTGATGAGGCATTTTCTGGCTGATGGATTACCTGAATGGCACTGAGCCTGCGCTTTCTGAGCTTGCAGAACCATCAGTGTTAGAAAACCAAATTCTGGCCGTTGGTCCCTGCTGCACTCTGGCCCCGCTTTATCCTTTGCTCTCCTTTTTGCTAGGAGTGGTATAAAGCCTACTGTTAAGCTACCTAAGGTTGGAGTCACTGCTGATCATGAACTATCTTTTGATTACCATTTTAGTTGCCTCACAAAACCTGTATTTTGTTGTTGTCTGGGATACTGGAAAGATATGACCAGTGCCATTGCAGGAGGATGCTGCGCTGTTAATTCATTTTTCTGTTATGTGCCACCTGGGCTGCTGGAATCTGGGGCTTCTTAACTTTTCATGTTAGAACCCACCTGCAATCCTGCTCCAGGCATTCAAACTGCAGCGTATTACCGCACTGCATGGAAGCTGTTCACATTGCCTTGCAGTACGTTGGGATCATTCTAGGCACACTGAATTTCCCAGGCTGGCTTTTGCCACAGTGAAAGTATTTTCATGTGTTACAAAGAGGCATCTAATTAAAGTTGTAGTTCAGATCAGGAGCTGTCTTCTGAAATGAGTCTCCCAATAATCCCCAGTTACTGCACACTTAGATTTGCTTCATAGAACGGTCTTGGAGAGCAAAATAGCTGCGTTGTTTCATGATACTGGGACTGGGAAATACGCTGCTGGAGCAAGGTGTGCTCTGAGTGCTGCACAAATCCTGTCTACTGGATCAGACTAGAGATGGTCGAGGCTACTTCCCCTCTCATCCTCAAGGCACAAGGTGTGATTTTGTCCATCGAAACCAGCTGTTTTCTTTAGCAATTCCCTCTACTGTGCTGCATTACTTGCTAATGCCCATGTAGCCCAAGGTGACCAGGATTCTGTGACACTTGTGTGAGTTGGTGGGTGTAATTTCTAAAATAATTGCTCTTTTAGGGTTTTTTCTGGTTTTTTTGGGTTTTTTTTCTTTTTTCTTTTTTCAGTGAATGCAGACTTCATACAGTATTATCTTAGCTGCACAGTGTTACTTAGGGACAAGTTGCCTTTATCAGCTTTGTATTGTATTACGGGCAGTAGCTTGTCCCCTCCCTACACAGTCAGTTCACAATCAGCTCGCAACAATTTGACTGTTTTCTAAATTGTCTCCTAGTTTATGCTTAGACTCTGTGCTACATTTCAGCCAGAAGAAGGTATCACCTTTGAAAGCATTAGAAGGTGAAAGCAGATCATGAGCAAAGACTGCCTGCCATGTTAAGTCCCACTGGGTGCTACAGTTATGGTCCGTATCATTGTAGTAGTGGAGCATCTGCCATCTGTGAGGAAGAAACTGGGATAACCAGTTTCATGACGTGGAGAATCGGGTGCAGTGGGATCATATGACTTGTCCAGGGTCACAGAGACAGTCTGCATCAACACAGGGAATTAAGTCTGAACCTAAGATAGTGCCTTAATCATTAGATTGTAGTTTCCTGTTTCTTGTTGTCTCAATGGGAATGAATGAGGAGGAAAATGGGGAGGAAAAAAATACAAATTGCTGGCTGTGCCTTTATGTCGCTGCATTTCAGTATCTGCAATTGCCTTGTTGTCTTTCTTTGCTTCTGCCTTAGCAGTTTGCATAGTATTTTATTATGTAATTTTAAGGACCTTTACCCCATACTAGGCTAAATTAAAATGCCATGGCACCCAAACTGTCTGCTTGCTCTATCTCCTTATGAGGGAGTTTTCCCTAGGAGAGAAGTTCTCTGTTGCAGTAAACATTTTCTGAAGCACACCTACTGCTGTTTCTTAAATCTGAGAGGTAACAAACAGCATTACCGTAATGTATAGCAGAACAACAGCAGCAGAATTTTGGAAAGAAGCCTTCCATATTAGACTTGCTGGAACTTCTGTCGTGTCTGGATACGATAAGTGTAAAGCTGACCACCTCCAAAAAGTAATTGAGCCAAAAAGCCACTTGCTTTCATGTTTTTATCATTCATGGAATGGGATGCGTCTTATGTGAGCAGTTGGTGTGTTTGTTCTGGTTGTGCATAACTTTCAGACTTAAACTATGTGAAAAATGAAGCCTCTAACACAAATTTGCAGAGAATGAATTGTTTTCACCTGTGCAGCTTCTGGTGTCTAGGAGCGACTATCCATTTGGGATTTATATTTATACCCTGATCAGTTATAATGCTAAAATTAATGGAAATTGATAGGCTTCCAGCTATCTGCTCCCTATGAAAAAACCAAACATATTACACAATGTATTATTGCAATCAATAAGAATCAAACATTACTATGTAGGGAAAAGTTCACTCATCAGTGTTTTTTCTGACCAGCTCCTCTTTGCAAATAAGATAATGCTTTCCGAGTTGTTATGAAGCTTATTTATGTACTACCATTTTCTCTGCATGAATTCAAAAAACAGATAAGAAAAAATCCTAATTTAAAGTATAATTTATGATAAATTTTTTGGCACTGCAAAGGTTGATCACAGAAAAATTTAAATGTTGGAGCTTCATTTCATACTTATGATGTCTGCTGTGGCAATGGAGTTTAACTGCAGGACTTCTCTTCCTTCTGAAAATGCTAATTGGATTTTCAACAGGATGTTCATGAGTAAAAGATGGTGCTACGCAGTGAGACTTTTTTTTTCTTTAAGTAGTTCTGCTTAATGAAATGTATAAAAATCTTCTATTGTTCTGTCAAAATAGAAATAATGTGCTTACTCTATTTCCTGCTGTGATCAACCAGTCTGGTAATTTAAATCTAAATGTGCCATAATCTTGAACACCGGGAGGATTAGAAAAAATCATAAGGAAAACACCCACATTTACTTTTAATAGATGGCCTTTTGAGCTCATTTTCAATTTAGTACTGTCCTTCCTTGCTGAAAACAAAAACAAATTTCCTGAAAATAATATCAAAACAGCAGAAGTGCATCAATTAAGCCACAAGATTCAACAGGGCATATTTTAATGGGCCATTAAGCCTGGGGTGTATTGTGAAGTACCAAAGTAAAGGACGGATTACTTAAAGTACCCACAAAGTATATTAATGATTCATTAAAACATGCCATGTAAACAAATGGTCATATTATAACTAAGTGGCCTGATGGTACAATCATTTTTAGTGGTGTATTAAAGGAGGAAATCTACAAACAGCAAGATAAGAATTGGGTCCAGCCAGTTAAAATGAAGACTAAAGTCATTTTAAAAACATGAAATGCATAATATGTGCGATTTTCCCAGCGATATTCCTCCATGATCGAGGAAAGCAAATGTGTTTGATTAAATGCCTGGCAATATGGCTTTTTCAAAACATTTGGGTCTGAAGAGGCAAGTCCTGCTCTCAAGTGCATGGACTTTAAGAATAAGAGGAGCCCTACGACTCCCGTGTCTGAATTCATACAGTTGGGAAGGACGCTTTCTGTGGATCTGCTCCTCAGACTGTGAACCCCGGTAACTCCCTGCAGCTTGTTTTCAGGCAGCTCCTGAATGGAATGCAACGTCCATGAAGCTGTGAAGATTTCAGAATTTTTTGGAAATGCCAGTACTAGGTGTCACAGAATGGCACTTGCCATGGTGGTGTTATGGCGCAAGGCTGCGGGTAGTCTCACGGGACAGCAGCTGACTGCTCTCTTCAAATGTGGAGCTCTGCTACTGCCTTGCAGCGTACATAAAAATACTTTTTCTTGGCATAACATAAATACAGAGCAGTCCTTCGTCTGTTAAGCTCCAGGACTCAAGGAGTTAGGCCAAAAAACCTAAAGCGCTCTTGAAGAAGGACACGTTGCCACAGTGGTTGCAAAATATATTGTTGATTCATTAATGTGCAACAAATGAAGAGAGACCCCAAACCTGCATGTTCCTGATGGTGGGGATCAGGCACATGCCAGTACTGCACTGGTGCTTTGCTGTTACGGGAGCAGGGATGTTTTATACAGCGCAGACAGCGTTAACGAAGGGGCCGCAACCTTGCTGACTTACAGGAAAATCTTGCCTTCTCTGTGTACCTGGGTATCCCCTTGGCTGTTTTCTTTAACCAAAAAACTAAATGCCCTTTTTGATTTGAATAAAAGACTAAATCAGTGAGGCTCTTGAGCATGTTAAGACCCTGTTCAGTGAGAAACATTACTAAAGCACCCAGGAGGACATCTGGTAGAAATCCAGTCAGTAACTACAGGGGGCTTTGGGTCAAGCTTGAAACACTGGAACACAACTTAAACATGTGTGGCACTTTTTGAGTTACGCTTTGTGTCACTACAGTTCGATTGCTAATTTGGCTTTTTTACTGGTGTTGAATGCCTGCTCAATTGAGGCTCTTCCCATTAGAAGCATTAAGTGAACCCCCCATGAAGAGGAGGAGATGTCTGGAAAAATGCAGTTCGGGAGAAGGTATTTCTTCCTTCTCAGTTCACATCAAGTGCAAGAGCAGCAGTCTGTGAGAAGTAAGTAAGCCCTGTTTGTAGGGGAGCCTAGATTTAAGTTTTTCAAGGGATGGGTTTCATTTATCTTTTACAGGCCGCCTTCAAATGGTATAAAAAAAGTACTCCTAGGTGGGGAGATGGGAAGCAAAATTTCTGCCCCCAGTTAGTAAGTTAGCTCAGGTGCAAGTATCTAAGACTAAACTGAAACTGTAGCATGTGTAACTGAGTGAACGGTGGTTTCTGATTAGTTCTTTTTATGAAAGGACTTGTAATAAACTTTTTCATTTTATTTGGCTGCATCAATTCACAGCAAATGGATTGCAGTGAAATTTAACATTGCAGCAATTTCCTGCGTAACACCATCCTTACACACTGGGAATCAACAGCATATAATGGGCATTATACCCATGTCTCCCAAGAAACCATTTTCGCTCTATAGTTGGTCCATCATTTATATGGATCAAGACGGTAAAAAAGGGAAAGTAAAAAAAACATATTGAAAACAATGTGAACTGCATGTAATTTCTTCTTGATGGCTTTTAATGTATTACTGATCTTAACATATGGTAAATAGTGCAGGTTCTTTTTAGTAGTGCTGCCTCTGGTAAGGCATTTTTACTCTGTCTTTAAACAGTGTGTGTTCTTAAGCCTACACCTACTGAACATCTATAATAGAGAGGTATAAAGAGAGCTATTTAAAGTGTGGTACTTACTGTACATGCTTCAACTCCTCTAGAGCACAAAGAGGTTTGTGGAGCTGTCGTTTGTAAAAAGAAACTGTATAAAAACTTTATTTTAAAAACAATGGCCACCACCAAGAGTAATTGAAGGTGCTGGTGCCTGGACTATAGAAAGGCATTGCTGGTAAAGGTTGGCGCAGTTAAGTGAGATGGCCTTTTATTTGGTCGCCTTTAAAATGTAAGATCCTAATGAAAAAGAACTCTGTGTATTCAGTCCCGGTTTCCTTTTGCAAAAGCAGAAATTAGCTGGTACATTTTTATTATAACTCCCTTCTCAACTGGCATTTGCTTTCGTATAGACAGATTTTTTTTTTTTCTAATTTTTTCTATTGGGGATGGGAAAGTAATCACTAGAAAGTTCATTTTGTTTTTCCACACGGTTCATCCATTTCCTCCTGCCACTTCTATTTCCCCTGGAAACCTGTGTTTATAGCCTTCCTCCTCAGTACTTTGCCTCTCCAGAGCTCTCTATCTGTATTTTTTTTTTTCTGTCCTGCACTTTTGCTGCTCCTTCCCTTTTAGAGAGCTGTGTTCGTATTCCTTACACTTTTGTCTTTCCCTTCTCATGGAATTCAGCAGCAAAACTCCCAGTAATTCCTCTTGGAGCCATGCTGACCCTGCTCTGCCTGGGACATCGCTCTCTGCCCTTTAAAGGGCTGGGAGCTTGCTGCAGACTTCCCTGCTCTGAGCAACCTCTTCTTTGACCTTCTGTTAAAGGTTTCATATAGCATATAACATAAAATCTCACCTGCAAAGTAAGCCGAGTCATTATTATCTAACCCTGGTGCTCTACAGGATCAGCAAGAGGCTGTTACTGTCAGCGTGCGAGGGTGATACTGGAATGATCTTGTTACCTCTCAAAAATACTGGGGAAATAAACACTTTGGGCAGCAGCAGTGTTTCCCTTTTAAAAGAGAGAAATAGTTGTATATGCTGAGGAAAGTGTAGCACCACAACGAAAGTGTTATCCAGCTTTTACAAAGAACTCCTTTTGATGTGATCACCAAATGCTGGGAGGCCCCTGAATTGCTGCGTGGGGTTTCTGGCGCGGAAAACGGCTCTGCTGGAAGCCTCGCTGATGGCTCGGGCTCGAGTGACTGGGTGTTCTTCAACAACATTTACTCCTTTAACCTCCTTTGCAAATGTAAGTGATTGAAGTTTTTAAACCATCTTGGCTACTAGACTTACGGTCTTTTAGAAAGCTGTTTCCCCGCTTCATTAGAAAATAGTTGAAGTGATGAAACATAAGGTGTTCTTCAGAAGGGACAGGGAAGAGTGGCAGTCAGAGAATAGCTCTAAGATGAATCTGGTTTATGTGTTTTTGATAAGGCAGTGATAACTTTGTTGGATTCAAGTGTCTGCAAAGTTTTCTTACGGCTTCGACCTGAGAAATACCACCATGACTGTGTCTCTAATTCAGTGTCTGTCTATATTCCCCTCTTCTGAAACTGCTAAAAACTGCTTCAACCAGGTAATGGACTAAAATACATGAACTGTGCATTTCTCTTACCTTCTTTGAGAAGAATGAACTCATTCCCATACTTGTTCATCATTCTCTTTCCTCAGGACATATAGCCCTCTTCTCCTCTGAATCCAGGGCTGGTTAGCACGCTTCTAACAGTGCTCCAGTCATCTCCCTCTACTACCAGGCGTGTGATAGGCAAGAGCTGAGCCTCTCAGCCGTATAGCAACTGCAGCAGGCCCTGAAAAATAACATTTTATACCTACACAGCCAACAATTAATCCAAACCAATTTCTGCTTATAGCATGCATAAACTTTCCTCTTCAAAAATACATTTTAGGCAAACCTTTCAGCTTAGAAATGATTCAAACAATACAATGATTTGTGTTTTTAACATCGATGCTAGGAGTACGGGAGATGGTGGTTTGAGTATCATCTTGTCATTTCAAATATAAAGATTGTACCTGTATTGTCAGAAGTTTTGGGAAACTATGGAAGTTTTAACTGTTTGGGTTTTTTTCCCTGCTCCTCTACTTCCCTGAGCCAGATAAGCCTGTGAGGCTTTTTAAATCTCAGACAGCTATTGGTGTTATAAGTACTTCTTAATTGCATATTTTGGAGAGGCTATAATGGCCCAGTGATTTCCTAGATTTGCAGGCTAGAAGGCATCACTGTGATCATCTAGTCTGACCTCCTCCAGAGATGTAGAAATCACTGGGTGAAATCCCATTAAATGGATTAAACAGTAAGTGTAAAATTAAAAAGATAATAAAATTTCATATTTCTTCTTGGTGCTGGTCCAGGACTTAAGGTAGTGAGGTAGTGCAGTGCAAATGTACCTGATTTCCATGTTTTCTCCCTATACAGTGTTGCAGAAAAGAAACCTCTCTTACCATTTAGCATGTGTTAGCTTCTTTTTCCCCTTGAATGCTTCTACTTTAAGACGGAAATATAATCTTGTTGGTGGATGTCAGGCTGTCCATGCACCTGTAACAACAGTGGTATATCATCGCTGTCATGGCCCTGCTTACAGCCTGAGACCTTATATATATGTCAGACATCACTTAGCAAAGGTGATGGAGAGGACATGTACAATGTCCTCAGGGTCCAGGAGCAGATCTGGTGCCTATGTTCTGTCTTCCAGCTTGTATTAAACTGAACGCACCCTAGAATCTCCCATTGGAGAGCCAGGACCAAAACCAAGAGCAGTCCTGGAGCCACCTTATCACATGCCGTAGTACAGATCACCTTTTTTAAGCTCTCTGGGTCTTTTCAGTTACTGCTTACTCTGGAAAGGATCAGATACCATCACTTTTTCCATTATCTTTATCTTTGGTTTTTAGCAGTAAAAGTAAGTTATGCACAGCACCTCCCGTGCAGCTGTTAAGCTGGTTGCTTTAAATAAAACAGCACCAGTCCTGTATTACAGTAATAACACTAACGAGGTAAAACTAACTCTCAGACTGACATAGTCTGAATTCCAGTGAAGACAACACCAAGGCAACTTAAGGTGTAGTATTTGCTTTTCCTGCAATTGATTGTGCGTTACCTGTTCCTCCCGACTTAACAGGTGATTTACAGTCAATAGCGTGTGTGTCTGTGTGTGTAAGGATTCACTGTAACTCTCCAAGGAGAATCTTCAGGAAAGATCTGACAGACTAGGTTTTGCGTATTCCTCTGAAATGAACTTTGAGAAATAAGATTCTTGATGTTATTACTCTGTGGATTCAAACGAAGCCTAGAAACATGTACCCACCTATCCCCAGGAGCTTCAGGAGGGTGCAGTCAGAAATGTAAAGGTTCCATGTTTCTGTGTCGGTTCTGGTGCATTCTATGTGGAATTTCCCACAGCATGCTGCTGGCAGAGGAGAAGGTGGGAGTTCCTTCACAGCAACCCTTTCCTTCTTGTCAGCCAAAAAGATTGCTAGTCCTCTGCTGATTCTCTGCAGAATAGAAAAAGTCTTTGGAGCACAGGAAATTTCCCTGGTGTGTAAAAAGCATGTTGTGTCATCCATTACTTAAATGAAGGCTAGTTTGTGCTTATACTGAAAACCAGAGATGTCTTGCTAAGTAAGAAAGAAACTTTAGATATTTCCAGTCTGGAAAACTTGATGTCTGCAGTACAGGGGGGGAATTAAAAAAACACCACCACAACAGAGACTGACTGCAGACAAAGAGTTGGTCAGTAAAGTGCCTTACCAGGTGGATAAAGAAGCATTTGCTTTTGCTCTGGCTGATGGAGTAGGTGACCTGGTGTAGTAGGTGTTTGTGCTGCACTGGTATCTCCTCGGGTGGCCACTTCTGAAGTACACGTGGACTTCATGAGTTGCTTGGGGTTGTCTGACATAATACGTTTCTTTCAGCAGCACCGATGTTGTGGAAGTATCTACCCAGAGAGGCAAAACATGCTGGAATGGCAAGAGATGTTCACTTGAATAATCTTTTTGGATAATGCAAATGGGGTTATGAATTAACAGGCTGGAAGAGTAAACAAGATAAGAGCTAAGTGCTTTTGGGGACTGTGTAAAAAATAGTCAAAGGCTAATTGCAAATGAGTGAGCGAGGCAAGCCCATAAATTAGAAGGGGTGAGAATGGAAAACGGAGTGGTCAGGTAGTAAGATAGTCAGGTCAGGTTTCCTTAGGTAGAAGGCTCACAAATGCATAGAGTAGTGGTTAAATTGTGGGTACAGTAAACAACATCTCATAAGAAAGAATATAAAAGTAGATAATATGGCATACAGGATAAAAGAGTTAAGAATAAAAGATTAGACTGAGTAGGCAAGAGAGACCAAAAAGGCAAGAAATTGAAAACACTGGATCTGAAGTTGAGAATTAATATCTACTGTAATGTTTAAGGAAGAATAGGGGAGAAAGTTAAAGTGGAAGATACTTGTGATGAGTGAAAAAACTGAAAGAAAATATGGGAGAAAAAATAGTACCCATCTGTAGAAACTAAAGAAAAGAAAAAGATTCTGTGTTTTACAGGGGCTGAAGGGTCCGGCAAGCAGGAAGAATGTCAACCCTCCTTTCCTAGTCCTTAAACAGTTTGAAAGAGCCTTACGAAAATCACTGTTGTTAAGATTCAAACTGTAAGGTGAAAGACAAAAGATGTTTTTTGAAAACAGCCAGAGCATCATTTCTTATGCATCTGTTTTCCAACCTTGAGCATAAGTCACTGTCATTTTTGTAGCCTCCATTGTACTAGGAAACTGTAAGTCACAATATAGCACAGCACAAAACAACAGGAACTCTGCATATAAATACATATATTTCATTGTACAGTGCATTTTATCCTGTTGTAGCTACCTACCTTTCTGATAATAATGAGTTTGGCTTCATAATGTCTCCTGGAAAATAGAACATGAAGACTAAAGACACTAAGCCATTGGCTTCAGTGTAGACACTTGGAAAGCTTTGATTGTGGGATGCCCTGTAAGGTTTATAGGGTCTGGTCTTTGAAGATTTCAAAACCAAACCAGCTCTTCCAAATGAAAGCCATGGTCATCTACAGTTCCTCAGTACATTTGTGAAGTAGATCCTAAATATCCTAGTTACAGTATCCCAAATTTGAAGAAGCTAAAAAGAGAAGTTAAGCATTTGTATGTACTTTGACCAAGAAGTCCAACCACAATGTCTTCTGAAGGACCTCAACCTTGCTTTCTTTTTATTTTTTCTTTTTAGTTTTTTTTAAACACTAGTTTCTGGACTTAACAGATAACAACGTATTGCTCTTAGTGACATTACTGAAATGAATGGGGATTGAATGAATGAAATATGTTATGAAAACTAGAGTGCGAGAAATTAGTTCTTGTGAGTCTGTAACAGCTAAAAACAGAGATGTGCCCACGGCTCATGGAGATCTTGCTTCTGTCTTCTGATGGCTTTGTGTCACATCCCCAAGTCCTGCATCTGACCTTGTTCATTATGAGAGAAGCAGGATAATATTATGCTTTGTTCCTTCTGAGGAAGTATGGAAGAGCTATTCTGAGCTAACTCAGAACAAAAACGATCCAGAAACAGTAGAATTACAATCCTCACCTCTAAATCTCCACTAATCTCACCCCCTATTCCCCCTGCCTTTTATTTTTCTCCCTTCCCTTCTTCTCTTCTTCCTTTTTCCCCTGTATTCAGCCTGAACCTGAACAAGTGTGGAGAGTGATGTATATAGTGTAAAAACATGTTTATCTGCGGACTTTGGGCCATAGGTAGTAAATGCGTTAGCCTGAACAGCTACAATTTTACTAGTGGACATTATGCAAGCACACAGGAACTGGTGTTGACTGCGCAAGTATCAGAGCCTATTGATTAGCTGCTACATGGACCATAATAAAACTATCATTATTAATTATAATGGAAAAGTACACGTGTGTCCAGGTAGCAAGTTACCTTTTTTTTTTCTCTTCTCAATTTATTGCTGAGGCACAGTAAATAATTTGTAAGTCACCTTTGCATTTTGAGAGAGAAAAGAATCCAACATTCCTGCATTATTTCAGACCAAAGGGGACGTCTTATTGTCTTCCCAATTTCTATTGCAAGAAATCATTACTAATATTTGTGAGCTGTTCCACATAGAAATCACTGATTTTATAACCTCTATAATATAGAAGGGCAGTAATCTTTTTTTCAATATTAGGTCACGTTGCTCTCATCTAATGTTGTGTGTTCCTTTCAGTTTCTATGCTAGAAATTGTAAAAGGAAGTGCTCTTATAACAGATACATTTATTGAGGGAAGATTAGTTGTTTGTCATTATTGACAGAGCTAGTAATATGAAACATGTTTTCTAATGCCATTGGTTTGAGCTACCCCTTTCTTTATGGATACAGGTATAAAATAAAAAATATATAAAATATATTCTATTTTACGCAATATGAAAAAAATGATGTGCATTTAATCTCGAACTTCTGACAATCATTCTCTGTGAGGTGAACTGTGTATGGTTTCTGTTATAATAAACCCACGAGCTTAGGCTGCTTTTCTCTATATGGCAAAATTTAGCTAAAGCACTGGTTTGTGAATAAAGTAAGTACTGGCACAAAATAAAATATTGGGGGGGGAAAGTATTATTACTACTCAAAGTGGATAAACTCCAATACTGCTCTGTAAGGTACATACAAGCCTTTTTTTTTTCATGTCTCATATATACAAGAGAGCTTCCAAATTAATTCTCTTGTCCTCTGTGTCCTCAAACAGTGCCAAAGGAGCTATTATTTTAGAAGCAGACTAAGCTACCTTTTAAACTCAGAGCTTTACTCTTCTGCTTGTTTTTCTCTTCCCCTCCTCTGTCCTCTCTCAAAAGAGGTGATGCTGTAAGTACTCATTATCTCAAATGAACGAAATTGATTAATTTCTGTGAGAGTACTGAGGAATGGAGGGGTTGCGAAGGCATTCTCCTCAATAAGGATGTTGTGCAAAAGCACTGATATCAATATTCTTTAAGCTTATTAATTTTATTTTGCATTTGGGAGAGCTCCCTAGCTGGAATAAATCTGCAAAATTGATTTGCAATGAGGGTCGCTGTGTCAGCTTGGAGCAAGAGATCCTCTGCCTGTTGCATCGCCGTGCTCTGCAGCTCTGGCTGCTACTAATTCCTGCTGAGCGGTGACTGGCATTTTACACTGGATGCTTTTTAGCTAAGAACTTTAGCTTTCTGGAACCAGGATAACTTACATGTTGAGTTACAGTGCTGGCATGCCACAGATACCCCGAACGGTCTTATTACAATATCTCTGTGCAGAAGTAGAGGTTATTAAGCCTCATTTGTTGTACATTTCTATTTTAGCCTTGAAGTGTTGATAGAGGGGAGAAAAAAAAAAGCTGTGGAAGCAACTGGAGTCGTTTTACTTTATGTCCAGAGCTTAAATTCAGGCTCAGAGTCTGAATTAAGTGTATAGTTATAGCTAGGCTTATTTTAAGACAAACTGTTTAGGTGGTTTGAAGTCAGGATAATTGCTACTCATGCTCCACAGAGGTGCTTATTCCTAAAGGCCTGGACATGCTACTCTGACCCAGGGAGTAGGTCATCCCTGTTTACCTCTGACAGATGGGAGGAGTGATAGTCTAGTTGCAATTTTTTTCTGCCCTGTGAATTTTGCAGAATAAAAAGAGTAGATATTGATGATTTTGGAGGCCCATACTCACCTTTTTAATATTGATAGGAAGCCTGCACTACTATCACAATTAAATAAGCAATTTAGTTTTTTTTCACGTTTTCTTTAGAGCCTGGGCTTTAATAATGATAAGAAAATTCAAAGAAACTGTGTATGATCTGAAGTCTGTTCCTAGATTTTATTTCTTTTCTGAAGTCTTCCTGCAGATGATCTACCTGCCTTACATTCACAGTGGAGTCTAATGAGCTGCATTTGCTCCGGTGACTTGTCAGTAATTTTCTTGCAGGCTGTGCTCTCCACGTTCCTGCTAACTATAAGAACAGTTGCCTCTTGTTTTCTCTTTTTCTCTCTTCTTTTGCTGCATCTATTCTTCTACCCTCCACATGTGCTTTGTTGCATTTTTAATTTAGATCATTCCAGCTACTTTAGAAATGTATTTCCTTCTAAACCATATTCTTCAACTTATTTTTCATTAAATTATTTGGTAAATGGCAACATCAGGTGATGCGACTAGAGAGTGGAGGTGGCTTAATGGAAGGTGGCTGAAGTTTAATTCTGTGTTTTATTCTCTCACTGTATTTCAATTATAGTAGTAAGTTTACAAATCAATGTTTAATGGTGTAAATTGAATCCTCCTTTTTACTTTTGACTGGCCAGTGCTACTTCTATGTTTTTGTTGTAAGCTTCTTGTTTCAGCTGTGCAGTAAGTGGCTTTGAAAAGCTATCTCAAATGATAAGCCTAGGTAATCAAAGCCATGCTAACACAGGCTGGATTCGCTCTTGCAGAGATACAGCACAGAGAGCAGTGACTGAGAGCTGGTACCCTTCTGCTGAGCCCTGATCATCTGGTCACTTCAGGCAGGTTATCTTCAGCTGCAGTGAACCAGGCTGAGCCTTCCATCCTCTGGACATTTTGGTTCATCCTGTTTTTGGCTCAGATGTGGCTTTCTCTGTACTGCACATTCAGATTAGAGTGATGGAGCCCTAGAGCCGATGGAATAAGAGAAAGGAACGTGAACACATGCTGTTGTGTTTTGGGGAGGAAACTGTTTATCTTATTATTCTCTCAGATATTAGTGCTGGAATAGAAAATCAAAATACTGATACAGTTCTCTATGCACCTGACAGCTGTAGCAGGGCGTATGCTGGCGAGCGTGCTGCTTGAGATGCTGAAGGTGTCTCTGACAATTAGACTTATTTTTTTTTTTTAAAGGAGAAGAAAGCACCCAGCTTTTTGTTGCCATTTTGGGTAGATTGCAAGCCCCCAGTTCCATATCTGTTTTACATTCCTTTCATTATTTCCTCCCTTAGTTGTCTTTTTCTTAAGGTAAACAATCTTAGTCTTTTCCATCTCCATTTATGAGAGCGCTCCGCTCTGCTACTCTCTCTAGAGCTTTCTTGGGGGTACATGTAAGAACCATGGTGGGAAACTGCAGGGTGTGAAGGAAAGATGTTATTCTGGTGAGTAACTGATGCTTTGTTGGTGATGGAGCTTTTCTGTTTAAAAGTACACAGTGGGCTTTTATGGCATAGTTACATCTTTGCAGTAGGATCCTTCTATTAGGATTACTTATATGGGCAAAGGATTTAAAAAAACTATTCCCTAATAGAAACATTTTCAATAGAGAAAATGGATTTGTCTGTGTATTTGAGATATGTGTATAAATCCATTTGTGTATATGCAGATGTATTCACTGAAGTTATACATTAAAAATATGACTCTCAGGTCAGGACTTGCAATGTCAAGAATTGGAGAACTGAGAGAATCTAAATTTAGAGTTCTTTGTGCAATCTTAATTCTATGCATGCTGGATTTTTTCCAACACTTATCTTCCAACACTGAGCTCTTATCTTGCTCAAAGCCCAGTGTTTGGAAAAGTAGTTCAGATCACGGAATTTGAAAAACATGTCATAATCCTGAAAGGGCAGAATAAAGATGGCATGGCAGCATAAAAGTCTGCCATTGCTAAGCTTAAGCGTGTGATTTGCAATCTAAACATTTTAATGCAGTTTATTGTGTGTTGTTTCCTATTTATTTTGTTAAAGGCAAAGAGAAAAACCAATTCTGTTATGAGTAATTGCAGAAGCTCCTCTATGGCTTATCTTCATGGTCTGCAAGCCTTTGCCTTCCGCATGGCCACATCACCTGTGGCAGTAGCTGGCTGCATGAGCGTGGTTGCCCACGAGCAGACTCTGAAAGTGGGGAAGACAAGTCTGTGCAAGTCAAGGTTTCTCATTTTTGGTAAGAAAGGGTTTTTTCTGCCTCTGGGGTGCTGCTGGAGACAGAGGAAGAAGCAGTGAGGACATTCAGTGCATCTGGGTGTTTGCGCTTGGCTCAGCTGCTGTCGCCAGGGCTGCTGGACGGGCTGCTCAGCTGGCCTCTGCTGGCATGTTGGCTGTGCTGTCGCAAGAAAAGCAAACAGAAAATGGTGACTTTTGGAGTTTTGAGAACTCTAGAAGAAGGGAACGAAGTGGTTGTCCTAACTTCTTTCTCACCACTGTATCTGTTTTTTAGTGACACGTGTTGAGAAAATATGAGATAATTAGTGGAGAGGATATTGATTTTTATATTTAAAAATCATTTAATTTTTCTTTCTCTTATAAAAGTGTACACTATCACTCTTTGTTTCATATAGCAACATTTCTTCGATACAGTTAAGAACTTAGTTTCCCAGAGTTCCGGGTGTTTGTATTTCCTGAGGTCCACAGACAAAATAACACTTTTTGAATAAAATGTTATTCAGGCTCCTATTGTGTCACTGATAATTGTTATTAATGGAATATGTGTTATTCTTCCTGGTAGATCTGCCAAGCCAAAGAATAAAAGTCTAAGGAAGTAGAATTAATAACTCTGTTGCAATGCATCATATAGATAAGCCAGTAATTGCAAGGTCAGATGGGCATACATAGATAGATGGTTAACTGGTTATGCTGTAATGAAAGCACAGACCTTTTACATATGTTTATGAATTATATTTCTCATAAAGACACTGGATTGATTGTCTACAAAGACATCTTCTGAACCAGAAATGATCAACAATCATGGTAATGAAATATTAAAGATAAATTTGTGAATCCACATTAGAAGTTAATTTCAAGACCTTGTAACTTACTGCTTAGTAATTTCTGATTCCAGCAATGAGATAAATGAAAAATTCTGATAAAACAATGTTCCATCTTTCTTTCTGTTAATATATTTACCAATATCGTTATAACTGCTGTGCCTCTTCTTTAGCCTAAATGAATCAAAAGAAAGCTTCAAATCACTGACAAAAGGGGGAGTTGAAAAATACATAGCGTGAGTGTCTCTGAGAGAACCAGTATATAATTATATTTTTGTGTTATAAGAGACACAGGAATGAGATTTGTTGGTTTCCTAGCAACTAAGGGTCTCACGATTTTAAAGCCGAAGATCAAACTTCTATCACCTGCTTAGAAGTACAGACAGATGTGTATTAATAAAGAGTTTCTGAAATAATTTCAACACAAGCCACTGAAGTACTTTATAGTACTCTAAAAATAATAATATCTAGCTTTCTAGATCAATATCAACTCTAATCACAGGCTGGCAATAACTAACATCTTTCTCATGTTTGTCAAGATATTTATCAAATTCTGTTGAACATGTTCTTTGAGCATTTTCAGGGGAAAAATATGATCAGCTATTGGGAGAAAGGAAGTTGGAACTTCAGAAAAATCCGTTTTTCATTTTTTTGTATGCATCTGGTTGTGTCATTATAAACTCTAGTTTGGTTTTAGTCCTTTCTTATGCTAGTACTTTTTTATGCTTTGAAATTCAAACTGTGGTTTGGCTTTTTTTGTTGAAATACTTTGCAGTATTAGCATATACAGCCTCTGTGTAATGGCTTCCCAACCCGGGTGTTTCACTGGTTAAATGCAGAACACTCTTCAGGATGGAAAGACGGGATACAGTGGCTATGCCTGTAATTACTGTACTTGGAACATACAGGCATTCACGTCACACGTCCCCTTGCAGGCACTCGAGCTCAGTGTGGTACAGGTACTTCCAGCTTTTCCTTGCAATGACCCTGGTTCCTGGGCACGGATCAGTGATGTTTTCCTTGACGCACGAAGCAAGCGCTTTGCAGAACGTGCCCTAGTTCACACAAGTGAGCGTAGCAGCTTCCTGGCAATCTCTGATTTCAAGATGGCAAATATAAACTTGGTGGTGGGTGAGTTTGGTATTGATAAAGGTAGACACTTGCACTTGACACGTTATTCTAGCAGTTTGAAATATGAATCGCAGTATTCTCAAATGAGAAGTAGCAAACAATAAGCAGGCTGAAAAAAATCACAAGAATCAATAATGAAATAATGGCACATGACTGGAAGTTGTGACATTTACAAATGCAAGAGAGAGCTAAATGCAAGACAGAGCTAAATTTGGTATATACAGTTTTGGCCATAAATAAGTAGTTTTGAAATCTACTTGTGAGGTAGGACGCTTGCCACTTAAGACACTTTCTGTTACAGCTTCCCTGGATGCTTGTCTGGCTTTTAGCAAGTACCAAAAAAGACTGGACATTTTGCATGAACAATAGTTATATCTTGAGCTAAAAACTAGGGCTAGTACGTTTTATGATCAATACTGAACCATGTTGGCAACTGGTTTAAGCTTTCAGAATACTATGGACTTGGGCAAATGGTTCCGTAGTTATTGCAGATTTATTGTCTCTTTTATTTCTGGAAACAGATGTAGGATATGGAACATGGGACATAAAGTCTGATCTGTCTGAAATACCTTTCTGTTCTCGGCAGTGTTGCTAATGCGCCTTTTCATGATTATTGCTTTTTATATTGTGTCTTTCCAGCTGAATCTGAACTGTTTTCCAGCCTGATCAAAGCCACTTTCTCTACCCTGAGAATGTACCTAATTTTTGCTTTTGGCACAGTTGGGTGTGACTGCGGGGCCGTGGGGAAGGAGTTAGGAGACTGAAGTAAGGCAGGCAGGGTGCTCCTTTCTGTCCAAGTTGAAGTTACGCTGTAACATGTTTGTACTGTGTCATGATACTTTCATACTGTTTAAAGTCTTTTCTGGTGTCCCACAACATTGTACAGACAAGGCAAATTGAGTTATTTTCACAGATTACGTGCTGGCAGCTTCAGTGTGATTTAAGCAATCTAAGCCATCTCCAAGCGTGGTAAGCACAGAGGAAGCATAAACATTGAACAACCACAGCTCAGTTGTTGATATCACTGGTGGTTCTATCCACTGCAGCGGAGTCCTGGAAACATGGGAAATCAATCCTGCAGTATTTCACCGTAGCGTGGGCAAACGCACGCTCTGCTGTACAGCGAGCACGAGCAGCTGCCTCTCACCTGCGCTTTCCTTGCCCTTCCTCCTGTCAGAGTAGAGATACTCCAGGCTGCGCTATCGTGTCTCGGCCCTCAGTGCAGCCTCCCTTCTCCCTGCAGCTCTTCCCAGGTAGGAAGCGTGAAGGGTCAGGCCCACCGACTGCTGCAGTCACCTCCCCTTTGGTTTGGATCGTGCTCCTGCCAGCTGACAGTTTGTCTCGCTTGTCACCACTCCATTGATCCACTTTAGACTCGTCTCCTCTCTTCAGTAGTTTTCTTCTGTTCCTTACAATTCAACACATTCTTTCTCTATTTGTTTACTTTTGTTGCGGGCAACTAACATCACTAAAAGGTCTTTCAGAAAACACAAAAGAAATCCATCTCTTAAATTTCTGTAATATTAGCAGTACGGACACAGTATTAATAAAGGCTGTTTTCATTATGAAACATGGGTACTTTGTGGCAACACCATAGCTTGCCTTTATTCACTTACCTCTGCCCATGCATAAACGCAGGTGAGATTTCTCTTGAGTTCTGGACTAACTGAGAAACCATAATTTTGCCCAGGCAATAAGGTTTTTACCATGCAGAAGCTGTTGTTATGTTGCCCTTGAAACTTTTAACAAACTGGGTGCCAGGAACTTGGCCTAAGGATGCAACACTCCCTACACAGTAATGTGAACTATTAAGCAAATGGCACAGAGTAATGTTCTTTTGCTGAGCAAAAATGCTGTCATTTAGGTAAAATTTCAGCCTGCTGTTGGCTGTTACAAGCCAGAATGGCAAAGAGAAATAAAATGTAAAAGCAATATGAGTTTGAATCAAATTATGATAAGAGTCAGATGGTGCCATTACCCAGATATCCCCATAGGCAAACATTAGTAAAATTTGCCATAATGGTATGCTGAAATATAATTCTCTGATGGGAAGGACATTGAGATTCTAAAATCAACATTTAACTCTTTCACAAATCTCAAAAAATCAAAGCTGGACACTTGCGCACAGAGGAGCCCCACTGAAACCAGTGCACGGGCCCTTCGCTGTGCTGGTGCTATGAACTGAACTGGCCACGTTTCCGCAGCGAATCCGTTGCATCAGAACTGCCAGCGTTGTGCCTACACACGATACGTGCAATGTCGTTGTACAAGTGGCCAAGAGAAACATGGGCGACACAACAAAGCCCTACCAAAGGGAAAGAGTGAACCACTTATGCTGTTGAGCTCCTACTGATGCAAACGACCCCATCAAAAGCAATCACGTTTCTTTTGCGAACGTCTTGAAAACTGAGGAGTTTGCAGTCGGAACCATAAACATAAGTACTACTTCGTTCTGCAGGAATATGTAGAGTTAAATGAGTGTGACTAATTCAAGTATTTTGAAATAGGATAGGTTTTCTCTGGGCTTTTTGCTTCAGTTTGGCTGGTGTTGTTTTTTAACTGTTTAAAAGAATTTAGGCATTTATGCATTCTACATCTGCATGTTCTATTTAGAGCAGGAAGGTTTAGTTGAATTAGATGAATTTTCAGAATGGATGAAATTCTGTAGATACATGGAAGGGAAAATATACCCCAGTGCAATCCTACTGGCATTTTCATGTGACTTTGCAGGCAAGACAAGGACTTGAGGAAGCAATGAAATCTGAAGCACTGGTCACCAGACAAATATTTGAGAGGTTTGACTTCTGAGCTGCAGAGCTGCTCCATGAGCCGTCGGCTGCCTTTGAGCCTCTGTTCCTGCGTTTGCCATCTGTCTTCTTTAAATGCAGCCTAACCTCCCTGGGGCAAATGCCATTTTTCTCTTCTGTTTGCACAGTGCCTTGCACAATGAGACCTCATTCCTAGCTACATTAGGAGTATAAAAAAAAATTAAAGAGAGACCTAAGTTGTATGTGATTAAAGGCACTGGCTTTGCACAAGTCACAAACCTTACACAGGATAACTACTTCTTCAGCTATTTGTTCTTCTTTGTTAATGTTTGATTTCATCGTTTTGTATTTTTGCATCATTTCTGTTACTCAAGGGAATCATTAAGAATTTTTTTCCCCTCACTTTTGAAGTTATGGTTATTCATCACTTGCTAGCAAATTGTCTGGGAGCTCCAGCAACTCTTTACATAGTCTATTGAACTTTATTGAAAAGGGAGAGAAAAGATTTATGAAGACAAGTACTATTTTCTGTAGAAAATGGTGAGCCCCATAAAATGAACCAGAAGACTGCCTGCCTATAGAAAACATACCCTTTAGTTCTTACGTCACTGACAGCTTCTGCCATCTTGGTGCTGTTTTGTGAGAGACTGGTCAGAGCTTATTAGAGACTGGAGCATTTTATACTTCACATTATTTTTTGCCTCCAGTCGAGGGTGGTTTACAGGCTGACTGGGAGTGGTGCACCTGGACTGTGTCATCTTGGGAGGATTTTGTTTGCCTTGCCATTGTTTGCTTGTCCCTTTTGTTTCTAACGGGCCAAATGGTCTTTCCTGATTCTGTGTTGCTTCAGGAGCCATCTCACATGGTACATAAGAAAAGCAGTCTATTAAGTTGGTTTTATTTAGTAATAAGATATATGTGAACATTTCAGAATAGCCAGGGTGAGAAGTGTTATGGTTGGCCCTGATGCTACTAGTTCTTCTCAGCCTGTCTCAGGCTCTGCAGCTCATCCATACGAAGCATGACTTCGTATCTGGAGTATCCTGGACCTTTGGGATATGACAAAAGGTTACTGACTGTAATTCTGATATGCCAGGAAGGGCTGAATTACCCAGTATGAAGGAGAGGGCTAGAAAGGATGTGAAAAAGTTACACAAGAGTGGTATGTTCTGGTTTCTTTCCAGAAACAGGAGACCATCTCCCTGCTCCACTGCACACCTTTCACACATGTGATAACCACGAGCTTAATGTCTTGTCTTCTGGTTTGAACCCTCCCATCAAGTTTGCCAGAGGAGAGAGGGTTTCCGTTAATCTGCAGGATCTGACATGGTAATAGGGCTTGGAGGATTTGCCTGTTTCCCACACTCCAGATGGGTGCTTTTGGAAATGGTTGTTTTCTGTTGACCTTACCAAAGTGTCACTTCTAAGAGTTATGTGAGGGAATTTGAAAATGGCTAGCGGGGTTATGTTCCCAAGAACAGCATGCAAGTGCAGATGCCCTTACCTGTGTGGGTGACTTAGAAAACCCTGTATTAGGTGCTGAGGTCACCTTGAAAGCAGAAAGTCAAATTCTATCTTTAATCTCTGTGTGTTTTGATATTGTTTGAGCTGTGTAACTATTACAGCTATGTCACTTGCGCATATATTCACTCAAGAATTGGTGCATAGTAGTTAAGGAAAAACACGTATTTCAGGGTGAATGTTGCAGAAAAGCACCTTATGGGATAACAGGGGTCTAGAGGAAAGCACCTAAGGAAAAGTTTTTTTCTAATTTTGGGCAGCTTAATCCACATCTTGCTTCACCTTGAAGATACAGATGGGTGTGTGTGCAACCCTCTATCTAACGAAGCCTAGGTGCCCTCCCAACCAGAAAAATTCATGCTNAAAAAAAAAAAAAAAGCTTGTTAGGAGGGTTAATAGCAACAGAATGATGGAGACCTACTTTGAAATACAGCCTGCATTAATAAAGCTATGGGCATTCACTGATGTCAAGCTAAATGCCTCTTGTTTTTTATGGAATGCTTATTCTGAAATACAAGGAAAGTAATTTCTTATTGTGATTTTTTTCAGAGTATCTATCAAATGAGGTTGTTGAGTATTTGCAGAGCAATAACTCAGGATTGACTGGTGGAAATCTTATAATCCAGGAACGTGACCCAGCACAATATCATCCTAATTTCCTCTGTGAGGATTAATTCTGCTGTTTTCTTCCTCCATGACAGTGAATTGAGCATGTGGCAGATAGTGCACAGTAAACGCATTCTGATCTCCCCTAATCTTTGCAAACACTTCCAAGTGACCTTTTTGTTGAATGTCCTTTAAAAGCTTCTAGGATATTATCAAAAATAGTCAAAGATATTACTGACAAAGCAAGCAGGACTCCATTTCTTCTCAAGCTTTGCTGTACGGTTCATATCTTTGCTATGGAAAGCTTTGTCTTCTTCACTGACTCAGCTTGTTTTTGTTTTCTCTGGATTAATCAACTGTTTGTTTATCTTTAACAAAACTCAAGTTGAATGAATGATAAAGGAAGAAGTCCTGAATGTGTAATGAAGCAGCCTTTCTGCTGTCTTGTACTTTGGAGTGCCTGTACGCCAGCGTGACCTGAGTGTAAACCAGCGTGGCATAGTGTTTCACACCTGCACACTGCACACCTTAGGCTGCAGAAAAAGGCCCATCAGATATGGCTAGGGAGGACAGGGGGTGATCCAGACGCCGGTGGCAAACTGTCTGGATCACCGACTCATGTTATGCCACAATCACGAGCCACAGCACAGCTTCCCCTCCCTCCCTTCGTACACCTTCCAGAAGGCACTGTTTCCTATATGGGCCCTTCAGTGCCTTTTCACCTGTGTCAATGGACTTTATTTTTGCCTGACTAGAAACAATTTTCATTTTTGGCCAGGCAGGCCATTTACCAGAGTGCCTCAGATGCTTTCAGCATGTCAAACATGTGGGGTCACTCTGGTGTACATGTGAGGCCCTCAGGCATCTGCATGTGTAACAAGAACACTTGGAAGAAGTTCAAGTTCTCTTGAACAAGAAAATACTTCATGAGGTTCTTAAACACCTGTGATTCTGCCTAATAAAGTCTCTGTAGCGCGTAGCTTTTATACTAAAGTTAATGATGCTTTAAAGCAGCGTGGTAGGTCTGGGCTCTGGCTGAAACAGCTGCCATCAATTTCCCATTGTGCTGTTGGTGTGTATATTTGACAATCTATCCACTTGTTTCCTTGATCTCATCCATCATTTGCTCATAGTGCCCTCCAAGAGTTGTTGTCTTCCTACCAGCCTCTAATTTCACCTCCTTAAATTCATCACATGGGTTGTATTTACCCTGATTGGGAATTCATCACAATTACTCCTGCAATGGAGATCAAGTTTTAAAAAAACTAAGTCTCATTCATGTGCTGTACTTTTCTGAAAACTATCATCCTTGTTGGAAAGGAAAGGAAACCCAGAGAAGAGGGGCCTTTGTCACAGGTCCTGTGGTTCAGTCCTTCCCGAAATATTTGTCAAAACACTGTTTAATACTTGTTACCCTGGAGGAAGCTCAGAGTCGGGGCCATGCTGTCACCTGCTGGCTTCCTGCTTTACTTAGGCTTGCATGAATCAAATGCTCATCTAGCCAATCTTTCAAGCTTTTATCACCATGACAGCTGAATACCACTGTCCTTGATCTTGTCTAACCCTCTTCTTTCAATATATAGAGATTGAGGTGTTACATGGAAAAATTACAGAGTGTAACTCACTGTTGTCTGCAGATAACAGATGGGGCAGGGACTGGGTGAGCTGCCTCTTGCACCAGCCCACATTTGCCTACCAGTTCTGTCCTGGTTTGGCACATTGATATGCAAGAAATGTATCTGGGTTCTTTTACACGTTATTAGTCATTTGGCTCTCCCAAGGAGATGCAGAGCAGGGCTGAGCCTTCGTGATGGTTATAACAGTTTGGACATCTCTACGCTGGTCACTGCCTGCATTTGCTGAAGACATTTCTCAGTGACAAAATCAGTGTTGGGGTGTAGAAGCAAAAAGTGATGAGATCTGGAAGAATGGATAGGGAAGGGTTTGTAGATCTGTCCCCTCCATTCGTTGCCTCCTGGCAGACCTGAAGGGCCTGCTGAGCTCAGTGTGGTCGGCCCACTCCTCCCTGGCCTTGGGATGCTCTTCCCTCGTCTCCTGAGTCTGGATGGTGGCTCTGATTGTGGTTTCTGCACCGACAGCTCTGCACCCTGGGCCCACACCCCCAATCCCACTCAGGCTCCCGGAGGCAGGAAGCCGTTTTGCCTTCCCTCCCAAATAGTTCTTCTCACCCATTTCCTATTTCTGGAAAGACTATAATACAATTGTGGACAGTCCCCACCCCAGCCTCAACAAGTTACCATCACTTGTTAGAAAGGTGTTTGCTCCCACTGGAAAAATGAGCTGAAACCACAACAGGTTGAAATTTATTTGTATTACAGCGATACTGAGAAGCTGCGTCGGAGACTTGTTGCAGTAAATGCCATGCTCACCCATGTTACCAGATAGTCAGCTCCAAATTGTTGACACGTAAGCAAAAATCCCAAAGCCTCGATGACTTTGTTACCTCTGTTATATGGGTGAGGAACTTGGAGCACGAGGGGATAAATGGATTTACCAAAGTTCCCATGAGGGGTCTTTGCCGGAAGCAAGGCATCTCCAAGATCCTGCAGATTTATTTCCTGTCTTACCAGAGTAGCTCTCTTCCTGTTGCTTGTCATAGGCAACTTTTAAAGTGTAGACTTTGCTTTGGTTTTCTTGATGAGATTATTGCAGTGTTCAAGATACCTGCTGGGTCTGGATCTTGTCTGGGCAAGCAGGATAACCTACTGGGAATTTTTCAAAGGGTTTCAAATGAATTATGTCTCTGCCAGAAGCAAAAACTGATTCTATATGGTTAAAATACACGCGAGGGTCTGTTCCTTATCCAGTCTTTTTACAATGAATTGTACTATGTAAATATGTAGACCACTTTTCTGAAATGATGGTTTAAAAAGGCACTGTTTTACCATGTCCAATCTGAAGTCTGTCCTTTGTCCTAAGCAAACCTCGGAATTCGCAAGGAGGTTTCCCTGACTTTGGCTTTTCTTTCTTTTCTGTCTCTTTTTATTTTTTATTTTTTTTAGTTCAATTTGTGAGAGAAAGGAGAATGCATCTTTCACTTTTCTCTTGGTCACTTCAAATCCCATCAATACCTTTCTGCCAAGCAGGGGTTTGAGGTGGTCCAGAACAACTTTCTATTCATCTTCCTTTCCTGTCCGAGCAGTTATTGACCTTCTTTCAGTCCTTCTCTTTGATGATATTTAACCTTGTCCCTTGCATGTTTCTCTGTCTGATTTCTGGCTTTTTAATAGGCACTTAGTTCTAGAGTTTCTCAAGTGTGAGTTTGGCACTCCATTGGTACAGCTTTTGTCGTCTTTCTGATTGCAGACTATAATAAAAGCAATAAAGTTTTGAAAGCAGAAATATTATCTGCTTTTACTGTGCCAAGCTCCTGTGTTTTACAGTTCTTACAGACAGTCCCAATTCTTCATTTATAGAGGTATTTTCCTTTTTTCTCAGGCCTCCTCCTTTCCCTGCACCCTGCAATAGGAATCTGTTGTTGTGGGGATCTTCCTCACATCCTTAAATAGAACCAAAGTTTTATGAAATTACTATAAACCATCAATAAAGCTGCTTCCGTAATAGGAAGGGTAACAAAAACTTGCGTATATGAATCGGGATCCCTGATGCTTCCTTACTATTTTGCAGTCCACACCCACACCAGCTAGTTTTAAGTAGGGTTGGTGAGTTACATCCAGTTCTGAGTTTCACCAGATACTTCTTTGCAGCTCAGAGGCAATCCATAAGCACGATGGCTTTGTGCCTGGTGAAGTTGGTTGAACAAAACGGGGCGTTTTTCTGCAGGTAGGGGAGGAAGCCACTAGCCATCATTTGCTTAAGACTCAGGAGAGCTGCTGAGAGAGCCGAGCCTGCCAAGGAAAGGTGCACCCGGGTACCTGATCATAGAATCATAGAATCATAGAATGGTTAGAGTTGGAAGGGACCTTAAAGATCATCAAGTTCCAACCCCCCTGCCATGGGCAGGGACACCTCTCACTAGAGCAGGTTGCTCAAAGCCCCATCCAGCCTGGCCTTAAACACTTCCAGGGATGGGGCCTCCACAACTTCCCTGGGTAACCTGTTCCAGTGCCTCACCACCCTCACAGTAAAGAACTTCTTCCTAATATCTAATCTAAATCTCCCCTCTTCTAATTTAAAACCATTACCCCTTGTCCTAGCACTAGACTTCCTGACAAAGAGTCCCTCTCCAGCTCTCCTGTAGGCTCCCTTCAGGTACTGAAAGGCTGCTATCAGGTCTCCCCGGAGCCTTCTCTTCTCCAGGCTGAACAGCCCCAGCTCTCTCAGCCTGTCCTCATAGGAGAGGTGCTCCATCCCTCTAATCATCTTAGTGGCCCTTCGCTGGACCTGTTCCAACAGTTCGATGTCCTTTCTATGTTGAGGACTCCAGAGCTGGACACAGTACTCCAGGTGGGGTCTCACAAGCACAGAGTAGAGGGGGAGAATCACCTCCCGTGCCCTGCTGGCCACGCTTCTTTTGATGCAACCCAGCATGCCAATGCATCGACAATGACTTCTAGCTCAGTATCACTTGCAGTGTCATACCTCTTCAATGGCTTCCAGAGGTTTCAAAATTTTGTTCTGTGTCACTTAAGAGCAAACCTATTTCTAGACCCTCTGTCTTGTTTCTGAGCACTGACTTTCAAAATTAAGTCCCTTTTTTTTGAAATCTCATTTCTTGATACAGTGGCAACTTTTCTTTTAATTCCAGTGCTTCCCATAAAGCTCAGGAGTGCAAAGAGACAGCTTCAGGCTAAGGCAGAAATGCCACCATTTTGTTTGACTTAATCTATAGGTCTGGCTCCATTAAGAAAGACTAACACAGTAGGCCTCCTACAGAGGGACTTTGTTAGATACTTCCAAAATACAAAAGGCTCGTTATGATGTAAAGTGAAAATCACTCTTGTATGCAGGGTAGAGTGTATTGCTCTTTGTGTGCCACAGAGACCCGCTAGTCCTAGAGTAATTTGCACTGTCAGGGAAAATCTTGTCTGCTGCGATGATGTGCTCGGGAGTTAAAAGTTTCCTTGGCAGGTCACTTTTAATTACCTTGTCTATTTATCTGGCAGAAGGGTAATAGCAGATTGATGTTTTATAGGAAGGAGTCTGGGTGAAAAGCGCAGTCTAAACAACCGGTAATGAATGTTTTTGTACATTTGGTTTCTTATATTTTTATTTCCCCATGTTGCACTTTGATGATTATAAAAGAAGTCGCCAACCCTAAAACACTCATTGAAGCACCCTTACTGAACTTTGTTCTTGCTGTCCAAAGGTATCTTTGTAAGCAAAGCAGGCCAGAAAGGCAGGGTGGACTCCTAGAATAACTAAGGTTCCTTTCCACCCATAGGTAAATGGTTGTTTTTATCTCCCCTGTTGGTAAGGGTGGGCTTCATCCTGCAAAACCAGGTCACCTGCTCCTTTCCTAAGTGTTTTTTTAAAAATAGCATCTATATTGCAAGTTTCATTGAACGGGCACCATAGCACCACCTAAGATGCCTATACCTCAGGATTCTTCAGGAGACAACAGGGATTTTAATAATGCAGATCTTTTATGAAAACTTAATGAGGCTGTCTGTCAAGAGTAAGGAAACATTTGTTTACGCACTGAAACAGTCTTCACAAATCAGCTCACAAAGATGCTTTGCTGTCCCTTTGTAACAGTTTAGCTTCCAAGAATATATCAGAGAGAGGCAGAACTGAGGGACCTCTGTGGGGAAGCCCACCTGGTGAACAGGCTTCTTCCAAGTCTCCTAAGCATGTGCCATGCTTGTAAATGTTGTGAGATTAAAGAAAGATAGAAAAGCTCTGGAGTTTGCGGAACATGAGCAGAAACAGATGGATTTTTAAAAGCTGCACAACTAAAGAAAATCTTGTTCTTCATAGCTGACTAAAGTTTGCTTTCCCCATACTCTCTTTTACTGAACTTCTGCCTTTGCTAAAAGCTTGAACCCCCATGACCTGATTTATAAACAGATTCCTCCCTCAGCTTGTACCTGTTTCAGACCCGTGACAGATTCTCCTGAAGCTCCCAGGTTTTTGGCACACGGGTATCAGGCTGTTCAGAGGGACCTGTTGATACGGCAGCTTTAAAGCCAGTTTAAATATGACGCCATATGCCAGATAAGAACGTAACCTCTTTGGCTCGTGCTTTTAGAAACGTAAGTCTGTCTTGACTGGCTTCCAAAATATTGTCATTGGGTCTCAATGTGGGAACTGGCTGAAGCAGAAAGCAAGTGTCTTGTCACAGAAGAGGTCTTGTCATATTTTCTAATCATCTTCTTGGAGACAAAATTGTTCATAGTGTTTCAACAGTTGAGTTTTGCCCTGTGAAATATTTTTTAATGCTAAAAGCCAAATCCTTCAGTTTTCCAGTGGACAAAGGTCTGACGAAGCCAATCCAAGTGCTAGTAGCTGCAGGATCATGCCACGTGGCTCTGTGCTGGCTCAAGTGTTCAGGATACAGTCATCATTTGAAAAGACAGCCCTGTGTGATGGGGTATCCTTCCAGGTTACAGGAGACACTTAATTCTTCAGCAGTTTTGAAGATTTTGCAGCATTCCCAGAGGAGCAATGTCACTATGACCTAATTTATGTTGTCAGCATAGGTCTTTGCCTGAGGAGTATGAGTGCCAATGAATACAGATGGCAAAGCCATGACAGAAGTCTAAATATTTTTCCAAATATACATAAATTCCACACAGCCTGTCTGTGGAGGGAACTGTTCCCATGTAAATCCCTCAACGATAACTAATTATTGTCACGCTGTCTTCTTCGGGGATAAGAGATTGACTTTCAAAAGAAGGGAACTGCAGAACATTCAAGAGAGGTTTTTGAGATCTTAAACATTTGGACTTTTTGGCTGGTAACGCATCTTAGATCCAAAGTGCGGAGTGAGGTACAGAGGGTGGCAACCTGCGCAGGGAAATCAGCTGCTGTGTAAACGTATTGCTAACATATCCCGTGGGAGAGACGTGGAGCCTCTCTTCTGCAGGGGACTTGTAGAACATTTCTCTAACTTAGTTTGGAAATGCAATTCAGGGAGCAGGTATCCCACGAGGATGGTGAGACACTGAGTAACACTTGCAGACTCAGACAGCTGTCATCTTAGTTATTTGTTAGGCACAACAGCATAATCCCATCAAATGCAATTGGAATAGCATAGGTCAAAGTACCAAGGTAAAAAAGTGCCTGCTTTTAGGAGTTTAGATTTAGCTCTGATCAACGCTGTAGTGTGTTTCTCTAAAATGAAGTTGGTCTAAAGCCTTTGAAAAAAAATCAAAAGCACTAACGATGCTGATAATTTTTTTCCCCAGAAAATCAATATAAGAAAGTTTGCTTGAAAGGTTTGATTTTCATAGGAGATACCTACAGAGTTCTTTATCTCAGCAAATAGCACCATGCACACTGGGCATGTAGAAAATGCAGCCTCTCTCTCTTGTCACCTTTCTTTTTAAGAATTAATAAATACCACCAGTTAGTACTTCCCATTTTGTGCCATCAGCATTTAAAATTCAGCAGACTGAATTTCACGGCAGGTTTGGTGTAAGCCTTTAATCTTAATAATGATCCCTTGATCTACCATGGTCCGTCCAACTTGGAGGTTGTTAGAGGTCCCTTCTGGGAACTTTCCAGCTGTTTCTGTTTAGTTCATGTATATTTATTTACATGACTTTTTAACCCCATTTGATAACAGAAAAATGTGATGTGATTTAGCTGCAACTATTGTTGATCATTTTCCAGAGAACTAAGTACAGCAAGGGAAAAGCAACATATGGCACCATTTTCTTTACTGATCATTTGTTATGTACTGTTGTGACCTCATCAGTGCCTTTGGCTGTACTGCTGTAGGTTAAAGAAAAAGGCTTGTGTATTTTTCCCCTTAAGCTTTCAGAGAAAAGCAAATGTGACCTGAAGGTAATTCGCGCATACAGCATACCACACTGAAAACAGCATAATTTTTATCTGGGAAAATTAAATAGTCTTTTTAGTATTGTTCTTCTAATTAGATTTTAAATGTTTGTTTTTTTCAAGTTGGAACTCATCTTTCTGCATCACTGTTATATTTGTGATAAGAGCTCACATTTTCATCATGACAACCCCCCCCAAATTCAGCTAACAGCTTTTTAGTTTAATACGAATGTTTTATGACTAACGGCATACCAGGATCCTATGTAATTTCTAAGGTTGTAAACATTAGTAGAATAGTTCTGCTATTCTAATATAGAATGGAGTGGTATAGAATAGAAGAATGCAAATAAATACAGTTTAAAATTTGCAAAATTGCTTTGTCAAATTGCAAACAAAGCGGCCGTATAGTTGTCAGCAGAGAATGGTTCAATGTGAGATTGAATAGATAGTTCTAAAAAAGACCAATGAAAAATCATAAATTCTAATAATTTACAACCCAAAGCCAAAGGCAATAAGGGGAAATTTCAGGGAAGAATGTGCAGAGGATACGAGGCAAATACTCCTCTCACTTATGGCAGAGTGGCTTTGTTGTCTCCCCAGTCCATCAGTGCCACACTGCTGAGCTGCCGGTGGTAATTTGTCCCATGAAGATTAATGACCTGGGGATAACAGAAGAAATTAGCTGGGTTTGATTTTTCAGACTGCCTAATTCAACTTATTCCTGTGCAGAATTTTGAAAGCAGTGGACCAGCACTTTGAAATGCACTATTGTGGGCATTTGAGGTAATTAGAGACTGTACGTATGAAATTTTTAAAATGCTGTGATATGATAAACACATTAATTTCTGTGCTATCGATCACAGCAGCATTATGTAGCCAAAAGGTCAAGGCCCTGTTACGTGATCACATCCTGAGTTGTTCCAGGAAAAACCTGTTAGTTGTAAAGCAACATTAACTCTGGTGGCACGAAGAGAGCAAAATATGGAATTTAGCTCCTTGTGTTCAATGGCCTGGAGAGAGGGGGCGGCTTGTGTGGCTGTTAGCCCTGGCTTCCACCTTTACCACCTGGAGTTACAATGCAATTTCTAATTGAATTATTGGGAACCAACTACATTTCAGGTAAAGAGTGTGTTACGTACCTGATGGCTATACTATTTTTTACATACTGACATATAAGCAGTGATATATATATACACGTTTAGTCTCATTTTTTCTGGCATACCCTGAAAATAAAATAAACTATTGTTGTCATAAAGAGAACCAGAAAAAAACCCCAAACAATATCTTAAAATCTACACAGAGAGAAAGATTCATAATTCTTCGATATTCAACTTGATATTCTGTGGGCTGCTGACCTTTCTTGCATTATTAAAGATGCCTTGACTAATATTGCACAGTGTCCCTGGCAGATGTTGATGCTAATATGCTCCGGAGAGTCTTCCAATCTTCCATAGACAAAAATTGCTAGCAGCACTCGGACAGGGGAGCTTTAAAAGCATGCGTTTGAAATGTGTCACTAGAATTATATATTCAGTGTACTGGTGTAAGCACTGAGAGTAATTTAATTGAAGAGTAAAAAAAAATAATCTCGTAAAAAGACCCTCGGAGTGTACGGAGGGTTATGGAAATAACACTAAAGAAAACATGATACTGTGCTAATTACTTCAGTGGTGTTAGCCACACATTTAATACCCTTACAAAAATAAACAGAGCTGGGTAAAATGAAAATATTAAATTCTTTTCCTTGTGACTGAGGATACGGTATTACACGTGACAATGTAAAATGATATGGATACCCAGACCACAAAAGAAATGGGATTCAAGTCCAAACTGAAGATGAGATTTTGAGGTTTGGATTTAATTGCATTCAAATCTTAGAAGCTGGCTTCTTGATGTTTATGACTGAAATAGCTTATTTGCAAATTTCCTGCTAATTGAAAAATAAAAAGAAGAATGTGAATTCCTAAAAAAAAAAAAAAAATCTCTGCTTTTTAGTTGCAGTTGCAATCCAGAATGTACCTTTGGGGAGCAGATTTAGAGACGGGATATTAAATGCCATGAAGTCTCTGGGATTTGAGCTGGAGATACTTTGTCCTAAGAAGCTCTGTTACAGAGAATGGCATTGTATGGGCAGTTGCAGTGCTGCTCTTTCCAATCTGGCAGAAGAGGCCAATGCCAAAACAAGTCTGTTGAAACACCGAAGGATAAACGTGGTGAATAGCTCCATCTAAAAAGTTGTTTTAAAAGCCTGAGTACAGTTGTGATCTAGAGAATCTAGTGTACAGGTAGGCCCTGAAGGATCTGGTGAAGAATAACCTCTTTGAAGGTGCTGGAAAACATGCTGGAAAGGCAGCATGTTTGCACTCGAAAAAGCATGGAGAACTACAACAATATAAGTTCTGCAATAAGGTTTGTATAGCAGAGGGATTAAAGCTATGCTGCAGCGGCCTAGGAATAAAAGGCTCTGCAGGTGAGCAGCTTAACGAGACGTTAATTGGATAGTGGGTGAACGTAAATGGGAAATGCAGAGAGTACGGGTTAGGGATTTTGTTGCTGAAGGAACAGTGTGAATGCTTTTGCCGAGCTCCATAATAAAGAGTAGTTGAACTTTATGGTTCCCTCTCGCAGATGCTGTTGCCAGTTTCTTGGGCCATATATATAATTTTATAGATGAAAATGTGAGTGTGGGTGGATAAGCGGTTTGTTAGTATTCCACCCCAAATCATGCAAATGAGCACCAAAAACCCGATGACATACTTCATTGATTTAAATTTTGGGAAATTAATAATAAATTTGTTTAACCGCGGCAGAGTGATGAATCTATCCTGCAGCATGCTTACAAAATATTTTAGACTGTTTATCTGGGATTATTCCAGTGCCATGGTGCTGTGTTTATTTGGGGAATGCAAAGCACTACACTGTGAGGGACGTTATATTCCCTTATTTATACCCGGACAGATCCTGCCGTAAGTGCCCGTTGTTGCTAGCCCTGGCTAACTTAGCAGGTGCACTCACCATATGTCAGAGCCCTGTAACTGATCACAGACATATGTGCAAAAATTAGCAATAAAGCAATGCGAAGGCTGTAGTTCGATATCCTAACAGTGACTATAGTTGAGATTTAATCTTCTGCTGTGCCGGGCTTATTGTCTCTGCTGTGCCAAAGCATCTGAACGCGTGTTTAGCTTCAAGCCTGTCATCAGTCCTAAAGAAGTCAATGCAAAACTTGAGCCTTAAATACCCTGGACAGTAAACATTAAGCACTGAGAAGGAAATAATATATTGACAATAGGATTTTTTTTTCTAATGTATTCGTCCACCTTGTTTGCCCTGGGTCCTGTTCTTTAGGCACTGCCCCTGTTCTTTACATCACGCAGAGACACAAAGGCATTTATCTTCATTGTGCTGAGCAAAGTATAAAGAAGAAAGAAGAACCCTTGCTCTGAAGTACTTAAGTCTAAAAAAAAAATTAAACTAGCAGATCACCTCCCTTTTAACTCTGTTGGCTGAACTGGCTGCAAGCACCACACACCGTCCTTGCAACATCATCCTCCCTTCTTATTCTGTGGAGTTTTTGAAATTTCCCATCATGTCCTCTGCCATAGGAGCAGAGGAGCACGGCCGCTTTTTGCTCTTCTTCCCCCATTTCTGTACCACAGCTCTCTGCTTTCTGGACTTTGACATTTCATTGCTGCTTCTACTCCATAGAGGCCCATGCAGGCCTATGCCAAGGATTCTCCATGTTCCCTTATCTTTCCCCATGACTTCTTTCTGTTTTGGAGATAACCATTTGGAATGTCCAGAGCTGATGTTTGACAGGGCAGATAGGCAAAGATGAATTGGGACTCTTGTTGTGTTGGTTGGACCAAGTACTCCTCTGCAGTGTAGGGCATTACTAACTTGCTTGTAGTCATGGTCCATAAGCAAAGGTGTTTGTGGGGCCACAAACTGCTTGGGATCTCCTGTTTAATGTGATTTTTTGTTGTTTTCCTGAGTTTTCTGTAAAATCAAATTGATTCTTCTCTACCATGCTTACAGCCTTCCCAGAAATATGGACTTTCATCAGGTGCTGGGTATAAAGTTTCTACAGTACCTTGAAGCAGAGAAATGCAGTAGAAGTGAGTGTGAGACCTCACAAGTTTTGCCATGCCAGTGCATCAGTTATGTGAGTGGTGACCAGCGCATAGACCATTTGTTTTGTTCTTTCACTTCATCTCCTTCCAGAGCTCTCCTGAAATGTCTGAAGGAAAAAAGGAGAAAATCAAAGCGAAGCCATTTTTTACTGTTCCTTAGCAAAGATTGTAAAACTCGCTGAGTTTCTAGGTAAGGCTACTGTGATATGCACCTGGGAAATTTAAATTGAAGTTGATGAGAAAAGGCTTGGTTTTATTCCCTTGCTAGTAGAAGACTTAACCTATGTAAGACAAGGAAAGTCTGTCCACTTAAATTCAAGAGGTTTTGTGTTGAGCCCATAATTCATAATTGACTGAACCAATTAAGAGGCTTTTTAAACATACCAACCAAAAAAGACCTTACGGTTAGAGTCCAATATTAGCTATATTAATCTGAATTTCAACCAATGAAAATGACAAGCAGAATGAAGTAGTGGGAATTAAAGCCAGATTTCTTGCTGTTAAAGCAAGCAGATATTTTGGAGGAGTGTGTAACTGAGCTGGAGAGATTCGTTGTGAAAGAACTTCAACAGGTGCTGAGTGTTTCTGTCAACGGGAATGATGGTGTTTTCTAAAGGTGGCTTTTAGTTATTTGACAATTTTTCAGACCAGATGACAGATTGCCTGAGTGCATTGTTAAAAGCCTGCACAATTATACATGCTAAAATGCTTTGGTCAGATCATTGTCCTCAAAATTAAACATGCATGATGGTAATCAATGGGTAATGATAATGTTTAAAAGCCAATAAAAGGACTACTATTAGGGCTTTTTAATTTGCTGTTTGTATATGTGTGTGTGTGTTATGGGACTTCCTGTTAAGCAGAATGCTGTCTTATTATTTAAGCCATTTTACTGGATCATCCCTATTTGATGCTAATTGCATTTGGCAAAAACAGTATTGTGCTTTTAGATTATTAATTTATTAGTTCAAAGATAGATTAGTACTTCCGTTTTCAATTTAATGGAAATCTAGAATTATATTTTCTCCCCAGGTTACCAATTTTCATGTTGCTTCTTAGCCTCTGATGACATGAGAACCTTGAAATCAAAATATTTTTCAAAATTGGTGTTATCAGTGCTTCTACCTTAGCTCTGCTCCAACCTGTGTACTTTCATTGCTTTTTTAAGCCTGTCTCGGGAACGCTTGACTCCTAAAGGCTTTGGATGAGAACAGAAAGTCTTCTTTGAGTCTACAAAATTTGTGATGCCATTTTCATTTGAAAAGGCTTTTTGAAACATGGACATTGATGTGTGTCCAATCCAATGTCACTGAAGCCAATGCAAAATATGCCATAAAACTTCCATGGGTGTGGGAGCAAGTTTTGCATCCTTTTTCCTAGGTGCAGTACACAGATTTGTAACTTCCTTTTGGGCAGCCAGTGAAACTTGTTGACCTTCTCTCCAAAAAGAGCCCCAGTGTCTGGAGGCAGCGAGGCACTGCTGGTTTGCATATCATTAGTACACATGTTTATTCAAAACTAAGCTTTGTGCAGTTTCACTGGAACCTTCAGATATATCAAGAAAGTAACTAAAACGCACATATTAGTTTATACACTTGTGTGTTATGATGCAGAGAAATGAGTGCAAAGCATTGAGTATCATTGACTTTCTCACGAAGTTTTTGCTAGTGAAATTGTATCTGAGTAGTGAACACAATGAAAGTGACAATGGGTGTGATATTCCAGCTGTGGACTGGAAGTGACTGGGTTATACTGTTTCTTATCTCCTGTTGCATAAGGAAAGACCTATTTAGTATTTTTTAAAATATTTAAAGACAGCAATAAAAAAAAAAGACTAAACGGAACAGAACATGAAAACCTCTGTGGATAAAACATTTTGTGAATGTGATGAGGAAGCTAGGCTGTGCATTCAGTAGCTCATAATCTGTAAACTATTTGTTATGGGTTAGTGATATTGTAAACCAGGAAAAAGGGAATGTAATTTCGTAAAATAGCCATCAGTCAGATACTGAAAGTGAAAGGGTCAAATTGCAGCTCCTCCTCCTCCTCTATAATTTGAGACCTGGTGCATGTGAAACATCAGAATATAGCTCTTCTGTCTTGTAACATTGATTTTGAATGTGAGATGCAAACAGTACATCAATCAACTCGTGTCAAGAACAGTGACAAATCTTACAAGGGCAAAATTTTCCCCTTTGGGAGGTAAGCTGCTCTAGAGGCTGAGTTTTGAACCCAAAACTAGAACAGTGAATTTCAGAGTTCTGATTTGCTGTTCATATTTGGGTGCCCCAGGGACAATCATTTATTAGACAAACGTACTGAATAGATTTAGGCAAGTCACGAGAATCTCTCCCTTTTCTTTCATTAGAGTTATGTATGGATTAATTATTGAGGGCACTGTGTACAGTGGTCTAGCTACACTGATTTCCATGACGCTTTGCTGACTTTCTGGGGACATGACCTGATGTTTTTATAGCATTTTGGAAATATAAAATTTGATGGGTGTGCAAGTAATTTTTAAATTTTCATTATGATCTCCAGGTAATGTACTGTTATTGACATTTTCTTTTAACAGGATATTTGAAGGAAGAAAGGTTTATTTGGGCAGGGGTGAGGAGGATGGGAACCCATGCGGTAAAGGTAGGATGATTCAGAAGGAAAACAGAGCAGAAGATAAAAGAGATGTCTGGCTTTCCGTGGTCTGCTGCAAACTCCTTGGGTTGTGCGCTGCAGATCGTTGGTACTTCATGGTTCAATGACTGCAAATGTCTGTTTTTCAAAGTGAGCACATCGCAGGCAATCTAGACACCTTGAGTCGTCTTGGAGCAAGAGTGTTGTGTAAGTTCTGAAAACTGGGGATCTGAAAGCCAGAACAGCTCAGTTGAAAAAGCTGGGACTCTACATGTTTCTGTGTCCAGTAAACAGGAAAAGAGGTTTGTAGGAACTGGGAGACTGACAAAACCACACAAATTTCAGTCATCAGCCTCTGATGTCAGGAGGAATTTTTGAAACATAGTGCTTTCTGGAGCAATACAATTTCGATTAAATGTTTTTGTAGGAGGAAAAAGGCCAATTTACCCTGAATATGAGCTAAATAAATTCTACAGTGTCAATATTTCAGGCCAATTGAAATTCTAAATTTTGAGCAGATCTACTTTGCATGTTAGGTCTTTTGCTCACAATCTAAGTTGCTTTTCAGGGCACTATGAGAAATATATAGTTCTTCTAAAAATCTTCTAATATTCTTGGATGAGAGATTCTCAGTAACAGAAAACCAGAAGAAATACTTCTTTTCATTGCTTCCTTGCAGAATATTTACCTCTTCTCCTCTTGTTCAGGACTACAGCTGTTCAAAAAAGGAGAATTCCCCTTTTCTTTTTTTTATATGATGTAACCCTTTTCTTATTTTTTCCCTTTAATTCTACAGCAAATGGAAATAATCTTTTTTTTTTTCAAGGAAGAAATACTATTTTTAAAGCGAGTGCCAGAAGGTTTAATTTTGAAAATGTTGAAATGAAATGTATAACTCCTTTGACAAACTTTCTATTGTTGTCAAAATATTTAAGCATTTTTAATCACAGCTTATCATTAGTAGTAAAACTACTATTGGAGGTTCACTCTACAACTGATCTGCAGCTAAAAAGAGGACTTTCTCTGCACTGCTTCTCAAGTATTTACATGGTAGCAGCTGCTCAGGAACAACACGCCTACACCTTCAGATTTAACCCAGAAATCTGTCCTAAACATCTTGTGTTTCTTCAAGGGAAAATTAAACTATCTCGCACTACCTGAAGAAATAGAAGAAAATCTGCTGGAGCAGGTAACTGATGTTTGAAAGGATGTTATAGATATTGTTAGCTAAAGTGCTTGAGATCCAGTATTGGAATAAATATGCTTTCCTCGGAAGAATAAAAAGCAAGGGATCAGTCAAGGAGAAGGTTAGACTACAGCTGTAAAGTGAAAAGTGGGATCAAAGGGGATAGTGGAATTCTTGACGTATTAAATTAATTTCTTAATGGATTTAAAAAAAAACAACCCCCAAACAACTAACAATGTAGAGGTTGTCATCTGCCCTCTACACATCATCACACCTGACTTCCAAGTCAGTGAGGCAATGAGTTTATGTAAACTAAGGAGACTCAAAACAACAATCATCTCAAAGACCAGCTGTGATTAATCCTCAATTCCCATGCAAGGCCACCAACAGGTTTATGAGTCCATGCCAAATACTCTGTTATGTGAACCGGCAATAGTTTTTGGATATGTGTCTCTTCCATGAATGTGTCATCTAGGAATTGCCTGTCTGGAAAACAGCAAATGCAATAGAAACAGTATGATCAAGAACAGAGCAAGCTATCTCTTTAAATTGTATTACATACATTTCCACACGGTGAGTTGGCGGAAATCCAAGAAGTGGCAGGAGTTATGGGAGAGTGGGAGAAGCGGAGGAGAAACTTCCTGAGGATTAGTAGAGAAAAGCAGAAGCGGGGAGGGGGGGGAACCAACCAAAAAAACCCATGCAAAAAAGATACAGGAGATGTGTGTGGATGTGTGTGACAAGAAAGGCATTGCAGTGAAAAAAATTACACAAGTCAGGGACTTTTCTTGGGTTTAGGACAGTGCTTAAAGCCATGAAATATGTAAATGTCCTACAACGAGCAAGTAACTTTGGACTGGTTGAAATGTTTGGTGCTGACAAATCTGGAAGGCAGAATGGAAAGGTGGCGTGCCAAAAGCAAAATACTGCAAGTCTTAGTTCTGCAATCTAAACTGGTTGGATTATATTGGCACAAGGTGAATGAAGTTGTGTCAGGCAAATGCAAGACAGTATACGCCGTCTGCGGGAATTCATCAGCCACCCCATGGAGACAGGCCAGTTAGAACAGGCAAGTGTGGGAAAACTTTTTTGCGTTAATTCTCAGCGTCTGCACTTAAATGGGGACAACGCAAAAGAGCAGTGACACAAAGGAGCCAGAGGTCCAGGGCTGCAACTGCTCACAGGCTGTTCCAGCAACACCGAAAGGGCGTCAGCGCTGCTGCCGCCGCCGGAGGTTAGGTTGTAGCTAAGGCTCTCTGTCTGGAGCTCAAGAGGTGTCTTAACGTGAAAAGCCAAAGCAAAACTTAGTGATAACACTTAACATAAACAGCTATATAAACCATCTAAAAAAGCATAGCCAGCCTTGCTCCTGTACAGACATGCCAGTTTTTGTCTACACAACTTGTTTTTGCATTCTCATTGCTATGGAGAACTGGTAAAGTGAGAAATGCAAAAATAAGATACATGACAAATACTAGGGGAGACTGACTGCTACTAACTCTGCCTGAGGGAGATTTCCACCGGGCTTGCCAGGAGAGGTCTGCCTCCAGCTGCTCGGGTTTTCAAATTTAAGTCTTGCCTGCCACAAGGTACAAAGTGTCTACGGCAAATGAAGGAGCCGGACGGCGTTCCCAGGGATGACTGTATCAAAGTGGGTGCATCTGGGCTGTCATTTTGCAATGGTTTCTTCTTCAACGTGAGGTCCTGACTGTCTGTACCTTTACTGTGCCGCTTTGCTTCATAGCACGCAGCTCTAGCAGCAAACTGCCCGCTCTCCGTGGGAGGCCATGCTACAAAGATGGCCGTGGCAGGCCGTGACGCTCGGGGCAGCTCACGTGCCTCTGCCCGCTTCGGCTCCCACTGCTGCCAGGCATCCTGGATGCCTGCAGCCCTCAAACCTCAGGGGAAATAGGCAGCATGGTAGAAAGTCAAAAATCTTGCAAATTTCAAGGCATTCAGCCTTGCCAACAGCATTTTGGTGTTACACCTTACTATTTTTCCTTTTCCATCTTGCAATTCCTTCTTTTAAAGAAGGCACAAAAAGGAGGCTGATCCATGCTTAGCCTCAGTGGCTCTGAGAGGCAGTTCGGAGAAGGCCACTATGTGGCGCACTAAAACCATTGGTGTTCTGATTTTTTAAATTACTGTTTTTAAGCTGACTTCTTTATACCTCCAACCAGCTTGGCTCCTTGAGAAATATCTGGGCCTCTGCCTTCACAATTAACTTACGGGCAGCTGCCTCAAAAGGGAGCTCTTGGGTTGCCCATAAACTATTCTGCACTCACTGCGGTCATCCCAGTCCTGATGAGTTTGTGTTAGTCACTACATCTCACCACAAACCTCCTTAACTCAGGACACTGAGATATCCCCAGGGTCCATCCGATTCTTTTTTCCCAATCTACAGGCAACCGTTAGTTTTAGCTGTTGCCCAGCCATAGTACAGCAGTCCATGTAGACAGCTGTACTTCAGCAGTGTGGAGGGGAAAACAAAAAAAGGCAGTTGCCACCGATGTAGCAATAGGTGGTTCAGAAGGTGGGTGAAGCAGCAAGTTAGGAGAGCTTCTAGAGTAAAACTCTTACACGACAGGCGCTGGGGTGGTAGGTTGCTCGCGTGAGGCAGACATCAGTGTGGTTTGTGGTAGGCGCACACCACGGCGTGGATGCGAAGACTCGCCGGGCAGCAGTCAGGTCAGCGACTCTTCCTGCTCCAGGGATTTGAACAATACACAGTAGATGGTATTTCAGAGTGTGGTGAATAAGAATTATGAACATTTCAGTGAATTATGAACGTTTCAGCAATAGCAGGCTCGGGCCATGACTTTGATTTACAGCATGAAACAACATTACGGTATAGATGCAGCCTGATGATTACTGACTCCCTTTTGTCAGGTGTATCATAGGATATCAAAAGGAAAGACAGAAGCTATAGAAAACGTGGTGGAAATAAGTTCATTAGAAAGGCAGAGAGGGGATAGTTTGAGGTTAGTTTTCTTTTCTTGTGTACACCCAGGCTATTATGCTAGTGAAATGAAAAGGGAAGGAAGCAAGGGTATAATGCTGTCCTCCTTTACGCTGTTGACTGAAAGTGAGGAAGTGCTGGAAACCTGTCCTTAAGAGTCTGCCAGATTTCAGCAGTGGAAATAGCAGTTTATGTGGAACTGGGTTGATATCCTGCAGTATTAAATTTACAGAATGCATCTTTTTGGAGATAGGCATGTTTCTTATATATGCAGTTCTGTTCTGGCTTCTGACTAGAAAAGCCTCTATTTAGAAAGCGTGATAATGAATGCAAAGATCATTTTGCCCAAACTGTGGGTGGAATAACTATACACTCACTTTCTGAGAGGTTTACTCAGAGTTTTATCTACTAATTTGTATTAATGTTGCATTCAGCCCTCGAGTCAGCAAACTAGAAGCCCAACCCCTTATTTATATATACATCCAGGAACAGAGAAGTAGAGAATGGTCTTCATCCAAGTAAGAAAATAAAGAGATTGCCACGGTGAGAAAATGCTGCGAGAGCTGCAATGGCTGTGTCATTGAAGCTAGCATTGATCTAACCCTTTTTATTTTTTTCTAAAGCACTAACTGAAAGTGAGTTGCAAAAGAAAATCAATTCTGAGAATCATTAGGGTTGGAAGGAACCTCTCCTGGGTCGCACAGTCCATCACTCCTATGATTGTTCCTAAACCAGCTCTAACAGCTGGGTATCTACTCATATTTTTTATGATGGCTCTACATTTTTCTTTGGCTGGTTGCAACAACAATGTTAAAACAAACATTCTTTAAAAAAGAAACATTGCAAAGCAAGCCCTTGGGTACATTTTAGCTGACAGATAATCTTCAAGGCTCATTTACTTTTAAAAAGTTACAGTACTCAGATGTCAATGTGTATTCATCTTTACAGGTGTCAGGAAAATTAGAAATATTACTGCCCCTTTTCTTTGTTGTGAGTGGGTCTCAGCCTCTTCTACCAATGTTCTGATTTTCAAACGCATCTTTAAATGCCTAGTGTTCTTGAAAGAGTTGGATTACAAGGCAGTTGTTTGTGGTTCTTGTCAAGGGCAGGGAACCCTTGCTTCAAGTCAGAACTGCAAGCTTATACAACAAATATGTACTAACGCGGAGGGGATAGTTCCAGGAAGGTGTCACGAGTCTTGTTTTGTGGGAGATCCAGTTTAAATCTCATAGAAGATGCAGGTTGATTGTTGTAGCATAGTGTCCCTCTGATCTCCTGGGCTGCTTGGTGTCTTCTGCTGTGTCTCCAGCTTTTTTTCTTGCCTTATCTGCATTTTGGTTTGTCTTGGGAAAGGTAGTTGGCGAATCATAGTAAAATGCCTCTCTAGTGCAGAATGAGAAGATGCTTTATTTGAAGGCTTGGATAAAGGAAATCCACAGCTTTTGTTTTGCTTCTGTCGTACGCCTTTCTTTGAATACCATGTAGATATCATGTTGTAATAGTATAATGTTACCACAGCATAACTTCTAGTGCTCCTTTCCAAAGTAAGACTTCTTCTGAACATACATGAGATTATCATGTCTACACATGAGCTGTGGTTTTTAGTTGACAGATATCACAACAACCAAAGTGCTTTGGCAAGAAGTCAGCCTCCTAGTTTCACCCCTTTTAAAGTGGAAATATCTAAATCTGTCACTACCTCCTTTTTTTTAATTTTTTTTTTTTTTTTTTTTTTTTTAACACAGGAGATCCTGTAGAATTCAAAACTGTGTTTTGATGGCTGTGGTGTAAAATCCATTCAGTTGAGAAAAATTTATTTATTTCTTTGAGAGAAATATTGCCTTCTAGCCAGAAAACTTCTGTTCAGTGCCTTGTGACCCAGTGCGGCCGACTCCAAGTCTTTAGAGTTGTCATGTGTGGCTCATTATTGTGGGTTATGGGAAATAGTTCCCACAGGTTTGTGTGTTTCCTGCATGACAGACAGAAAGCACCTATTAAGTTTTGTAATAATTGTTTGACTATTCCTGTCCATTGGCACAGGAACTGCATCCTTGTAAGTGGTCTTATTTGTGGGGACAGCAAGTCAGGGAGAGTGGCTGATTTGTACTCCTTTTCCCATCTTGGACTTCGCCATTTTAGTGCGGTGGAAGAGTGAAGCTGGAGAGGACTTTGTGGGGTATGGCGTGAGCACTGCTCACTGCTCTACAGATTCATCTCTTTGCTTCTCACAAGCTACTTCCAGAGATAAAACAGGAAATAATTCAGTAATAACCTAATGCTTTGCCCTAATCTGGCATCTCACACTTTTATGATTTAGAAAAGAGGCAGTTAAATTATAATATCAAGAAAGATGCAGCATAAAGCTTTACTTTAGTTGCGTAATTTTGCAACAGCAATTACCTCAGCTACAAATTTAATTTAAAAACTCTTTGAAAGCACAGTCTGTGTTATCACAGAATATACTTGAAATCAATGAAGGATGATTTCATTCCAAGTCTGAAGATACTATTTAATAGCCAGGAAAGAAACCTGCACAGAGGCACACACTCTTACTTATTAATAAATTCTGCTGTAGCAATTACAAATCTTGACTTCCACAAATTCATTTACTCTTGGCAAAATATGAATTATAAACAATGTTTGCCAACTTAATGCAGTTGTATTCTTGCACCTAGATGGAAAATAGACGGGAACTCTTGAAAATGATCCTAATCATGAAGCTATTAAGAAAGATGCAGAGAACATACTCTGATAAACATCACAGTGTCTGCCTACCATTATCTTATATTTTCCTTCATGATTCATGGTATCTTAGCAACCATATAGGCCTGATAACCTTTAATGGCTCTAAAAATGATGCACTTGGAATTTATCACTTAAGGCCTGGTGCTCAAGTAATGACACTCTTCTTTGACGGCGATCTCAAGCCAAATAAATACACAGGAACTGGAGCAGCTTTTTTTTTTTGCCCGGATATTCATATTTTGCATGGTTATTCAGACTGAGCAAGGAAAGGGCTCTGTAATCCGGGCTTAATCAGTATAGATTTTGGATATACATACATACCTTAATGAAGTATATGGATTCAAAAGAATGTCAAAAGAGCATTGAGTTATTGACTGGTAGAGTGGTGTTTGTGCATTACCTGGGGGGATGAAAAGGGCAGTCTCCGATCAGACCGAGGGAATATTTACAGGTTTATCAAGGGTGCCTGAGAATCTGGACATTGCCAGGTTGGCTGCGGAGCTGTTAACTGCTTGGTCGCTACTGACAAGTCCTGGGACACTCTCGTTGAAGCTGTTGAACATTAAGAGATAATGTATTGACTGTATTAATGCTGCCATGTCATCAAGAGCCCAGGCTAGAAATGAGCAGTGTGTTCGTCACCAGCTAGTGCGAGGCAAGGTGGCACTGTTAGCATGGCTCAGATTTCTGCCAGTAACCCACTTGTTCTTAAAATGGGAGAAATTAGAGTTCGGTAGGCATAGTTGCTGTTTCCCTCTGGAATTTTGGTATTTGCATGGTTAGGTACAATTGCATGAATTAAGTTAGAGCTAAACCATAAACATGAAATCTTTCTGCTTTGGACTTCAGACAGGGGGTCTCTCTTCCAGGGGACTGTGATAAGGGCTCGGGCAGTGAGGACAAGGCTTGCGGCTGCCCAGCGGTGTGGCAGCCACAGCAACCAGGCTCTGCGCGCTTGCCACGGGACGGAAGTGAGCATGGGAGGACTCCAGAATCCAGGCAGCGTGAAACCATCCGTTTCCTGGCTGGAAAGAAAACCGATGAGAGTAGGAGCACTGGACGCATGCATGCCAAGAGTGGGGTTTCCAGCCTGTGGTATATGTACTATGAGCAGTTCACTGAGGATATATTCAGCAGACATACTGTAGCCCCCTACATTGTTCTCAGAGGAGAGGAGCACTGGTTGATGGGGTGGGAATGCTGCTGAGCTGGGTCTGAATTGCCACTTTCAGGAGAAAATGGAGCTGGAAACATGCACACACGTGTGCGGGCTATCAGCGCTATGCTGCACTATCAGGGAACCCCATCACCCTCTGCCAAAGACTTTAGCACCTGGGGAAATTATGTCCGAAATCCCCAAGGCTGAGAAGCAGAACCTACTGTGCTTTGGATTACTTTCCTGTTCACATAATGACTATTATCCCAATAAAAACTGCAGAATCAGAGGTATTGTAAAGCTTCAGAACAGAGAATTGAATGTCAATGACATTTACTAACTGCTACTGGCATAATTCTATCAGATGCTGAGCAGACCACATTTACATTTAAAAATACAAGTAATCAATGTATGTTAATGTGCGCCCTTCATGGATTCTGCACTGAAGCATTTTACCAGCCACTTTAAAGGGCCGCGCTTTTGTGAGAAAAAAACCTGTCAGAAACTTACTAGCACCATAGGCATTCATGTTTAGGAAGGGGAAGAAAAAAAGATTTTTCAAAATATGTCTGTGCTAGCCCCTGCATAGCCCAAGTGCCATGTCTGTGTGGTGGAAACCACCTTTAACTTTGCACTTAAAAATGTTCTAGCCTCTTTTTGTATATCAACAGTGTGTGTTTAAGAAAAGGCACAAGACTGGCACGTGCAAAAGCACAGCACGCTGCCCACCATGCAGATATTCCCCAGGGGGGCGTGCCTAGACTTGTCTTTAAGCCTTGCGAATGGTAACACTTTGCAAATATGGTTAGCAAAATGCTGATGAAGAACTCACTACCATAATTCCAAATTAAAGTGACATCTGCCATGATCCTGTTAGTAAAATTTGACGTATGTCTGTGCTACTTTCAGGGACATGGGCAAATGATTACATTACTGCAGGAGAAGGTAGGGTGTGAATTTGTCGGAACTCATGGGGGCTGTTTGCGTGCAGGGTTTTACCTCTTCCTGACGGCAAAGTAAATGAGCACCAAAATGATTGCTCCAGGAAAGGTGTATCACCTATGTCACCTTTATCCCAGGTGGCTTTAGGTAACAGCAAACACCTGGAGATGATGTGTAGGTCACTCTCATCTCTTCATGCCAGAACTTATTCTGCAGCATGTCTGTGAGCTGTAATTCCATGGGAATTATTAAATTCAAAATTCCGTCAATGTATGATATGAAACAAATTGCTACAGGCGTTGTTTGAGTTCATTGCTGTCTCCAAATGATGCCCTGTATCTCAGTTGTTTCTATCCCTTCCAGAGCTTACCGGCACATTCATAATGGATAGTCCCCCATTCTGCCTTGCGTAGAAACACACAGGCCCTCTCAGGGAAGACATTTTTGGGAGTTTGAACCTCAGGCCAAAACCTGCTTTGTTACAAACCATGTTCCCATCTGTCTGTGGATGTGGATCCCACTTAACACATTGTTTGGTTGTTCCCTGGCCAGTGACAGTACCTCTTGTTTACATCCCAGTCCATGTGGAGCAGAACTCAGTGACCTTTGCATTAGTTCAGGAATTTTTTGAAAAATTCCCAAAAGACAGATTTTTTTTATAAAACATTTGAAAAATCCCTCTTCCCCCTCCATTTTGATCAGCTCCAGTACAGTTTTGATACTCTTACAGCCCTTTAAGTTGATGCTGAGTCTTGACAGAGTGACTAATACTTTATGCCTAGTTTACAAAATCCCACAAAAAAATGCTTGGGGGTGGGCTCATCTCAGACTTTGGCTTAGCCCTTCATGACTGGATCTCCAGAGTTTATACAATTTGGTGAGACCTCCTACTGTTTTATTCTCGACAACTCTGCCAACAAAAACGCCTTTGTTGAGCAGTTACGTATTGACAACCAGAGCATGTTTCAGATTGTGCATGAAAGAAGGCTAATTTCTCCCATGATTCCTGGAATATTTGAGCTATCGTGCAATTATAATATAAAGTTTACAGACTATGTTACAAGGTGCCTTTTAAAAAAAAACAGAAACCAGACATACTGTCAAAAATTCATCAGCAGTTCCTCCTGTGTAATGTACTTTTCAAGAGACAAGTGAAAAACATCAAAACCAAATAAAGAATACTTAGTTACAACAGCTATTTGAGATCCAATTTAGCCTTTCTTATAAGTTTCCCTTCCCGTAAACCACTCTTCTCATGTTTTCTTCCAGTAAATGAGATGTGCATAATTCAGTTTATTAGAGAATTGATCCCTTTCAGAAAAAAACCCACTTTTGAATGCTAGGGGAGGAAAAAACCAATTGTACCAATTTCATAATACTTTGGCTCACATTTCCAGCTTTTCCTCCGTCTGCAGGAGGACCTGCTGACTTACATTGATAGGAATGTGGGTCACATTAGTTTTCTAATAATGGTCTAGATTAAATGATTAATTATGATTCTAAATGCGTCCATACATTCATTTTTCTGTATGTTAGATGCAAATCTCAGATTTAAAAGCTCCAGATCCCCCATTTTTCATTTCTAACTAAATAATTTGGGGTGATTTTTCCTCTTTCTTACACTGCTGTATATTGGGAGTCAATTCCTTCAAGCAAATAGCATTTTGCTGGCAATTATTATTCTGGCAAGAGGAGAAACAGAGCAGAGATTGAGTTATATGATACATTATATTTTAAAACGATACATTTGTCTGGCAGGGGGTGACTGAAATGCAGATTAGAGACTCAACAGAAATATTTTTTTGGTAAAAACATAAGTATTTCTGCAACAAATCTTCTATTGGTATAAGTCGATGAAGCACTCCCGATTTCAACAGCCCCCTGAGGCACTGACCTGAGGTTTTTATTTCTAATCCATTTTGGGCTTTGTGACCTTCCTTGACTTGTTTACCTGTTACATGCATTCCTTGCAGACTCGAGATTTTACAGTCAGTGTGAGGCCCATCTCGGGCAAGCCAGCAAATGTGCTGTGAATGAGTGTGCTTTACCTAAGGGAAAAGTGAAAAAAAAACCCACGCAGTTTTTGTATGATACGGTCCACTGCCATTTCCCCTGGGGCTGAGAGGGCAAGTAGAGCCAAAGTCATATAACTCTGGAAACCTAATGTATTTGTAGGAACCTCTAAGCGTTACGGTGGAGTTTAGCATGAACGGCATGGTGAAAACTGCGAGGGATCAGGAAGAATGGGGAGAGGAATTAAGGATTCGGTTATGTATTCTAAGCTGCTCTCGGAATCTGACAGCATTTTGGTTGGTAGCAAAATATTTATAGTATAGAAGATTAATATTTGCACCACTGAGCTTTTTAATTTCATTTACCTTAGGAACAGGGATTTTGGTATTAAGGAGAACCAAAACTGTAGCAGCTGGGTGTACAGCTTCACACAAACAGTGTTAACACTTCCAACTCCCAGAGAAATAGGAGGTTGCACAGAAAGCAATTGCGTTCTTTCTTTCTTTTTTCTTTTTTTTTAATACATACTGGTGGTGTAGGAATTGTGAAGACCGTAAGTACCATTCTGTGGGGAACGGGAGGTGGCCATAGAGACACGTTGTTGGCTGAAGCACACCAGCAGATCAGGGTAGAGAGGTCCAAAGCAGCATGAAGCGTGGGCAGTGTGAGGGCTGGCAGAGGTGGTGGGGGTGGTGGTGGCTCTGCAGGAGCTCTGAAAGCCTAATGATCACCTCGGTCTGCCAGAAGCAGCCTGGTAACTCTCCCCTTTAAAAAGAGTTTGCTGCTATGATCCTTCAAAACAAAGAAACAAGACTCAGAAATTTCCTCGTTAGTTCTTTTGAAGGAGACTGATGTTTAGCAAGGTTCCTAGCAGTTGGCCATTGCTAATACGTAGAATCATGGAATCATTTAGGTTGGAAAAGACCCTTAAGATCATGGAGTCCAACTGTAAACCAAACTGCCAAGTGCACCGCAAAACCATGTCCCTTCGTGCCACATCTACATGTCTTTTAAATACCTCCAGGGATGGTGACTCAACCACTTCCCTGGGCAGCCTGTTCCAGTGCTTGACAACTCTTCCAGGGAAGAAATTTTTCCTAATAATCCAATCTAAACCTTCCCTGGCACAACTGGAGGCCATTTCCTCTTGTCCCATCACCTGCTGCTTGGCGGAAGAGATCAAGCCCCACCTCGCTACAGCCTCCTTTCAGGTGTTCCAGAGAGCGAGAAGGTCTCCCCTCAGCCCCCTTCTGGTTGCTGCTGCTTCTCGCTGTCTGCTGCAGCTGTTTTAGAAAAAGCGCTTTTCTGATTCTATCAAGTGCTGCAAGCTCAGGACCACATTCATGTAAGCTTTGCCTTGGGGAGATCGGTGGTGGTGGAGTCTCTAATGAAAAAAATAACAGAAACAGTGACAACAGAAATGAGGAAAATGAAGTTTTTCACAGAACATGGCTTTTATTTGTGCCGCTGCTGGGCTAGATATATGCTTTTATTCTGACTATTTAGTTGAAGTCACAGCTACATGTACAAGGGATTGCTGGGAAACTATTTTAATGAAAACTGGTTTGTTTTGTGGAATTCAGGACACTGGGAGGAAGCTGTCCTTGATGAGTAAAATACTAGGTGAATGATGACACAAATTAGTTTAAGAGATCCATTTAGTGAGTCCTTTCCAGGATATGATATTGTCTATGGTTTTTTTGTAGCTGTTTGTTTGCTGGGTTTCTTTTTTCTCCAGCTTTGGAAGTTACATTGCCTGAATATTTCGTCCTTAGCAACAAATGAGATTGACCATTGCAAGTGATTCAATAAGTTACCTGGCAGTTGCCCACAGTTTTTCTTTTTCTTTCTTTTTCCAGAAAGAAGCTAATCTAATCACTGAACTTTCTGGCTGGTTGTGTGTGATTCTGTAGCAATTAATTTCTTTATGAGTAGAAAGAAGAATCTAATAAGAAATGTTCAAATTGGGTTAATTTCTTTCTTGTTGTCAAAAATGTTTTCCTGTGTCACATGCATAGTTTGAGTTTTTCTTGGGCCTCTTCTAGTCCATCATAACTGCAAGTTCAGATGGCAGCCTTGATGTCCACAGCTTGTCTGGGTGGGCCTCTACGCCAACCTCTTGCCTACTCCTGACTCACCCTCGCTAACCTGCGGCCTTCCTCTTTTCCCTTCATTTTCTAGCATCGTTGATACTTAAGGTATCATTTTCTCTGGAGTACAGCTTGGAAACTATGCAGAGTTTATTTCCCATCTGATGTCTTCCTTCCTCCCAGCCTTTCACCTCTCAATTATTTCCTTGGAGAGCCTCATTTTTGCCCTTTCTCTGTATCCTGTGACGTTCCTCAAGAGCACCTCACATTTAATTACTGGTGTTTAGACAGCTTAATGTCACACGGATATCCTGAAGGACAAATGGTAGATACAATATCATACCTGCTGTATAAGTCAGTATAGGCTAAAGCTCAAGCTCAGTAATAAAATTCAGTATTGTCTTAAAGATCAGATTCTAAATTGGAAAGCTAAATTATTGTTTAGCTGAAAGACAAGAGCGTTTTTGTTTGCTGTGATTAATCACTTTTGGAAAATTTCATTTGTCTCTGATGTAAGAGGATATGTTCACTTTCAGCAACAGCAGGTCAGTAGATATTTATACAACAAGAGCCACAAGCTGGCTTTAAGGTTCATTTTTTGGAAAATTTAAGATTTTTTACTTGTATGCGTGAAATTCCTTGGTTGCCAAGTTGTCATTGGATTTCTGCTCCATTAAAGGTTCTACTTAGAATCTGAAAACTCCTGTGTCTAAAAAACCCTTAGATTTCTCATGAATTACAGATATTTTGTGTGTGAAGTGCTGCTTTCTGTTGTAAATGCTCTTTAACAATAGTCACTTTTCTTGCAAGTAAGTTGCTTTATGAAGTTTCTGCTCTTTCCCCTTCACTCTTCCCCCTTGCTGCAGATTGTAACCCCACCTGATTTGTCATTGCAAGATTTTGCAGGACCGTTGAAATGATCTGGATTAAAAAAACAAAGCCAAAATCCAACCTGAAAAAACTTTTTTTTTTTTATTTTTACATTATTCTTGCGACATTTGCTAATGTGCGATTCCCACATCGCTGTGGGATGCTGACTTTTTTCATACTTGCCATTAATACATGCTTGGCTAAAAATAAGGTTAGCCTCTTAACTGGCTCTTCCTCCCTTTCTCTACTCCCAGGGAGAGACCACATTACCAGTACACCCACTGAACTTCATGTTGAGCTTTGATGTTTTATTGTGGATGAAATCTCTGAAATTTCACTTGCATTTTTCAGCAGAGCAGCATGGAGACAGCCAGAACCAATGTGGAGAAGTGTGTTTGGAGTCATGTAAAATAAACGTATTTAGTTATGCCAAGCAAAGGCATTCAAGCAAATACATAATTATACACCGACATACAAAGGTGTATAACTGGAACTGTACTGCACGAGCATTAGAGCAAATACCCCCCTGTGAAGGAGCCTCAAAAAACGCAGCTGCTATACACTTGGCTGGAGTGAGGCAGTGCCAGATAAGGAGCTGACAAAACAGCTGAATTCAAGAAGTGTTTTTAATCACTTAATAAATTTCACAGCTAGATTGCTTCCTCATTTGTACATTCTAGGCAGACTCAGTTGTACACCCCTTCACTGCTGGCTTATTCAAGAATTCCTAAGGAATGGCTAATATGTTTTAGTACTTTTATTTGGGATGAAATCTGAATGAAATTTACTGAGGATACCAGAAACTTCTGGAAACAGTAAGTATTTTCATGATTTGGAAGGCTTTCGCTTACTTTTTACTAGCCTAGCATAAACAGGATACATTAACTATGCTACAGTTATGATGCTGGGAGAAATCTTTCCATCTCACTCATGAGGTTTTGTTTCTGATGCTTCTTCCCTCTCCGCATCATCACCCATCTCTCTCTCATCGTAGCAACTAGGCCAAATTTGGGAGCATCCTACAGCAGATTCCTCTGGATATAGACACATATTCCTGCCCTGAGATCACATTCAGTGAGAATAAAAAGCAGAAATTGCTGTAAATAAGAGAGAAAAATAGATGGTCTAATCTATTTCTTCATGCTGGTGGGCCTCATCCCAGAAAACTTTCTTTTGTTTGCCTTAGTGGAATGAGACGGTTGGAGACAGCAATTAACAGAAGATGATAAATGAAATTGTGTCTACCACTTGGGAGAGAACGTTTCCTGAATAACGATCGTTTCCTTCAGGGAGGTTTGCACAGTTGTGTCACATGGGTGGATTTGAAATACGCTTGGCGATGATCTTCCCTTGGCTCGCTGCGGCAGAAAGTGTCCCAGGCGCGTGAAGCTGGCATTGGTGCTCTCTGCTTTCCTGCTTAGAGGGGGGGACTTACTAATTAACTATTTTTAATTTACTAGGATTTTGTGAGCGTGGTGAGAAAACTTAACTGGCTTAAATGTGACCTTAGTTTTAACAGTGCCTGTTACTGCTGCGACCCTCATGTATTATGGATCTATTATGGTCTCCAGGGCCACCAAGGTGCTGGAAAGTTTAGCTAAGTACGCGTGGACATGGCTGACTTCAAGCGGCTTTGACAAACATGGGGATGCGTTCATTTTTCGCTCTTAGTTGCAAGAATTTCTCCCTTGCTTTTTCTTCTCACTGCATATATATTTTAAAAAATGACGTGATGTAAAGCACACAGCATTTATGTTCCCGTCCCCTTAGTCCTCAAACAATGGTAATTTTTACAGCTGTTACTATGTAAATTGTTACTAAGTGAATAACTACTCAAATAAATAGTCACAGGGTGAAATTGCTTTAGCTTCATATGCTAATAGATAGTGGGTCTTATTAGTAGGGCTTATTAATTGGTTTCATGTCTTGATTAAATTGGTGTGCCAGCAAGTGGAAAAATAAATCCTTGTTAGGCCACTGGATTCGTTATTATACATCCTAGTATTTTTCGTGTTCAGAAGACTTTAGAAACACTGATGGGGGATCTAATACTACTGAGAGATTTCTCAGGTACTGTATCAAGTGCTTTACAGAGGGAAATAAAGAACCAAAGTTGGAGTTTGATTTCAAATTTGGGTGATAACTGACTCCCAGTCTTGTATGTAAATAACATATTTCAGTCATCTTTGATAATAGGGCCCTACTTATTGCTTCAAAATCCTTATGAGTGTTTTCCATGCAGGGGAAACAATGAGCACATTTGAACCATGTTTCACTGGAAGAAGCTTGTGGGTTGTCAGTTGTAAGTGTGCTGTGATGGTAGGTTATTTCCAAGCAGCATTACATTCCTGTGAAAATATTAAAATAGTTTTATGCCAATAGTAGCTTTTCAAGAATAAAACCTGTTATGTATGTATCTAATAATACATATCCTTCCTGTGAGTTAAGATGTCCCTTGTGTCTGGAGTTATCTGCATCTCTGATAAGTTGGTTTTGACATGTAATGATATATTTTTTTTCTTTCTTTTTCCCCCTCCTTCTTAAAAAAAAACAAAACAAAGCAAAATGTGCAGTTTTGCTGCAATGTAAGCCAAAAGCACGATTCACGTTGCACACACATAATTTGATTTTAAAAGATTATCTCTAGTACTGGCCAAACATCAGTGAACCAGGCTGCACTGAGATACAAAAATCCTACATTAAAAGTATCTGGTGTGCTTTGGTGAAGTCAGCACCCACCTTTTCATGTCAGGTCTCGTTTGTTCGCTGGGTTTTCTTCTTGTTGTTTTTGCTTTTTTAATGTGAACGTAGTATTTTGCTCTTAATCTTCATCTTAGCGTTGACATTTCCGCCCACTCCTGATGCTTAGCTCCCACTCGTATCAGTGGAAGCTGTGCAGATGGGAGACTCTTCAAGGCCACCCCATGTATGAAAGGAGAAGAACCTTCTCCCTCCTCTCTTCTGCTGTAGCGCAGGGGCTGCTCCTGTTTGAAGGATATTGTAGCCCAAGTTTCAGACCAGGAAGCTTCAACTGGAGTGTTGAAGAATTTATCATGGCTTTAGGTAGGAGGCTGTACGATGCTTCAGTGAGGATGGTTAGGAGTTTTCAGTCCTGTGGGAACAGCAAGAATCTCCTCTTTGTTTTTGAGCATTGTTTTATTGGAAAGAAGCAATTTGTTGGATGGCAGTAGTGTGTGATCTGGTGAAAACATCTCTTAACCTTGGTAATGGGGTATATGGGATCATGTAAGACCTCTCCTGCTGCACCCACTACCTTTTGTACCAGCAAGAGAGGACACTAAAGACAGAATATAATAGGCTGATAGTAAAGGGAATACCCTTTCTTATCGGAACTGTATAAAGGTAGGATATTGTCTGTGCTAAAAGGTTTGCGGTTTCACTAAGGTCTTTGCTAACTGCCCATTCCTGTGTGAGGATGCAACTCCAAACACGTGGAGTTGTTTGAACTTCTAGCAAAAGACTCAGTGAGATACACAGACTGGGCAATTTCTTAGAGTCGGTGCTTGATTCCTGATTAAAATGAAGTGGTGGGATTGTAACGGATATGAAATTCTCAGTCTCTTTCACTCTGCCATTCACTTCATGTTGGAGTTTGAAAGAAATCTTGTTTGTCAGTTTTCGAATCTGCAGCTTGCAGCTGTAGCAAAACATTTGGATAGAAAACCTATTTTCTAAAATCTACTTAGGGTAAAATGGCCTTTTTTATTGTTTACTTCCTGCATTTGAAAGAACTTCTGTTAAAGCCCAGCTTCAGCACCTGCGTTCCTCCAGAAAACTGTCTCTTCAAATTCTCTAGACTGATTTGTCATTTTCTTACGTGCCAGAACCAGTTGTATCTCTTATTTCATTACATCGCTGACATAACATAATGTCTCATGACAGATGCAGCTGCACATCACTGTGGCTGCGAAACCAGAAGAGAAACAGAGGCCCAGGTCTGGGGAAGGCTTGATATCTCCTGTGCACAAGTTTTACTTACAGGACTTTAAGTCTAGTTGGCAGTTACGCTGGTTATCTTTTTTTTTTTTTTTTTTTGCAAGCATCTTGGAAGGTCAAAGTCTGGGGAAGGCTGAGTGATAGGAATCTTTCTACTTTCTTTTCTGTCTGTGCACGTATCTACCTCGCATCTCAGCTTCCTTCTGTGGAGGGTTGAACAGAAGGTCTCCTTGAAATCTGCTTTGTGTGTTGACCACAAGCAGTCAAGAATTCACTCAGAATCTCTCTTGGCCCTTACTATCCTGATTTAATAAAATCAAAGAGCTCCTACTCCTCCTGTCAGATGAGAGATTTAGACAGAAAAGTTATTCTAGATAAAAGGGTTTATGTGTCATTCAAAATTCTCTCACTTTACATTTTTGGGACTTGTGCTTTAGAAACTGAAGGCTGAAGTGATAGTTCTGCTTTATGATCTAGTCTGGTTCTGCTGCCCAATAGGAGGGGTATGGTTTCGTCTGAGGGGTACGGTCTCATCTACGGTTGTCATACCAAATACATTTTTCTTGAAGCCACACCAAAATAAGTGTGATTCAGTGGAAAAATATCCTTTACAAAAACATTGGTATTCATTTAAATACTCCATGTGATGGAAAATTTACAATATCACTATCGCTTTAGAAGTTAGTCAGTGGATTAATTCCCTCTTAATTAGCAGTTCTTTAGTTCTGCTTGGGCCTTAACAATTTCAGTTTTCACCCTTTGGACCTAGTGTCTGTAAAAAGCACCTAGCAAAAATTGCCTTTATATAGAGATTATGAGCCAAATTCTGTATTACGTGGACTGTGTTACATTGCTATTTTTCTGTCTTCTGCATCGTGCGTAAAACAAGATACAAAAGATGTGTGTCTTCCCAAATTTAGAAAGGCATATGTCTGCAAGACCTTTTATAGCCTATTAGCTAAATCCTAAAGTCGTCGTAATTGACAGGTAGATTCTTCTCCTGTGTGTGGGCTCAGTTGGCATCTGGGCCGTGGACGCCACTGAACCTCTGCCAGATGAAGTCAAGTAGGACTTTTCTTTTAAATGTTACACGCAAATCGATATAAGCTTTTCCAACTTGAGTAATTCTTTGCAATCTAACATTTGCCATTATGTTCTGCTGAAGCCCTTGGCACTTGAGTCTCAGCCGAATTAAGGGGGTCTGCATGGATTAGTCACAGGCACCAGAGGTTCGAGGGGCTGCGGATCCGCATCTATTGCTGCAAAGGGAGCAGAACTCGCCCTTGCTGTCTAGGCTGGTTTAATTTTCCAACCTGCAGAAAAATGACTGCATTTTACCACTGTGTGGAATGGGCCTGCCATTTCCTGGTAAAAATGGCACGAGGGAAGATTGTGGGTAGGAACGATAAACGATAGCGTGGGAGGGAAACAGAATAGAATCATAGAATCACTTGGGTTGGAGGAGACCTTCAAGATCATCGAGTCCAACCATAAACCTATGCCAAAGAACCACCAGAACAGAAAGCTCAACGTTACGATCACCAGTGAACAGCCCTGGGATTGAGGGTTTGCCTGCTTGGTTGAGAAGTTCTTTGCTTTAGGGGATAACCTGGAAGCGTCTGTTGTTGAAGTGAATAAACTGTTGCATTTTAGGACAAAATCTTGCCAAAACTCTCTTGAAGATCTCCGTGGCAGTCACCGTCTGCTGCTTACCTCACCCGGCTGCCATGCAGGTGGTGGCGGGGTGCCACAAGGTGCTTGCAGCCCTCTTCTCCTGCGGTGGGCGCGTGTCCCTGGCAGAGCGGTGGGAATCAGAACAAAGCAGGCGATGGGTAAGAGGAGCTGGGGCTGGTCTGTCCTGTGCAGTGCTCGTGGCCTCCAGCCCGCGCTGTGCCAGCCCTGAGCCCCAGATGGTGCCCTGGGCAGCGTGGCCCCAGGCTGCAGCGATGCAACCTGCCTGGGGGCTGGCAGAGGGCTGCGCCCCGCGCTGCGGCAATGCAGTCCCGCGGCTTTGGATCCGCACAAGTCCATCTCCTGCTGAGTCAAAGGAGGAGCTGAGCTTGCTCGCAGCCTGCTGTGGCAAGCTGGGGAGAGCGGAGCCATTTGCAGAGTCCTGCAACAGCCATGGCACTGATTTTCCAGCTCAGCAAAAAGTGGAGCTTGTACTCAGCTAGCCTTTATCTTGTGAAAAAGCTTATTGTTAATTTACAGTAAATGACCCTCCTAAAAGTCAACATGTTCAGACAGAATTGGAAGAAGATCCTGAGGAAGTTCAGGGGTGGCCGTTCACCCTGTTCTCCAACTATTTTTTATTAACAACATTTTATTCTTCGGTAACTGTACCTGTGTGTGGTACGGCACTGCTTAGACAGCTCAGAGCTCATCCCCATCCTCCCTGGCCCTACAATTACCCTTGTGTTTCAGCTTCTTTTAACTTCAACTTCCTGTCTCTGTTCTTCATCCCATGATACATAAAGTAACATTAATAGCTTGACACACTAGTGCTGACTTAGCTTTTGTCATTTCTCATCCTTGTTTGAATATGTAATGCCCCAGAACAATAATTGTTCATATGTTTCCGTTTCTTACATTGTTGTCTTTTTCCTAATTTATTTCCTTGCTATTGCTGCAGCGGTATTCCTTGCTGGCTTCTAGCTAAGAAAATGATCTATAATTACTTTTATTTCAGAGCACATAAAGGATACTAGTGTGCTCACTAGTGTGCTCAGCAGCTCCCCGCCCCCCCCGCCCCCCGAATTCACTCCAGACATACACAGCTATTTACCTTGCAAGGGAATTCATTATGCTTGCAAAAGCTTGGAGGGAGGCTTACAGAGCTCAGTTTGGCATGGCTAACTGGAAGCTCCGGCAGACTTAGAGGGATAGTTTAAGCTGAGCAACATATCACATTTGGGTTTTATTATGTTGTATTTGAAAACACACAGTTCTCTTATAGTTGAAAATTAGTTTGAGATTTGATGAGAGCTGAAGTAGCTTTCTGTTTTTCTGTAGAGCCTCAAGTTTGTATCAGAGAGAAAGAGAGAGAACTGAGAACAAAATGTTCATATCCTTTTGCCTGATGGATATGTCTGAGTGAGGTCTACAAAAGCACCATAAATAGGTACTTGCTTGGACTTTCTTCCTTTCGCATCTCAGATGCATTTCTTCTTTTGCATTTGATTTTCCTGAGTTAAGTGGCACTGACACTGTGTGCGAGAGAGAAGAATGTTTTTGCAAACTGTCTTATAATGAATTGGTGGAAATGCTGCTCATCAGATAGGTGGTCAATCTCACACCTTCTCTCTTCTTTACTCCTGGTGGGGCCTAATCACTGTGAAAAATAAATGGGTATACTGAGTTCAGGAACACTAACTCAATAAATGCATTAATGTCAGAGCAAATGGCAGTCTTGCCTACCCTGCTGATATAAGTGATTATTCTATTTACGCCTAAATATACTGTGCTGTTATTGCTTCCAGAGAACCTATTATGGCCTATCCCTCACTTCTTCAAAAACTATAAATGTCTTTAACTGTCACCATCCTGCTTTTCTCTTAACTTTCCAGAACATGCAAGTGGCAACTTATGTGCTGTAGTAATGAAGACTGAGACTTGTCCAAGATAAAATCTGAAGCCTTTGGATGGAGCCAAAAAAGACTCTAGCATAATATTGAGTACTTCAGCAGAACGTATTACCAGGACAAGATGGTACTCTGTAGCTTTCAACCTCCATCATTTTAATAATAGCCCCATTGTTGTATTTCAGTACTGCTGGGGTATACATTAATCTGTGTTCACCTATGAGCTGGATATCTGGATTGCAGTAATTTGCAGAGGCAAAGAAATAACTGTCACTTCTGATGTGGGAGACAGCTACACCCAAGCCACCATTTTGGGATGAATTTTTAGGAAAGTGTTAAAACAGACTACTAGTTTTAGTTATGTAAAATGAGAAGGTTCGGTCTTAAAACTCCAGAAAGAGCATAGTTTGTCACCATTTTTAAATAAGCCCACTTTTACTTACATGTGTACTTTTTTGTCTACAGCAATAGCCACAAATCGGTGGTCTGTATGCACGGTTTCTGTGCCTTATCCTCAGGATGGAATAAAACAACCTTTCTCACCCTTTCACATGAAGCCAACACATAAAATATTGGCTCCATTATACCTGAAGGGGCAGAAACAGGCACCCTATTTCCCGAAGACAGCAGAGCAAATGAATTTTTAGGAAAATAGGCTCCTCTAGCAACCTTCTGTGTCTTGCTGCAGATGTAGCTGGATGAACAGAGTGCACCAGTACGTTACTTGTGGGTACAAAGAAGTGCTTGGAAAACTTGTACCCTGATGAACACCAAGAAGCTGATGATGTTTGTTACAGAGGTCTCGGGGTGCACGGTGTCGTGATGCTCTTGGTCCCTTGCGAGCAGTGTTTAGCTGGGTGTTCAGCAAGGCTGGGGCTGAAGAGAAGAGCGTACCAGTTTCTCATCTGGGCTTTTAGAGTTCTGCTAAGCAGAAAAGTTTCTTGTCTTATTTACCAACACAGCACATGTGTCTGCCTTTAGCAAGCAGCCTTTAACGGAGATGGGTAACACTTGCAGGGTAAATAGCCACAGTGAATCACTGTAATTAGCTCCACAGGTGCAAGTGCAAAATGGCACCTGGGAGGATCTGGAGTTTCCAAGAAGATGGGATCAGGACTCCTGATATTTTTTGAGACCTTGTACAACAAAAGCAAAGGCAGTATGTGATGAGGAGCTAGTGAGCATCAGGAGTTTGTGAAAAGGACAGATCCCAGTGCTATATCGTGCCTTCACCATCCTCACAGCGAAGATGAATAACCAGACTTTGGCTTTGAGTAGTTCTGTGAAAAATGGATAAGGGAGGAATGAGAGCAGCAAAAAGCATCTTGTCAGTATGTATTAGTGGTCTGTACTGTGTTTATGCTTAATGGGAGCCTTGTTCCTTATGTAATCCTCTTTGGCCCTCGCTGGGGGGTGGCATCTCCACTGCTCTGAAATCTATGAAGGAAAAGCACTTTGTGCTTGTGTCTGAGCTCAGGTGAATGGCTTTGTTGTGAGATCTGTTTAATTTTGTTTTGGCTCACGTATTTCACTGTTTAGACTATTGAACTGTCTAAAAATTTACCTTGCAGGAATACTTTCAAACACTTGCTGTGTACAGCTGTGTCTGAAACAAAGTTTAATTTAAATTTCCAAGTCTAATCACAAAAGTTGACAGTATGCCTTTAGGGCTGAGGGTAGTTATTCAGAAAGATGAGTAGTTCACAAGGTTATGTGTAAAGCAGGACTAACAAGATGCTGAGAAATAATAGTCTCATATGGGATCAGTTTCAGATTGTAGAGTGTAGAGCACAGAGGTTTAATGCAGTTTAGACGTACTTGAAAATCATTGCTTTTTTTTTGTTTTTTTTTTTTTTTTACCAGACAGTATTTTCCTGACCTTGAAAATACCTTATGGGCGGTTTGCAAATAAAAATCTAAACATCGCTGTAATCAGAGAAAATGCATGCATATGTTCTATTTTTCATTGTTTTCCACTTATCTTTACCCTTATTTGAAGTCTTATATGATTTCAATGATAGTCACATAGGCTAACATTAACACAGCAGATTTTTAGAAGAGATTAGATGAGAGTGGGGTTGCCTTCTATAGAGCATTTCGCTTTACTTTCCCCCCTCTCCTTCTTTTCTTAAGATATCTTTTTATCAAGTGTGAATGCTAACAATGTTGATATGGGATGACAGTTTGACCAAACAACCATAGCAACAGTAACTGTTTTCCTTGTGATAACAGCTATGCTAAAGGTTATACATATTGCTGCATCTCTCAATCTATTTGCTCCGCAGCACAGCGCCAGACAAAAGTAAGAATATAGAAAGCTACAGTCAAACTATGCATTTGTTTAGAGGAAGCATGAGCTATAGAACTCTGGTTAAAGGATAAATGTGGATAATGTTTCTCCTCTAATGCATTATCTCAAAGAAATATTATGGAATCTGTTAAATAATATTTTACTGCACAAATATTTAAGAACTTATTTAATAATGTCTACTTAATCATGCTCCCTTAGGAAAGGGCATAAAAATAAAAGCCCAGAGGCTGCTTTAAGGAAAGCATTTATTTTCTCTTTTCAGAAGCAATGTTGGACTTGTACGGTTGACCTAGACGATATTTAGTATTGACCTCAAGTATTCAACATGTATCCCCAAAGCTCCGATGGCTTGAAGGACACAAACAAATAAATGTATTTGGACTGTGGGAGCTCCTCATTTTTCCCCAATATGGAATCGAATGAAGCAAGGGCCTTGTTTTCAAAAGCAGTATTCATACCAAGTTGGAACTATAATAGCTTTCATAATGGGGCCTTACACACCTGATAATCTATGATATTTTTGTATTTTTCTAGTCTTTGTTTATTAGGATAATGATATTCAGAATTATTCACATTTTCATAAATAAGATAACCTTATCTCCTAGACAGTAAAGGTCTGTGTGTATGAGTGATCCCTGCTCTAACAGTTGCCACAGCAGCAGCTGTGGGCCATTTAATAACTAAGGCTTCTCAATGCAACAAATAATATGTAGTGATGATAATTCATTAAAGCAGGTTGGATTTCAGTCTGGAGAGAAAGGTTGCACTAGGTTTCTCCATGCTGAATCAAACTCAATGCCTTGTATTTGGTCTTGGAATAAGCTTCCTGTTGGAGAAATTAATATTTTAGAGTGACTTAGTCTTTGTTCTGGAAAACTTTCATTTTTTTTCTTATTAGGCTTGCTTAGGTCACAAGATTGAATCTTTGCAGTATTGACGAGAGAGGAAAAACAGCCTCTGAAGACTCTTGAGCTGTGTGGGTAAAGGGAAAAAAGGATATGGCACAGCTCTGCCTTGTGACATACTGATTTTGAGAGTAAATGACTGGTATGGAATATCATATTAACAAGTCAAAATTTTCCATAGAGATTAATTTCCTAGAAACAAATCAAAATTAATGGAATAGTGATCCTAAAAATTTTGACTCCCTTGTGGGATATAAGGCTGATTTTCAGTTTCTAATTAATAGTCAGGCACACGGTTTTAAATTATTTTTTTTTTCTTCAGAAGAAAAGCAAAATATGTGAACCCTTCAAAGGACGGTCATTATTTAACTTAGGGCTGTTATTCTATTTAATAACACAACAGTTATGTCAAAATCAAAAGAACTGTGCCACTTACATAGTCCCAGAATGACTAGCTATTTTTTTGCCTTTAAGATAAAATTCCCTTTGCGGTTTAAAGGGCCTGTTGTACTCTTTTGCAAAGTGTTCTCCATGTCTGTGTGATGGTAGAAGGGCGGGCTACGTTCATTAATGCCCATTATTTAAAGCATTTAATGAGAATACTCATTCCATACTTCTACATGAAGCTGCTAGTGTGGCTTGCTTCCAGAGGACGGATTTAGGTCAAAGAAGGATATATCTGCATTGCTGCTGGAAATATGTAGTAGATGTTGCAGTATGCTGCAAACTGAGGCTTATTTTTCAGCCAGTCTGTTGTGTGCAAGGTGGGATGAGTAGGCATATCTCTGTCAATGAGTTTGTTTTCTGTTTGTTATTAAATCCAATCTACACAAGCCATTTTGGCAGAGAAGACAAAACCCCACTCACACTTGCACCTTCTCTCCTCTGCTGAATTTAATGGTGTTTAGCAAATATGGTTGAGGTCAGCGTTATCTCCTCTTGTCTTCTATGTATTCTGGGTGACACACTTCACCTAACTATCAGTATTCTAGTGATGGAAAGTAATTGCAGTGTGTACCTGCAGGTAAAATGTGGGGGTGTATGTTTTAGGGGAAGAGTTCATTTTGTAGGATTAATTCTTGCAATAGCAAAATGCCAACCCAAATCCTGATTTGTACAGATGCAACTTGATCACAACTGAGTTTGAGTCAGGACTTCCTATGGTCTAAAATAGCAAATGATTTCTGTCAGTATGGAAACTTGAGGTTTCTAAAAATCTTTCTCTGTGTCTTTTTTTTTCTTTTTCTTTTAACTTCCAATAATGAAGAACATTTTCAGCATTTCATAACTCTCTGTAATTACAGTAGTGATTATGAGATATCTAATTAAAATCTGTGAAAACTGCAGTCAGCGAGAAATGAGAATTAGTTCCCCAAACTGCAATTTTCTCCTGAGTTTAAGCAAGCTTCAGAGCTACTTTTTGACAATGTGGCATTTTCTCTTGTCTGTCACAATGACTCACCTCAATAGGTCATGCCTAAATTTAACATGTACCTGGAAGAACATGAGATGAAGGAGAGGAAAGAATTATTTTTTATCAGTCTTTGTTTGGCTTAATGATACTGGTGTTGTGTCTTTCATTGGTTTCAACTGATTTCAAACAGTGAAACAACAAACAACCAGAAGGTACTAAATTTTTAGCTGACCTTAGATTTCCTATCAAAGCTAGTCTTGGAAAGCGTGTTGAATGAAATCGATGCGTTCTTAACCATCGCTTGGGTTTTTTTGTCCTCATTAGCTTCCTCTCCCTATTTACCTAACCTGCACTGGTGCTGTTCATGTGTTCGCTCAGTAGCTAATTATATCAGGCTCCCCGTGACAGTGACTAACAATTTTGATGCCTGTTACAGACGGCTTCATGCCAGCAGAGACACCCAGGAGTCTAATGCTCAAATCTATTAGCTCTTCTGCAGCGGGATGGCCCCGGTAGCTCTTTCAGCCATGGGCCAGAGCAACATATTGTTTCCAGCACCAAGCAACTATCTACGACACGCTGATTTCATTCTGCTGGAGACAACGAACGTTTTAAACTCCAAGTGCCCAAAAAGGCTGAGCATCTGCTAGGCTTTCCGCCCGCTGCCGCACCAGACACCAAGGCTGCGGAGCCCGTTGCCTGGGTGCTCAGCAGGAGCGAAGCATTTGCAGGCACTCCGTCTCCCAGCGAGGCAAAGGATGAAACTGTGGTTCTGTTGTGCTCTGGAATATTTCATTCCTAGCAGGCAAATGCATCGCTTCCTGAATTCTTTAGTTCTCGCCACAAAGCCTTTTCTGTTCTGATTATTTGGGGTTTGGGATTGGGAGAAGATCCTGTTTAAAGGAAAAAAAACCCTCAGACATGCAGTAATCTAATCACGAGAAATGATACAAACAATATCACCATCAATATCCAGCTTTGGCAGACACCTGATCCTGGTGCTTCAGAGGTTATTACACAGTGTTCTCGGGGGATTTTCTCTTCCAGCTCCTGTGGTGATCACCTGTCAGCCGGAGCCGATAGGTGATTACTTGCTGCTCCTGAGAGTCTGCAAATGTTGCTGAGGGGAACATTAGCTGTTGCCTCTTGCCTTTCCCATGGGCCACCGTGCCCTGCTCTGTGAATGCCACGTGCTGATTATACGCTGTGGGAAGAAATACTTCCTTACGCTTCTTTATTTTTTCTGCTGTAACTATAGCCTGCTTTTATAATGATGGAAAAAGAAGGTTCTCCCTTAATTACTGTCACTACAGCCCATCTAACTTTTATTCTTTTAAGGGCAGGTTAACCAGGTTTTAGTAGCCTTTTCTTCAATGGAAATTTCACTGCTGACATAACCCATTTTATTTCCTTTTTCCAATTATTGTGTTACTTGTCTTTGAAACCCTCTAAGTGGCTATTATGTACGGGTAGAATGTAACAGAACAAAAGGATATTTGTTATGTATGAGCACTGGAGTCAAATGGTGAGCCTTTGAACAATCCTTTGGACCTCTGTTTATAGTCCAAATCTATTTGCTTTTTGAAGATGTGTTTATTTTTTGCTTCCTGTAATGAAACTGCTGTCTTCCTGGGAAACATTTTACTTATCACTTGTGGCATCCACTTTCATGTCTTCCCATTATTTGAAAGCCATTTCACACTGTGGGAGAGACATCACGTTTTAGCCTATTATTTCACTTAAAGTGTGGTGGGGGGAAAAAAAAAAGCTGCTTTAACTTTTTATTTTCCTCCGTAATTTTTATTTCTTGTGGGGAGAGAAAGAATGAGCACAAGTTTAAGGTTTCCAGCCATTGTATGAAGAACACAGTGCAGTTTGATTGTTCATCAGGACAGAATAGCACTTGAGGCCTGAAGCCCTATACTTATTCACCACCTAATCACAGCAATAACTGGAACTCTGCAAGTGGGAGTGAAACACAGGTTATTTCATAGATATCAGCCTAAGCAGGGAGTGCAATTACTGATACTGTATATGAAAGCGCAGATACATGAAAAAGCACAGGTGTCTTCTGGCATTATTTTCTTTGGGGAAATATCAGTACTTCTATTTGGATAAACAGCCAGAAACAAGGCTTCTTTCTGTATTTCTTGGGTGTTAAAAGTGAGGCTGGCAGCAGCAGGCGGGTGGGGGGAGGAGGGCTGGCAAACTGTGATTTCTGAGCTTTCTCCTGCCTGGTATCACAGAATCATAGAATGGTTTAGGTTGGAAGGGACCTTAAAGATCATCTAGTTTCACCCCCCTGCCCTGGGCAGGGACACCTCCCGCTAGACCGGGTTGCTCTAAGCCCCGTCCAACCTGGCCTTGAACCTCCAGGGATGGGGCAGCCACAGCTTCTCTGGGCAACCTGGGCCAGGGGCTCACCACCCTCACACAGTTTCTTCCAGAGATCTCATCTAAGTCTCCCCTCTTTCAGTTTAAAACCATTATCCCTCATCGCTACACGCCCTGATCCAGAGTCCCTCCCCATCTTTCCTGTAGCCCCTTTTGGTACTGGAAGGCTGCTATAAGGTCTCCCTGGAGCCTTCTCCTCTCCAGGCTGAGCAACCCCAATTCTCTCAGCCTGTCCTCACAGCAGAGTGGCTTCAGCCCTCTAATCTTTGTGGCCCACCTCTGGACTTACTTACTCCATGTCTTTTTCTCATGCTGGGGGTGCCAGAGCTGGATGCAGCACTGCAGGTGGGGTCTCATGAGAGCAGAGGGGCAGAATCACCTCCCTTAACCTGCTGGCCACGCTGCTTTTGATGCAGCCTGCGATGAGGTTGGCTTTCTGGACTGCAGGTATACATTGCCAGGTTATATTGAGCTTCTCATCAACCAAAACCCCAAGTCCTCCTCAGGGCTACTCTCAATCCATTCTCAACCCGCCCTGTATTTGTGCTAGGAGTTGCCCTGACCCACATGCAGGACCTTGCACTTGGCCTTGTTGAACTTCAAGAGGTTTGCACAGTCCCACCTCTCAAGCCTGTCCAGGTCCCTCTGGATGGCATCCCTTCCCTCCGGCATATCAACCGCACCACACAGCTTGATGTCATGAGCAAACCTGCTGAGGGGGCACTCAGTCCCACTGTCCATGTCGCCGACAAGGATGTTAAGCAGCACCGGTCCCAGTACTGACCCCTGAGGAACACCACTCATCACTGCTGGCCACTTGCACATCCAGCTATTGACCACATGTTTGAGCGCGACCATCTAGCCAATTCCTTACCTACCCCTGCTCGCCTCTGAGCTGAGAAATATTGCAGGTTATGTGAGTGGGCTGGTAATTGACAGTTTTCCTAATTGCTCTGTTTAAACTGATTTCAGGCTGTGGTGAGTTTCTGGAACTTGAGAAACCGCCCTCCATGGATACCCACGGCATGAGTGAGTACAAGAGCTCTGATTCTCCTGATGCACATCCCAAGTGGGGTGCAAAGGGCTCTTGTTATGGCTGATACGCAGAAACTCACACCTAGGAAAATTTTGAAGTGCAATTGGTTTAGGTGTTAATATTCCTTAAGGTTCCATCAAGACTTCCCAAAACCAAGGGCCCCTAGGCCAGCAGATATTCATTAATCAAAGCCTAACACTGTAAAGCGTTTTACAGTGTAGATATAGCACGTTGGAAGCACTTGATTCTTTCACCAATATAGTCATAATTATAAACAATATGGGGAATTTTCTCCTGGCTAGTCAGATAAGACCCAGCTGTGGAATAGTTAACTTTTTGTACAGGTCAACATCAATTTCTGGAAGCTTTTAACAGAGACTTGACATTTCTAATTAGGAAATTTTACATACAGGCAAGTGAATTTACCCCCAGCTGGGAAAACATGGCTTAGCAAGAGTTTTATATCCGCCCTCATTGATCTACAGATTATCTCACATTTGAGACTCTAGAGCCACTGGGATTTGCAAAGATGAGAAACAAATGTGGGAAAGTGCATGTAATTTCTTTCACTTCAGGGTTAGATAACAAAAACCTGATAAGTTAGAGATGAAGAGGTAAGTTTATTTTCCTTCTTTTTCATGCATTACTGTCGCAGAGGTCAAAAAAAATCCACAAAAGCCAATAACTTGTTAGCACTGGTAAGCAGCTGTCATCTTGGTTAAATTCTCAAAGCAACATATTGGAACTTAGTCTTAAGATAGCAAAGACCTATAGATTATTTTTTTTTTAAATTGTCCTAACAGCTAAACAGCTGAGGAACAAAACGTCTGAATGTGAGCTCACTTAGACAGAGAAGCATCATGTGCCTTATGCTGCAGTGTCTGACTCTTAAGAGAATCACTCAGGCTTTTTGCATTTTTAGCCATATAGTTTAATTTTGGAGCCCATTTTTGTGGAAATAGTTACAAAGTGCAGAATGTCATGAATTGGACGTTATGCTAGTTGAAAATGCCCTGTAAGTGTAAGGTGGCTCTCCATCTGTGCAGAGGAGATCAGACTCAAAGTCAGATGTAGCAGAGCTCGCTAAGCAGAGTTTTTACTGATTTCTTTTGATATGGAAGTGCTGTACAGCTCATTTCATTTCATTTTCATGTTCAGATGGATTTTATTGTGAAGACATACAACTGAGTATGTGTTGCAGACTTCTAAGAATATGGTTTAAATGAAATAAAAATGAAACTTTTTTTTTTCTGTATATGTTTTCCTACATTTGAAATTATTCTAATGAAGCAGAAGTTATTTCTGTGTTGGCAGAAAAACAGATAAGCAAACAAACCATGAAATGTAGCCTGTGAGGTATTATGAAAATACAGATGTGCATATTGCTTACTGTAGTTACGTTACTGGTATTCATTCTTGGGAAGGTGTATATATCACTGTTATGTGTTAAAGAATGGAAAAACAGATGATCAAAATATAGAAGTACAAACCAGCTAAATGCTGGCACAGTAAAATGTATTTAAAGAAGTTCCAGCTTATCCATAACAAGGCCATGCATTTTAGTGATTTGGATATTAATAACAGGTCATGGAAAAGTTCCAATATCAGATTTTCCTTCTCTTTTAGTGCAGGGCGTAATCTCCTGGGAGAAGGTATCTCAGGTATTGAACTGATACCGCCCTTGATCTTAGCTAAGGGGCCGAGTATTCTCAAAGAAAATAGAAGTATGGTTGAGGCTTCTTTTAGAACTGTGTGGGTGTCCAAAAATACTGCCAGAAGTTATAGTCTTGGACTTCTTCAGTCATAGAAAATAGTGTAAAACAAGATTTCAGGTTTTAGATCAGATATGCTACTTAGGAAGTATATAACTAGATCAGTGGATCTGTATAAAAATGCAGCTCACCATGAGACATACTCTTGCAACCCACTTGGTTTATAAGCAAATTGTAGAAGCAGCCTATATATTTGGTAGTATACATTTCACAGCTATTTGCTATATAGCTACCGCAGATACTTGAGTGTCATTGTGTGCTTGAAGCTTATATAGTTTATTTAAGGAATAACCCAAAAGCCAGGAAAAAAAAATCTGTAAGTTTCAATTCTCTTTTATCTCTGCTTCATTCAGGGTGTAAACACTCAAAACCTGTAAATTCTTTGGGTTCAGATAACGTGAAGACCTTAACCTTTTGTTCTGGCTGGAAAGAATTCAGTTTGAAAGCTATACTTCAAAATATAGAAAGTTAGGGAAGCCTTTAAAAAGAACCATAATGTTTTATTTTCTTTGCCTAAACCAGTTTTCATTTACTTTATGTGCTGAGCCCTCCTCTTTTTCTAATTTCTGCCTTTGTTTTTGTAACTGTGGAGTTACGACTAGGCAAGGAAGCCCTACAACCCGTCTTTCCCTTCCAGTGTTAAGTATTCATTGCCTCGCTGAGTAGTCAGGTATATATCTAAACACTTTGGTCACTTACTTTCATAATGGCTTTGACAGAGAGTCACTGATGCAGAGTCCATCTGTTTCAGAGGAATACATTTAATAGACTTTAAGACAGATACCAGCAAAATATGACAGACTGACCTTTTTTCTTTTGGTCCCTTTTGAGAATAGCTGTTTTTCCATGGACTGAGCAGAGCGTGTATTCCATATACATACTGTACATGTCTTAGCACTGCTGAACTTGGAAGGGTTTTGTTATGAATGATCTTTCAGGTGAATGGTTCTATTACTTACGATTTGAAAAGATTTAAATGCTGATGGTGCCCCGTTTCCATTCTTAGTGAAGACATAAAAAGGTCACTTTTCCTTTGTCATTTCACTTTGTTGTTGCTGACTAGTGTTAATCATTTAATTAAAAGGTCAGATCACTCATCCTCTTCTTCTTATAGCTAGTGCGACTTTAATTATTTTCTTTGCAAATGAACTGATTTAATATTATTTAATAATACTTGGTTTAAATAATAATCCCCAGAAGTGGAAATTCTCTTTGAAGGCATGCGAGCTTTGAAGGTTAGAATAAATTGAAAATAGCTGGATATTTTAAAACTATTTTCTCCATTAAATATTGTTAAAATCCTAGGAAGTTTTTAATGAGAGCATCTAGGGGCTTGCCTGTCATGTCTTTTGCTGAGTGGTTAGCAGGACTACTGGGAAGCAGGACTTAAAGTGCTGCTAATCACTAAACCCAGCAAACCCCACACTTATTTCATTAACATGTGGGGATTTACAGTATTCCCACTAGCTGGGAAACAGCGTGGCAGCTGGGGCTAGAAACAGCTGTTAGCCCCGAACAGCACGGGCTAACTCGGCCACTCGCAGCGCCCACTGAACTCAGCGAGGGTTGCCTTTACACACCTCGTCAAGCTGCAAAACACCCCTTGGTGCCTCAGGAGACTCCCACCGAGGGGCTGCGGAGATTCTCAGTTTCCTTCCCTTCAAAAGTGGCCATATGCTCTGTAAATAAAGCAGCCGCGTGGCACGCTATTGCTCACGCCTCCCTGCAGGATGCGGGCATTCCTGTGAAAAGATTTTTTCTCATCTACTCGAGTTGCTTTCAGAGCAACCTTACTTTCATGTCACAGCCATGATATTCCACCTGGTTTAAATTTTTAATGGAAAGTATCTTCCGCTCATTCATACCTCTGAAAAGCAGGCAGGCAGATTAATATTTTACAGCGCAGCTATAATACAGCGTTTGGGTCAAGGTGATTCTGAATGATGCGGCACTGTGGAAGCTGGGATTGAGCGATGCTTGTAGGAGAAAGCGTAATGGTAGTCTGAGCTTTGATTAGCCTCGTGTCCAGTCTGCCTCTTGGTCTGAAAACAACTTCAACAATTGATAGTAATACCTAACTCTTAGACCCTGTCCAAACGAAATAAATAATTAGGTCCATAATTTTAGCTAATAAATCTAATCAAGATGCTTCATAAATTGAGAACATTCTCAACAGTGGAGAGGCATTCACTGATCTTATGCATGGGTGGCTAAATTCTGGGGTACTATTTTTAAGTGACCTGCCCAAAAACTAGTATCAGAAGACCAGATACATTCCCTGATCTATCTTTATAACACTGTGGTGTTACTCCAGCCATTCCCAAACCACAAATAGAAGTTTTAATGTTGATCTCTATCCGTGCAACTTGCAGAATTTGTGCGAGTTCTCAGAAGCTTTATGTGTCAAATTATGACACCATTTTTAATGAATAATGGCATATTTTTAGAAAGCAGCATCAAGTTGAGGAACAAGCTGTGATCTGGGTTATTTGATTTATATTGAGCTTTCCAAGAATCCCCAAATGTAAAACTGTCTGGGGTTAGCTGAAAGAGCTGATGTGATTAAGTGCGGGGTTTGTGATTAGCTGGACTTTGACAAGATGTATTTGATTGTGTCAGACTGGGCTTTCTGGCTGAATTGCTTCAGTCTCTGAACAGAATCACAACCTGACATGTTGGGGAACATGGGATTTCCGCACTGTGAATCTTAAAGGATTAATTTTAATTGGCAAAAATTAAAGACTGGGAAATGCAGAGCATGATCACAAAGAACTAGAGTTGGTACATTAGTTTGTTTTTCAATAGCAGCCTCTAATTTTGATCATATGAATCAGGTCCGTGTTATTTCTCAGGCCCTTTACGAGCATACGTCAGTGTAGAGCAGCTCAGAAATGCCAGGCAATCTGAGCTATCAAGGGCTGAACACAGAGACGAACTGGTTATTAGTCAAGCATCCATAAATGGCTGTCAACCAAGCATTTGGTGGTAGGGAAGGTCAAGGGTAAACTTGCTATTTACTGACCATTCAGCTAATTTTATTTCACTAAATACAGGAATACTGTATCCTTTATGCAATGCAAAAAACCTCCCAGTCCTGAAGTTAGAGTTCAGTAAGTACTTAATAACTGCAAAATTACATTGTGTTAGGTACTCCTGTATTTTATTTTTGCGTAATTTTGTATGTGGCCTGTGTTGTAAACTGTAATTTATTTTTTGTTGCAACAGGAAGAATGCCAAATGTATTTCTTGTCTTTAAAAACTATACTGAAAAGGAGAACTACAGTCAGGACCTGTGGTTTTGCATCTTCCTTTTTTCTATTTTTTTTTTTTTTTTCTTTCCTAACTCCATTTTCCTAACTGGAGGAGCTCTACTGTGCCTATAGTCCATGACTGCTGCCTTGAATTCTGTCTGCCAGTGAAGTAGGAGTGTTCTTTGGGGAAAATGGAAACTCCTTCCTAAACTGCCTCTATGTATGCAGAGATTTACAGCAGTACCTTTTTTCCACTGGTTCTCATCCTGTTAGCATTATTCAAACAGTAAGCAGACAAACTTTATTGTTTCTTTTCCATAATCACATAATCAGGAGTGGTTGTTAAGAAACTTTAATTTGGGACAAAGAAACTTTGGACACACTCGTTACAGCAATAGGATGACTCCAGAATCTGCCAGGCAAGGTAAGATGAGTTAAATTATCAATTACGCCACAGTACAGCTGAATCATAGTGATAGTGGTGTAAGCCTAAGCATTCAAGCCTGGTGTAGGAAGATACTCCTTTCTTGAGTATTGAATGTACGGAAAGCAGTCTAGGAAGAACAATCATCATGCACCCTTTTATTGGTAGTGCATTTGAATAATAGGCTGGGACTGCCGTATTTGGTAACTTCAACATTTCATCCATTCATAAAAAACGTATGTTTCTGTTCCCCTAATTTTTTAAGTTTACGTTCTCATTCATTCTGTTCCAAAGGGTATGTTTGGCAGTGTTAAAGTGGAGAGAGAGTGGGATTTGCTCTATTTCCACACATAGGGTAAGTCCACAGCAAGTCCCTTGCTGGTTCACAGGTTCACCTGTGAGAATCGCTTGGAGTTTCATCTACTTTTCACTTATCTCAAAGAAAATCCTGCTGGAAATGTGCCATTTCTATAGAGAAACTTGCCCCTCCTGTCGTTCAGTGTTAAGTCCCTGTCATTACTCTGACCTCTCCAGCGGCACCCGAGGCAGGGCAGGGGCTGCAGGGTTTATCCAGGTGTCCGGGGGCACTTCCCACCGTCCTTCTGCCCGGCTGCCTCCTGCTGCGCCTCTGGTGAGAGCCAGCACCCTTCGTGCCAGCCTGCAGGCGCCTCCGAGCAGGTCACTTTGCTTATGATTGCTTATCATTAGCTCCTCTCTTCTGAGGGGCTGCCTTCTCATTTTTCTCCCTTTGGAGATGCAATCATCGCTTCTTGCCAGCCACTAGGCCGTTTTCCTAGTTATGACTGCTTTTTAGGTATTGCAGTTCAGGTTTCAGAGAAAAGTTCTGCATTCAAATGAAGGGAAAATTTAAAAAACGAGCTGGTAATGAGAGCAATTAATCAGAGCGTTCTGCAGCCTTGGCAGTACAACTGAGTTTGCTGGTGTGAGGGGGGCAGAGAGAGAGGGCTGATGAGGAATGAGAAACATGAATTATCCAGGGCTCTGATGTGGCAACTCTTGGGAAGGCTGTTAGGAGACGCTCCGGCTCCTTTCAGTTGCATAAAAGGGGCTGTCCTGCGGGAATCCTGACTTGCTGGCGAATACAGCAGTTACTCCCTGCTAGCAGTGCAGGGCAGTTTTAGTGACCCTGGAAGTGTCTCCCTTTCTTTCCGTGGGCAGCGCGCATAGCCGCACATCTTAAGTGCCTGCACTATTAGTTGCGTGATCACTGGGTTGGTGCCTGCAGTGTGACAGACCTGCACTGTCACTAGCCCTGAGTCTCGAATTAGAGAGGGATGAGAATCACCTGCTGTGGTCCTATCCCTTTGTTTTTCCAAGCTAGGTTTTCCAAGTTTTGCAAATAGCCAGAGCCAGACTGAATTTTACATTCTTTTGGGTATCTTTTGGAAGCTGAGTAGTTTTACTCTGTGGCTATTTTCCCTCCTGAAGGTACTCAGTAGTTTTTTTTTTTTTTAGTATGCCTTTGTACTAAATGAACTGATTTTCTAAGTTCCCAAATATATCAGATGTGCTCTCTCTTTGTGTACCCAACTAGGAGAGAACCCCATAGTATACTGTAGTCTTTTAGCCAAGAGCCTACAACACGAGCTGGTTTGAGAGCACTGTGCTGGTCCCATCCTCTGAATGAAATGCTATGTCAGATATTCCCCAAACAAATTTTTTAAATGCTGTCTCTCTGAGCTCTCCTCCAAACTGTAAGGCAGTGCCAAATCTGTCAGGCCAGGCTCTCCTCTCTGTGAATTAGTAGCAGCCAAGATTAATTAGCACCCAAAGCGTTTCCAGCTGTACCACTTGTGCGATGCTGCTGCTGTGATGCATGTAGCCACCACTCCCCAGGTCTGTGATTCATTGCTCTGTCAGTGGTTTGAGATACAGTGTATGAAAATGCCATATAAATGCAAATATAAATACAAACACTGAATACCCCTGTTGGCTAGTGATAAGGTGCTCATCCAGATGACACACTGTGATCTAAAAGTGGAAAGTAATATTTGGAAAGAGGGGGAATCTCAATGATTATTCTTAAACTCTGTTTTCTTTTTCTTAAATAAGCTTTAACCAGGGAAGGGAAAAAAAGGCATCTTTGGCCTCTGCCTTGGCTACCTTTGTGGCACACCAAGATGATATCTTTCTGATTAATTAAATTAGAATGAGGATAAACTTTGAAATGGGTTTGGGAAATGTGGTTTGCTGTGCATCAGAGTGTGCGTTCCTAGGGACTGAACTGGATGAGGTCTGGTCATGGTCTGAATTCATACAGGCTTCAGGTCTGTAACGAGGATGGCAGGATGTTACTTTTGCTTTATTCCCTGATCACCTGTGCTGTCTCACAGCGTAGGAGATATTTCCTGCCCACGGGACCTGGGGCAGCTTAAGCTGTGCTTGCCCAGCCAGCCGAAAAGGAACGGGGGCTGCCTCTGCTGGGCTATGCAGGGAAAGGAGGTGTGTGTGAAGAGACGGCTGCTCCTCTCATGGTATGGCAGATACTTTAATTTGAAATGCTTACTCTTATCTTTAAGTACATGTACTTAATGGAAAACTAATAATTCTTGTCTGAAAAAAGTTTTGTCCTGAAGGTACCTATGTAAGCAGCTCAATCCTATTTACATCCCTAATGTCATAAGGATTGGTGGCACAGACTTTTAAATTTTCTTGATTACTGTACTTGGTGCGGCTGTATGTATACAGTTCTCATCCAGATCCTGAGATCAGCCTTCTCTGCAGGTAATACAAAGGGAAAGTTTGCAGCGTGAGGCTGATGTGGTCTTTTTGTCCTGGTGTTTTGCCACTGCAGGCATACAGGTGGAGATGGGCGGTTTTTCGCCTTGGTGCGGGTAATTCACTGAGTTTTGTGTGGACTGGAAATCTGAAGGGGATCAGCATGTGTTGCTGTAGCTCCAGAAGCAGCAGGACTCTGACGGATCACGTCTACTTTGAGCTCTGGTTTCCCTGACTAGTTTAATAACCATTAGGAATCTCTACTAGTTTAATACAGTAGCTTTTCCTTGAGTGCTCTTGCTGGCATGAAGTACGAGGCTGCCATATTTCATTCATGATTGCAAGAGCCAATGCTCTAAATGCGTATAGCTATTACTATCATTTAAAATATTAACTCACTTTTATGTGTTTAGCACCAACCATACACTACTTGCATTAATAAGACTGTGTCATTTTCCTGAAATGCATCCAGTCTGTGTAATCCAAAGATGTTGGAAAGGCAACAAACTCAGTGAAGGACACAAGATTTCATGCTCATTTCCCTGTCTTGTGGTAAGGTTTCTTTTTTGTGACTTCTAAGAAGAGAAATTGGAAATTTTGAGACACTTCTAGTTGAGCTAGATCCACAAACTGCTAGAGGGTTTTGTTCATCATTACAAACTCTTCTCTGAAAACAAAATTAGGATTGCTGTATGTGTTATAAGACAGCGTTAAGGAGGGGAGACTGGAAAAAGAGTGGGGTTGGGTGATGAATGATGTTGTGAAGACAGAAGGTTTCATGGGAAAAGGTGAAGAGAGGTGCAGCGGAGGAGAGACAAGAGATTGGGAGTGAACAGAAAGATGCAGAGCCACTTGGTAGGTGGGAATAGGCTGGGTAAAGTTCAGGAGATAGCATGAACAAGGAGTTAGAGTCTGGCAAGCATTGTCAAAACAGCAGGAGATGCTTTTATTGGCAGCAGTTTGAATATAGTATTGTAAGAAAAATAGGTCACTAGTTGATGCAAACAGTAATAAGGACTTTTGCATCAGTCTTGGCATCAGCAATGTGCATAGCATACCTTATTTTGTGTGGAAGAAGCACATCCAGACCATGTGGAAAACTGGGTATTTCTTTTTTGTTATCTGGTTCATGACATGTAGATTGACAGTGTATGTCTTGCCATTTCTGAAGTGATTCCCTTCCTTCCTGGTTTAATTGAGCTGTTCCCTAGTTCTGAATGCTATTTGCTGTCAAATTTAACTTTGGGACAGAAACAATGCTCCATCATCACTACCTGCCCTGTGTCTCATGTTAGATAAACTCAATTTCTCTATCTGGATAGCCCTTTTGTTATGGTCCCCCAGCAATCTGATGGCAGGTCTGCCATGACTGAAGCTTTGACTTCACACTTAATATATTGTGCCAAATATTATTCCCTCATTATCTGCTTCTTCTCCTGCTCTTCCACTCCCTCTCTCTTCCTTTCTCCCCTTCTCTTTCTCTCTTAAATTAAAGCTTGGGTTGGTGTTTGTGACTAGACTATATGAACTCTGAAGCTCAAGGGTGTTTGTCTCCTCAGCAACCCAACAGGGGGGGAAATTTTGAATGCAATTATCTTCAGGTGTATTGTAGTGTAATATGTACATGGTCTCTTTATAAAACAGGCTTTTAGGGCATTTTCATAACTGCTTTCACTCTCTCTCCCTTTGCCCTATAGTGTATTTATGTTGATGTTTTCTTCTCTGAGTTTCTGGTTTCATTTCATAGCCTGATGTTAACAGTAAAATGTGATACTGTAAGATAACATGTAGAGACACCAGAGATGGTGAATACGTGGTGACTGCAGCAATTGACTCCGTAATAAACTGGGGCATTTTTTAGCTGTGTAATCTGATTATAAAGAGTAACTTGGAGAGCTGAAACTGGACAGCAAAATTTCAGTGCTGAATCAGTTCATAACTAAGACTATCAGCAATAGAAACGTAAGGTCCAGTTTCGAGTTTGCCAGTTTTAGAATGTTACAAATACACCCCTGTTAAATGAATCCTAATTTACCCTAGCGTGTACTGAAAAAAGACCGTGTCTGCAGTGTGTATGGGAATGGACAAGAGATGTTCAGAAAAGGAAACAGGACTCCCTTGGCTGAATAAACATTGGTTGTGTTGCCCTTTCAGACTAAGATAAATAACATGGTAGCTGGCATAGCTTGTGCCCTGAAAATTGCCATCTGGATTAAAAACTCTGTCTCGTTTGGTGACACTGAGAGTATTCAGAAGTGAAAAATCTAAAAATGAGAAGAATTGCTAAAACTGACTGGTATCAAGAGTACGCTGTGCTGGATGTGCTCTCTGATCCATCGTTCATTGTCATCAACTGAGTATTGTCATTGAGATTTCCTCTCTGGAGGGAGTGAGCTACAATAGGTTGTGACTAGTTGACCTGACACTAAGTTAATATTCAGCAGTGCACGCAGGATGGGGTTTTTGACAGTGTTTAATTCTGTTTTAGCATTGCTCCCACTGCAACAGCTTCCTTTAGAGGGTAGGTAAGTGCTTTGGCTGCTGCTATAACCCTTGCAACTCATTAGCAGCACTGGCATGCCAGACTGAGGGGAGGATTCCTCTCCCTTTATCTTCGTTAGACTCCTAACGTGAGAGCAATTTATTGTGCCCTTGGACAGGATAGCAGGGACTTGAAGCCATATTTCACCATGAATCCTTGCTTACTCAAAATTCCCACTCAAACCTGGGAGGTTTCCTTGAGTAAAAAAAGACAGGATCAGGTCTGTTCTCTTTAGTGGCAGAAATACCAAGAGCTGCAGGCTTGAACTTTGTTTTTGACAGGTTAAATGCCTGTGTTTCATCTTTAAAACAAACTTTATAATTGTATTGCAAAAAAAATTCTCCAAGTTTAGTGAGCCTGCAAATCAAGGGTATATTATACAGTGTTAATGAGGAAAGAAATCTAGCAACTCGGAGGGAGGAAAAGAAGTTTATTTTATTAACTTTTTCTTTACTGTAAGGCTATGGAAGAGTTAGGTAGAAAAGCTATAGACTGTATAAAAAGATTTTGCCGTGAGTATTTGCCTGTTGATTATATACGTTAGGAGTCACAAAGACCTTGAGGAAACAAATGAGAAAATACAGGAGAGAAATCTGAAAATGTCCTCCAGGGACCGATGATAGTTTGCTCAGCCCTACTGAGCGGCAAAGAAATTCCTCAAGGCTCTGAACATCTTCATCTGAGAGACCTCCGCTGACCTGCTTGTGCTCAGTCACTGAGAGATCCTGCAACGCAGGATATGACAGATACTGTTCTAAATTCCCGGGATCTGGAGTTAGGAAGAGGCTGCCTGAGCAAGGGAGGGGTGTGTTTTCTGTTGCGGTTAGCTAGCATCGAGCTAGCCATGTGAGTCATGCCTCCCACCTTCTTGCAAACCTGGCCCAAATGCACAAACGTGCTTATACTGGGCCTTACGTGACAGGAATAACAACACATCAATACATTTGTGGGGAAATGAATCAAACCAGCCAGACTTCAGCAGGACTAAAATTACTTCTAGCAAAACTGCTTCAGGAGTGCGTACCTGTAGAGTGTGAACCTTTCTTCCTCGCAGAAAAGGAAAGCTTCACATAAAACACAGATTGTGACAAAATTTGATCAGTGCTCACCTTGCAGGTGAACTCGGCTACTCCCTCTCTTCAATCCCCCTCTCCCAGCTGTAGCTCATGCAGGTTTCTGAACGGCACGCTTCCTTGAACCTCTCTCTAGCTCTCCTCCTGCCCCGTAGATGCCTCTTGAGTCCCTTCCTTGCAGTTTGAGAAATGCTCTGTTAGGGCTGTCCGCAGTGCAGCACTTGTGTGCATCTCAATAGAGCAAGATACAAGCTCAGGTGTAGGCAGGAGTCCTGCTTGGTGCGGCGCTGTTTGCCGCGCTGCTCTGCCCAGCCTTGTAACACCCCTGAAGAGGATTCAGGAATCGCTATGTGGCAATCTCAGAAATGAAGACGGATCTTTCAAGGCTGGGAGACTTCAATTATTTGTATATGAAAATGCAGGCTGCTAAAGACCAAAGCAAGTATTTATCAGTCCGTGTACTGGAAGCCAAGCTGCTTATTCTTTAATAATTTGAATCAGATGAGAATAAAATGGATTTTTGCAAAATAACTACAAATCAAAAGAAAAATGCTGATTAGTTTGGGCAAGCTGCATATGAAGAAGAAATGTATCTTCTCTTCCTTTAATATGATCTACTTGTCTTCTCCTCTCTTCTGTCTCCATATCTTTTTTTTCCCCTACTTGTCAAAGCACGTGATCCAATACTTTTACCAGGGTCCCACTACTTTACATGTGCAGCTTCCAGCTCCTATTTTCCCTCTGCTATATATAAGGGTGGCCTCAGGCTTTCTGCGTGCTGAACATTAATAAACTCCCATTCAGCAGGTGGTGAGGATGCAGACACCTTGTTTGTAGGTTATGGAGCAGTTTTTTGCCAGGTTGGTGAACATGGGTGTCCACCGGGAGCGCGTGGATGGATCTGAACAGGAACCTGGAAGCTGTGCCGGTGCTCCAGACCCACCAGTCGGTGCGCAATTACATCTAACTCCTGACGATCTGGGTTCAAAATGAGAGTCACGTGCACCAATGACAAAAAAGATTGGCTGGCTGTGGTACAGCACACAGATGGTTGTAGTGGAGAAGCCACCTGCTGAGACAGGCTGGACTGACTAAAGGCTGCCTCCTTCCTCACCAGCAAGATCAAAGAGTCAAGTGTGGGAGAGAAAGAAGCAGCTATCAAGAAGTGGGTGTAATGCACAGTGAGAGTTCAGTGAAAGGCAGGACTATCCTGGGGAAAATGTGTGTTTTGAGGGAAACGTGCTTTGGAAGAACCTCTCTTGATATTTTAATGAATCAATTTTCAGTTTAAAAACTACTCTCTGCTGCTTTTGACTACAGATTTCAGGAAACTGAGGATTTTGGTTCTGGACCAGTAAAACACTATCTACATTCTCATATTAGTAGAAGGAAATTATTGTAGCAAAGAAAAATTATTAAAATCTATGCAGCAACAATGACTTGTGTCTACTGAGCATTAGAGTAACAAGATATGAGGCAAGACTATGCTTTGAAGTCTCTGGACTGAACAAAGATGTGACCCACAAATAAGAAAGAACAGTCATGAAATAGAAATGCATAATTCCAGGATACAGAGAGAAAAATGTTCTAAGGATAAACTACTGCTGTCACCAAGGTTGCCACCACTGTAGCATGGAGGCTACTGCACAGCACAAGTAGACTCCTCAATGGCAAAAGTTGATCAAGAGAGATTGAATATTAAAGAAATATTATTTGTGAAGGAAATAATTTTTCAGAGACTGCAGTTTTCATCTTCATTGAGGTCTGTTTAGAGCTTTTTGAAGTGACAGAAGAACACAAGAAAATTCAAAAGGAATGGCCTCAAAGGGCAAAGATGACACTGAACTGTGTTGGAGAATAAGGCAGATGTGTCAAGATGTGCAAAGTATGATTTTTGGAAGCAGCTTGTTCTTCCCTGTCAATAACTATGGGAAAAGATGGAGATTGCCTGAGACAATGACTGCAGCCTAAAGCAGTGAATCATGAAAAGCTGAGGTGGTGCACGATGGTTTTTCTGCTGGAACTGACAGTACAGAGAAAAAAGGATTTCTTTAGAGAGTGACAAAACCCACTGTCTACTCTGCGCTGCTCTTTTTAGGCTCCTTCCTCATGTAAGTTCTTGCTATGCGGAGGGGGAAATGGAGTGCCTGAATATTTGTGTGAAGCAGCTAGATGGAGAATCGTTGTGACAGGCTACCTGTAGTGGGTTTGATGTACTTCTCTAGTGATGATTTTTTTTGCTACATGGGGTGAGGTGAGTGATTTCCCCTTCCCTTTCTGTAGATATTGTTATATAACCTCCTGGCACAGAGGTAGTTTTTCCTCCAAGTTTGTGTAAAACTGCTGAAGAGCACCTGTGGCTGCTCCCAGGAAATACCCCAAAATTTGTAAAAGTTTTAAACCGTTCTCTCGTCCTGAGCGCTCCACTTTGCCATCTGCAGTGCGTCAGCTGAGCTCAGCGGGCAACCCCAGGGGCTGTGCTTCACACGTGGCTTTGCTTCTCCATCCAGGCAAAACCCAGTTGTTCCTGTCAAGTGTTTTAGGATTTCTGTGACAAAGATTACAACTGGCTGTGGTAGAAGTTGTGGTAGAAGTGGCTGGGCAAATGCTTGTGCCTTGTGTCTTAACTGGAGAGGCAGGAGATTGCCTGGAACCAGTCAAGCGGGACTTCCTTTGCAAGTCCTGTGAAAAGATCAGGTGAAAATGCTTTGAGACCTGGTAGACAGGATCAAAAAGAGTACTGTAATTTGTGCTCTTAAATGCAAAAGCTGCTTGAAAGAAAAGTCTAGAGATGACCTCAGGACAGGAAAGTATATGCCAGGAGGTTTGCGATACTCAGCCAGGCTGAATTTGTGTAAGCAGACTGCAGGAGGAGAGAGAACCTTAAATATGTACAAGGTTGCTTGTCGTGAGAAACTAATGTCCTCTGTTGTCAGACGGACACGAGAGGCAAGCAGCACACCCAGCATGGCATTCCTGAAACAGAAAGGGAGTGCTTTCCAAATAAAATCATTGTAGTGTATGTCCACAGCTGGTTGAAAACTCTACTGAAACAAGTCATTGATGTCAATAATCAAGTCATGTCAGGGACATGCATTAAGTGAACTCTGGCTGTTGGTCTGGTTCCCGTCTGTATTTCCATCGAGGTCTTGGCTGCTGGAATTGAATTTATTTTATAGATTTTTTAGGTTGCAACAACTAGAAGAATATAGACACTTTGTAGAAATGGATCAGAATTCTTGATAAATTTGGAAACTGTTTGGCAATTAAGAAGGTCAATTCTTTAAATATTCCTGCAAAAGTACACTTTGGATGGAAAAATCCCAAAGTGCACTGTTTAGAGAGGGAATAATTAGGCATTATTAGTTGACCAAGCCTACAGGTTTTCCATCACAAACTAAGTATGAGTTGACATTTACCTCACCAAGGCAAAGGCAACTCTGGGGAAAATCCAAGAGCTGTATTAAAGACACAGGATTCGTTCATTCCATCTTCTGTGGTGCTGTGGGGACCTTATCACAATTTTTTAAGACAAGTAATAGATCTCAACCAGGGAGTCCAGATGAGAGTGACAAGAGGTTTTCTTGCTTGTAAAATGTTAAGTACTAGAAGAACTAGTGTAGTTTAGTTTAGGAAAGAGGAAACTGAGTCTTTACAACCTCTTGAATATGTAGAAAGGTTCCACAAAGAGAATAATACTCCTTATGTTCACTGGGCTATGAAAAGTTATAATAGACTTCAAGTTTACATGTATGGCTGCAGCCAGAAATACTTAGATTACACCTCAGAAAACTTTTGTAAGTGTAGTTAAGTACTATCCTTGCCTAGACAATTTAATTGCTGGACATTAAGGACAGCAAAGATAAAAACCTGTTAAAAATAGCTTATGTATAGCTTACCCTGCTTTGGGATGAACCAAGTAACTTCTTGGGTTCCTTGCCAAACAGACGTTTTTTAAGTGATCAGGAGAAAACCAGTCCTGTCCAGTGAAGGCTAGTAATTAGGAGGGCCCAAAGAGATTCAAGGCACGGTCTGCACTACAGCCCTGTCACCTTGTTTGTACAGCTGGAGACAACTGCTTTAATGAAACATGCTCATGTCAGCATGCTTATGACACGTAGTGGAGTGGAAAGGAAGAAGAATAGCAAAGGGAACGAATAGGGAGGCTTCAAAAATAATATGAAGTGATGGCAGAATTCCCTCGCCAGGTGACTGAATATTGCAGAATTAAGTAAGCCAGCAACATGGGTGGATGCATAGCTAAGGGCCATAGATTGATGCTTGAGGAAGTGGGGGAAGAAATGAGGTGCCTAACTTTCAAACCAGTGTGTGGGAGGGACTTTCTTAAATCCTGTAAACTAATAATAGGATTTGAAATTGTGTGGCTGTATGTCCTGACAGCTACTTTAAACCCCCCTTCCGTAGTCTCTGATGGAGAAACCTACAGCACCTGCATAAAACCTAAGTATGTGGCTCGCATGCACTAGGGCTGGGGTGATTAAATACAGGCTCCCACAGTCCTCCTCTCTGGGGAGAGGATCCTGGGTGCTTGTCAATATTTTTAGAAGTACCGAGATTAAAAAATCAAAGAGAAAATCCAGTCTTTGAGAGCTGTACAGGGTCTCCTGTGTCTGAAGTGAACTATTATTTGAAGTTGTGGGCTGGTGCATATTCCTTTTCTGTTGTTCACACTACTTATTACAATACCTGTAGACACTGTATATTCTATAAATGTCCTCCCTGGAGTAATGAAATTAGACAATATTATGCTCCTGAGTAAATAAATGTTCTTGCTGAATGAGGCTCTTTCTTTCAGGGAGGGCAAAGATGTCCGTTCTGCAGCCCAGCCCCATGAACCTGCACCAGCGCCGCTGTATAAGGGACTGGCAGGAAGGATAAAACTTTCAATTTTCGTGCATTTATGTTTTCAGCTTTTCTTAGAGAGGCTGGACAATTTTTTTTTTTGAGTCATCCCCAGTCACAATTTTTAATTTTATACACTCTTTCTAACATTCACCTTACCTCACTGACTGAAGTCTCCTCAGTTCAGTCAACAGCAGAATTACTCTGTGTTACAGAGAGGGAGAAACAGATTTTCCAAGTGTGGCTGGGATGCTAGTTTTACTGAATCATCCTAAGGCGGCCCCTTTCGTTCCTATAAATATATTGAGAGAGCTTTATGAACAGCAGTTGGATGTGTGAAATTAGCTGGATGAAGCTCATCATCTGGTTACACAAAAAAGATGATGCTGTAGAGAAGCAAGGAGGAACTCTTAAATGTTAGAGGGAAAAACTTGTCTCTGTTGAAACCAGTGGAAATTGTCATTGACTTTGATGTGATCATAATTTCACAATAATCCTTATGTTTTGGCACAAATTAGTAAAGATGCATTAACTTCACTGGAGCTGTGTCAGTGTACGGGAGAATATGGGTTTATAAAGTTGGGAATTCATGGAATGATGTGTTTCAATATGTGGGTTGCTAAGTTGTTAACTGAAATGTCCAGATTTACAACCTGAAAAGCTCATCTAAAGTAATAAAGCTAATGTGTTTCAGGAGCAACCTGAGGATTTGAAGTCAATGCAATTCTTGAACGATTAACATAATTTTGACAGATCTAAAATAGTTTGTAATAGCTCACTGCAGCCTATTTTAGAGGAGCATCTTACTACTTTTTTCAGTGGAAGTGAAATCTTTGTTGTGGCATGAACTTTGAGTTGATCAAATTTTCAATGGATTCATAAATACAACTTTGATTATTAATTACAGTTTATTATTTTTATAGCACCGGCGATGTTCTTAGTAATTTGCAGGTAAGTATTAATACAAAAGCTGTTCCCCAAAGGAAGTGTAATATACATCTTTTGTTAGATTAAATGATGTCATATACGTTGTGTAGCATACAGCATCCTGAGAAGGTACACGCTGCAGTAATGAACTTAGATACTGTGTGGAGACGAAAGGGCACAAATCATTACTGTTTCCTCTACTGATGTATTGTTTAGACTTCCCAGTATGTGTTTTACTGACGGTTTGACTACATTCATTCCTATATATCACATAATACCTTCTTTTTCCTTGAGCAAGGGTGACTGAATCAGTAGTATTATCCTAGGAGAGCCATTGGCCTGGTCGCGATGGCAAACAGGCCACTGGGAGCCCTGTGTCTTATCCCTCTGCTGGACTCTGACAGCGTTGGCAGCGGTTACCAAGGTGATACTTCAAGAAAGGTGGCAGCCACAGGCATTAGCATGTTTAGCTTTAGTATTACTAGTCGTGGTATGTGCTGTGAAGGTATAGCCCACAGCCTGTCGTCTGCTCCGGGAGCACTCGAACACCTCAGACCTCTTGTGGTCCTTTGGGGACTTTGGTTTGGGGAAAGGAGGAAAGACGATGGGTTTGCATGTTAACTCGCTGCAAAGTTGGCTGATATCTTGCTGCTGTAAATGGGCTTCAGTCAAAGTTACTTAGCCAGCAGATGTGGTGGCAAAAACTTTGGGTTTACCTTCAGAAAAACCTTGGGCCACATAATGGGTTCTTTCCAGTGGCAGTGCAGGTAAAGGGAATAGACACATTCATGCTGTTTGAGATGGACATCAAATAGGTTTAATACAGAGAAACAGTAATCCATGTATTCCCCTCTCTACTGGGAAACCAAAGCAAGTTCTGATTCTGATAATGGCATCTCCTAGAATTCAGGCTCATCTTGTCTGCGGTTTTCATGCACCCCCCGTGCAGCCCCCAGCAAGCTGGGGATGATGGCTTTGTCACCGTGTTTACTGCTGCGCCAGGGGAGGTAGGAGCTGAAGCCTCAGAAAATGAAAAGGCGGATAAACCATTAGTAAACCTTTATACCACTGAACTATTTTTTCTTCATCATCATTGTCCTTCCCCTTTTCAAGTCAGACAACATTACTGAGCGAAATAGGCTTTGGAAACAAAACCGGAGCGTGTGTTGTTGCAAGAGTAAAGGCAGGCTCTCTTGCTGCGTCTCCTCTCTGTTGCTGTGGCAGGTGAAAATTGTTTCTGAGGCTGACTTGAATCGTCATGTCGAACCAGCTCCTTTTGCNCCCCCCCCCCTTCTATTCTGCTTAGATTTTGTTTTCATTTTGTTGTACTTGCTGACTGTCTGCAATCCACATCTGTTTATAGGCACAGCTAAAATGAAAGCAAGTAAATTAATGGGTTGGTTTGCAGCAAAAGATTGAATATGATGCTTAGACATCTCTGCAGGTCTGTCTTTTATGACTAGCTGGGGAAGCTCCTCCATCCTTTCCCCTTACATTATAGGGATGCTGAATTAGCCTATAAATTGAACTGAGCCTGTTTCTGTAAAATCTGTGACAAAAGTTTAGACTTCTAAACAAGTTCAGTCAGACTACAATCACACCTGTGTGGTTTTGCTCTCTCTATGTTCTGTGGACAATCCTTTGGGAAAGAATGCTTGCGATGATATCTATTTTGAAAAGAAAATTTTAGAGTGAGCGCATAAAGCAAATTTTGCATTTAAAATTGTAAAGTACTAGAAATGGAAATTCATTTCTGAAGGTTTTCTTTGGGAAAACAGGAAATTACCATGTAAGCCATAGATCATCCTATTATTATTTATGGATAAAGTTTTTGCATTTACAAGGAGCTCAGTAAGCATTATTTACTAAATAAATACAGGACATAGTAGTTAACGTGGAAATACTGATGTTTGAATAAGAAAGATATTTGACTAATTATTTGCAGTCTAGGTAAGAGGGATCCGATTTATTTTTTATCATTGTGATCTTTTAGTCTGACCTCTTTTATAACACCGAAGAGGGTACTCAGATTAATTAATTCTTAATTGAAGCAGAGAAGAGCTTTTGGAAAAATGTCATGTCTTGCTTTAAAAATGAACATGATGGAGGTCCCAGCATAAAATGCGACAAAGGACTCCAGTGGTTGTTTGTCATCTTAGTTAGATTTGTGCCTTATTTCTAACCTGAATTTCTCAGGCTTTGGTGTTATGCCATTGTATCTCATTTTATAATTATTTGTTACATTAAAAAACTAGCATTAATAGTTTCTCCTTCATGTAAGTATTCCAGTTACTTCACTCAGTGTTTTGCTGTCCCTTTATTTTGCAAATGGAGCAGATGCCAGCATGACTCACATTCTGATAAATTATTTCTATATTTGTTGGTAAAGCTATTTTATTAGGGAAGAATCTTTATAATAATTTGTAATTGCTTAATACATAATACATTTTTGTGTTTAAATCTTAAGAAATAAAGACATTAGAACTCACACTTAGAAGTCCAATGACAAAAGGAAAAACAGCACAAAGGCAGAAATTTGGTCTAGCATATAGTGAATATTTATGATGAAAACACATAAAACACCTAATTGGCTGAACGGTGTTGAACTGAAGAAGAAAGTAAGTAGCACAAAATGCACTTGTAGCAAACATAAATCTGCAATAAGACACCAGCTTTCAAAAGTCTGTCATGCTTTTGCTTTATTTCCCCCAACAAAGGGTCTTCCTGAAGTATGGTTTTCTCTCTCAACTATTTGTTCATGAATCCGCTGGCCCCAGTAGGGCCAGCCAGGCCAGTGGAAGGTTTCCCCTATGGCACTGGCCTGGGCTCCTTAGTGCCCTGGCACCTCCCAGCAGCCATCCAGCATGTCCCAGTCAGAAGCTGGAAGAGTCTCAGCTAATGAAGTATAAGAGCCCTAACTTAATATGTGAGTCAGTGATCTAAAGGTAGACAGTGGATGCCCCATTGAGTGGCCAGATGGTAATTTCTACACCTATAGCCCACCTTCTGAGCGGTATTAGCTTTCCAAGGTGATTGATTAGGTGATTCTTTGTCATACCAAATTGTCATGACAATGAATCCAAGTTTTTCTTTTGGATAAGCATTAAAAACTCCCCCCTGCCTCCCAACAAAGTGCGTACTAAATTTTTTTAAAAAATAAAATACAGTCTCTTTTCAATAATTTTAGATTTTTAAGCCACCGCATCCCACACCTTTGTGTTAATTTGAAACTCGGTGTTAGTGGAGGAAATTCACTGTTTTCTTATTTCTGCACATGAGTATTAAGCTCAATTTGAAAGCCACACTTGGTAAGTTCCTTTATAATGTTCTGAATTTTTCCCCCCGATAGTTTAATCGGTCTTTTTTCTAATGTGGAAACTAAAATATGATTTTTTTTCTCTCTTGAGTTGAAATATTCTGACATAGATCTCCAACGCAGTGAAAAGGTTTCGCCATTGTTTACAGAGTGTATACCGCCTTTAGGTGATTCCCATTTTCTTCCCTTAGATGGTGCTAATAAGGTACAAAAAGCACAGCCAGACTGCAGTGTTTTAGAAAGAACATGAAGTACAATGAAGGCTTGTTCGGATTCTATGAGCAATTTCTTTCCTCCTCTCTGTGCTACAGTTCTGCCTTATTTCTGCTCATGCAAGCTTCAGAATGACACTATATAAAAATATCAAATTTGATAAACAATTACATCTGATGACTATATGTTCATTTTGGAAAAACAGAGGAGCAAATGTTGTCTGTAGCCGAGCTGCAAAATGAACAGACTTTTCATCAGCTTTGTACCCTCACAGGGAAGGCTTACTGCTAGTATCCGAACTCTGGGAAAATGGCCTCATTTTATTGGTATCTAGTGTTATTTGCTATTAATTAGAAGCCCCTGCAAACAACATTTTCTTTAGTGTATAACAGCTATCCTCATGGGAAGAAGTATAGAGGGATTTGCTCAGTAGGAAATGAGGGAAAAGTGAATCAATTTTCCCTCTCGGTGCCGGTGTCAAGGAGGAGTGGACCATCTTGGGTAACCATGTTTATATTTTTCCCCTGAATACAATCGTGAGCATCAAGCAGTAAAAGAGCACTTGTTCTCTGCTATTTCAATACAGGATAGGGTGAAGCCCTGGAGTGAAATTTTGCCACCTGACGATTTTACCCTTTCTCCGGGGAATTTAAAATACAAGCCATATGTCTTACTGTTTTGCATGTCCAGTGTAAAGGTTAAGGCTTTCAGGAGCATGTTCGTGCCCTCGGGACTGGCATCAGCAGCACCTGCAAGACAAGTGGCAGCTCATCAGAGGCGACTCAGCCTGCCCACACATTTGGCAGCAGAATTATTCTTTTCCTTCTTTCCCTGCCCCCCCATCTTCACCCCTCCCGGTTCACTATTTCTTCCCTCTTACGGGCAATGAGAGTTTGCAGTCTGCCTGCTCGGTTGGAATGTCTGTTCAGCGCATAATTGACCGTGACTGCCCATCACGGCCGAGGAAGAGACGCGGGGCTTGGGAGGGCTGGAATGCCACGAGTCCAGATCACAGCGCCCTCGAAAGCGGGGTGCCCAGAGGAAACGTCCGCAGTGTCAACCCTGTTACGCCTGGGGATTCTGCCAGGATGTAATTAGCTCTTTGCTCTCAGGAGCAGTATAATTAACTAAGTTCACCTAAAATACAGGGATGAGAGAGACTTCACTGTTTATCAAATCTACTTAGTTTGATTTAAACCCTCTAGGTTAGCCCCATAGTGGATCTGTTTCTCTCTTGACCCTTCACTCATATTCATTATTGATTTTTCCTGAAGGATGTCAAGGCAATTACCACATGCCACTTTATTTTATCCTTTCCAGAAGAACCTTGAATGAAGGTTTAGGACACTATGAAATCAAGGAATGTTCACTCCAATCAAACACAGTTTACACTTTTTGTTGCCTTTGAGATAAAAGTTTAAAGTGCAGTCCTGATTAGAGTGCCTCTGATTGCTAATGTATGGCGAGTCCCGCATTTCTATAGCCCATCTACCTCACACGGCTCACTTTGACAGGCCAAAGTACATTTATATTGGTTTCTTTGAGTTTAGCCATCTTGTTCAGGGATGAACCCATTGTCTGTCTTCACCTTTTTCTATTGGAGAACCAATTTACAGGGCTTCTAGCAACCAGACCTAAAATCTAAACATCAAAGCTCTACTTCACCCTTCCATTACCTAATCTTAGCTTTTAGATGAAATCAGTGACATGGATGGTTTTATAGAAAGATGTAAAATTAAGCTTTTCTCTGGTGGACTTTTGTGACATTCAGGCTTTGTGAAGATTCATTTTTGCGGCTTTCCCGGCTCAGGCCTCCTACCACAGCACAAGGCTTTGTGTATGATAGTTGCACACAGAAGTGTATTGAAAGAATTTTACTAGTTTCTAAAGACTAGGACAGGAATTCATTAAAAAAGAGAGAATCGGGGGTGCTTGTGCAATGTTGTGTCTCTGATGATGAGATTTTAATTAAATAAGCATATTCTATTTTGACACCGAGCCCCAGACTCATTCAGTGAACATGATGGACAGGGATCAGTTAATGAGCAGATGTTCAGTTTTGATTTTCCTCAGTGTGTGGCATTGGGCCCTATTTGTCAGGTTTCCCGTGCTGATGTCTGCTGAAAATTTCTAATTTTCTCGAGTTATTATGTGGCACTTCTCATAGCATTAGGGCAAACCCCAGCTACATGTCCAGCAAGTGAACTCATGGGGTCCTTGTTTAGTTTGTTGGACCGTAGTGTGTTTAATTCAGAAATGCTTGGATTTATACCTAATTCTTAATATTGCACTTTATTCATCAGCTGTTCCCTCAGAATCATTTTTTTTTCAGAAATTGCATTAAATTCTTCTCTTTTTCTTCATTGTGCTATTATAAGTTGATGTTCTTTGTATGATAAATCATATTAGCGTTTTCTCAAGTTCTCATTTAACAGAACAGCCTATCTACTGCAGAGTTGTCTGAGTGTAAATCTTGCCTTTAGGTCATAATTTGGGTGATGAAGATGTAATTTAACTGAAATGGTTATTGTTATCCACTGTAAATACTCTGAAGTTGCTGCTTTCATATTCATTCAGCCATTCAGGGAAGCTGGATTTTGCTAGAGTGTTGAATTTCACGGTTGTGTTTTGGTTGTAGGGCTCAGGGAAAAAATTCCCTCTGGCAGTCCATGTCCTGGTCAAGGGAACGTCAACACTGACATCCTTTTTACAGTGCGTATTTCCCATTGTTGCACATACTGGCTAGCATTTTTTGATATAAATTAGCTGAGCCTGATGGTACTAGGAAATTATAAATGGGATGAGCATTACCACGTTTTGGTGTTACCAGATGCATCCTATTCCAAGTTTCAGTTTTTTTGGTTGGCAGGTCAGACAGGAGGGCTTCAGTGAGGAATCAAGAGCAAGATCAGTGGCATTTCCACCTTTTGGCTGCTTGATTTGCAGTCTTGATTTTTAATGTAGCATTCTTTGTGAAACTCATACTTAGTTCATTGACAGATACTCTGCACGTAGAAGGAGAACATGCAAAATTAGGATTACTGGAGTGGAGTGGTTACACCAAGAAGGTTCAGTTTAAAAAAGAATTTGTCATAGTTTCAAGATCTGTACCATAGCTTGTGCAGGTGAAACTCAGAACCTGCATGCTCTTAAAAAATAGTTTCCTTGTAGCAGTTTTAATTCCTAATAGTGTTAACGTAGAGACTATCTATAAAAAACTTTAAGCATTTTCCCTTGTTACTTCACAAGGTTTAACAGCATTTTTGTTAAATTATGCAAGATGGCAATCCTCTTGTGAAGCTGTTGTAATAACCAGTGAAGAAGAGCTATTTCTGCAGAGACTCATCACTGTATTTCTAAGTGCTCAGAACTATTACCAAATTCTGCTTTCTACATAAATTTTCATAACATTTGAAACAATAGCTACCATACTTAAAAGAATACTGTATGATGCCTGGCACTGTAGATTTTTAAACAATACTTAAAGGCAGTGGCTTGAGAATACTTTTATGATCAAAAATTATTTTATTTGTTGTGATTTGTGAGGCTATACTAATTATGACTCGTTAATTCTTGGACTCCTACCATCTCTGAGTCAAGAATTTTGACAGAAGTGTTTTTTCACTTGATAATTGTCACTTGGATTCTTTATTCTTTACACTATTCACATTAGGATTCATTATTCTCCTCTTTAAAACAGTTGTACAATAAAAATGCAGAAACAATAACATATACCCCTGGTGACCAGTCTTAGCACATCAGGAATGAATAGCAAGTATTCATAGCTATCAATTGTTTACAACTAACAGGTTGAAAATTATTCATTGAAACTAATTGGGGAATATTTATGAACCATAAATAAATCCATAGTAATCAGAGCTGGTTCACAAATGACTTGCCAACCCAAAAAGAGTTGAAGTTTATCAAGAATATAGTTCTGTGAAATTTGTTGTCATTACCTGGAAATATACCTTGAAACATGTCACTGGAGTAGACTATATGCATTCTGCATTGAGCATAATTATCTGTACCTCTGCTGGGCTGGTGAGGCAGGAAATTTGGTGCAAGCATAACACAGGGTGCATCGTCCAGGGCTACAAAATGGAGTCTGACCTTCCTTAATGTGGCAAGCTAGAATGAATCAGGGTTTCTCAGGCTTTTGAATACTAATAAAATCAAGGTCAGTGTCTAATTAAGTGGGACCTGGTGTGAATATAAATAATTCCATTTGCACGTACAATAGTGTGACCTGCTAGGGAGAAACAGGCACACAAAGGTGTTTTAGTGACTTAGCTGCATCCCCAGCTTGAGCTGGTCCCCAGGTGGTTCAGCTCCTTTGAAGGTAGAACAGCTTCAAGCTTATTTTAATTCTGTCTGGGTGGGGCCATTAGGAAAACAGCAACAAAACTCCATCCTCAAACACGTCTGTTGACCCTTTTTGTGCTAGATTTATCCCCTTTGCAAGTGACAACTATTTTCAACCAGCTAGTTATGTTGTTCTCATGGATATTTGACTCTGCCAGAAAAATGCAAGTAGCACAGTGCCAAAAATGGATGTCTGCCAACTGAATTACTGTCTCAGGCAAGAGGCAGATTCTCCCCGGGCTCCTGTAAAAGCACCAGACCAAATGCCTGAAGTAGCACACTTGTTCGGGGTTTTCTCCAGTGGGGTAAAAAAATAAAAACCAGTTTTATACTGTCATCTTTTTCAGTTGATTCTGAAAACGTATTCAGACTCAGGAGTCTAACAAGCCTGTTCTATAGAAAGAATAAACTTGGAAAAGGCAAACCACATTCAAAATCACAGCTATGGAAACTCTGGCTGGCTTCTCTAACGGGAAAAGGCTAGCAGGAGGCACAGGTGCTGAAAGGGTAGACTTCGGCTCTGCGCTCTTGGGTTCCTGGGTTTCCTCTTGAAATTTGTAGAGATTTTATGTTGCCGACAAGAATTAAGTGATTCTCCTTAATGTTCTTTTGAAACCAGGGTGAAAATTTTCAACATTTTCAAAAGGGTAAAGCACCTGGATCAGAGCGCCCTGCTTCGGGGAGCAGCGTTAGCTGGTCAGCCAGAGACCACAGGGTCACAGAACTCTCATTTCTGTTGCACCAGATCGGAAAGAGAAGTTGTCCCATGCCACAAAGTGGTGGTGCCGAAGGGCAATGCATGCGACTGACTTGCCATAACCTTTCTCTCATGCAAAAGTACCCCTGACAGTAATCCTGGGTCTGGTCACTGAGAGAAAAACATCTCTCATACTTTCTGAATATCTCAATAGCCACAGGCCACCAGAATCTACAAGCTTCCAATGGCAGCTTGTGGAAGCTAAGCTCTTCTGGAACTTTGGGCAAACTCTCAACTATTATACCTCAATTTTAAAGGTTTTGGTATCTCTGGAATTTCTGGCCGTAAAGATTACATAGGAGGCAATACTGATTTCCCTTTATATAGACAACTGGAAAGAAACACTGTGAAACTAGGTGAAAAGCAAATGTCTTGTGGTGAAATCTTTATGGCAGAAAATATCAAAATAGGAAGATACCACAGGTCTAGCAGCATCTTTAGCAGAGATGGGCAAAGCTCTGAGATTCAGCAACACATTCATTGTTCAGAATTTCTGTAAAGCAATAGCCATTGAAAGGGCTGATCCGTGGGTGGCAAGCAATTGGTGAGATGTTCTTAGAATAGAAATGGCTAAAAGTCTCTTTTAAAAACAACCTTTCTTCCATTTGGGTGAGGAAGAACAGCGGGTTTATGGTTTTTCTGTAGCTGACAGACTTCAATTTGTTACTCAAGAAAAGTTTTGCAAATGCTTTTTTGTTGGCTAATGTGTAAATGTGAATTGCCAAAGACGAAGTAGTAGTGTAAAAGGACCATCAGCCAGACAGAGCAGCCCCACCTTTGGATGAACACGCAGGACAGGGTCAAACAGCCAGATTTTTAATTTGATGCTTTCCCAGTGAGAAAAATGTCTCCTCTGCTAATGTGAGGGGAGCGGAGGGGGGAATGCACAGCACGTGGAAGCAACCACAGGGGTCCCTGAAAGTAGCTGTATAATGATTATTTGACAAGGCTTCCTGGATGCTAACAATCCCATTAAAAATAAGTTGGCAAAAACATTAGGATCCTGAACTGACTGGAAATGAAACAAGAGAAATGAGGAGGGATTAAAGTAAAGCTCAGAAATAAAGAACAACCACTGAGTGTGTCCACGGTGGGAGTCTGTCAGCCTGATGGGAAGCTCTTGGTAATTAGCCAGATTCGACTTCTTTCTTATATTCTAAAGGACTTTCCTCTCTCCTCCTTCCTCCTTCCCCCTCATTTTCTTATATTTTGTAAAGCATGAATGCTTGGAGGTCACAGTCTACACCAGGACTCCCAGCTTTAGGCATTGTATGTACATATTGTTAAAGACAATTCTTGCCCAAAGAACTTTAAATCTGCGTTTGTCAGGCAGAGAAGGGGAATGGTAGTATCACAAGTTTACAGACGAGAAGCTGAGGCACAGCGAGGTGAAGAGATGGTTTCAAAGATGTTCATTTCCAGTTGGACTCCTGTGGCAGTTGGGCTCTTCTGAAAATCCTGACTCCTCAAGTGCTGTTTGGAGGAGGGAGGGGTATGCAGAGGCACGTAGGGCACTGGCGCTGCCTCCTGTGCACTGCCTCACCCTTGCAATCACCATACGAGCAGGGAAGTGCCCCTGTACTCAGCACTGGTGAGGCCACAGCTTGAGCACTGTGTTCAGTTTTGGGCGCCGCAGTATGGGAGAGACATTGAGGTGCTGGAGCGTGTCCAGAGAAGGGCAACGGAGCTGGTGAGGGGTCTGGAGAACAGGTCTTATGAGGAGCGGCTGAGAGAGTTGGGATTGTTTAGCCTGGAGAAGAGAAGGTTGAGGAGAGACCTTCTCACTCTCTACAACTACCTGAAAGGAGGGTGTAGCGAGGTGGGGGGCGGTCTCTTCTCCCAAGGAACAAGCGATAGAACAAGAGGAAATGGCCTCAAGTTGCTCCAGGGGGGGGTTAGATTGGATATTAGGAAAAACTTCTTTATGCAAAGGGCTGTCAAACATTGGAAGAGGCTGCCCAGGGAGGTGGTGGAATCACCATCCCTGTAGGCATTTAAAAGACAGGTAGGCGTGGTGCTGAGGGACATGGGTTAGGGGTGGTTTAGCAGTGTTAGGTTGATGGTTGGACTTGATGATCTCAAAGGTCTCTTCAAACCTAAGTGACTCTATGATTCGCAAGCCTTGGCTCACTCCCCGTGAACCAGTGCTGCTGCCAAAGAGCGGGGCTGCGCAGAACGATGCGCACACGCGGCGCTGGGCCTGGGCACCAGCCTTCCCTTATGATCTGATATTTTATAATTACCCTTCAATGGTTCCCTTTTAAATGTATGGACAGGTACGCCATGTACACAGCTCCCTCTTGGTCTGATTGATGGAAAAAGCACGAACAACTTTTGTGGTAACTGCAACAAAAATAATTGGAGGTGGGGTTTGTTATCTAACACAAATGCAGCTACGTGTTAAAAATAAACCACTTTTGCTTACATAACAAGCGTTATTGAAAGATCTGGGAGCAGTTTTGGGTTTGGGTCGCCCTTCCCAACAGCCTCTGCCTGGGAGCAGCCAGCAAGGGCTGTGCCTGGGGAGGGCAGCTGGTGTCCGTGGGCAAGCTCTGTGCCGAGGACCCGCGCCGCGGCACCAGCCCTGTGTCCCACACTGCTCAGGGTGCGCGTGGAGCCCGCACTGCGCCTCTGCGGCCAACTGCAGCTCCCACTGGAGCTTCCCTTCCTGAGATGGGCCAGTTTGTGCATATGGCTGTACTTCAGGTGCATTCCGTAGCGTGAAAGGTAGAGCTTTGCAATCTTTATCGCTTGGAGGAGTGGTTTGTTTCCTCCTGAAAACTGTCCTGAGAATAAACTATTTTTATATGAGGAGAGAAAAAGATTTAATTTATCAAGGAAAATGTGTGTGACATACTAAAGGACAACAGTGTCTAGCCTTAAGTTAGCTGATAACTCAACATGTTGATGTATGCTAACATACATCTTTTCTCTTTAGTAAGAAAAATTTAGATCTTGAATGCATTATTATAAATGATTCCCATCAAGTGACGTACCTTCAGCTTCAAGGTAAAAGGATCAGATTCTGGTCTCCCGTCTTTGCTTATTTTCTCTCTAGCTTCAAGTCTTTTCTGATATTTCTTGAACACTGAATCATGTGGACTATTTGCATAAGTTTTATTGGGATTGATTTAAAAAAAAACCCACAACCAAACAAAAAACTAAACCTGCTATGTTGATGATATTTTCAAATTAGACATTGTGATAGAGTTTTGAGCCTGCTAGGTAGCCTTTATATGTCTGTTTTTCCATTTGCTATTGTACATGTTCTCCAGAAAAAGTCATCTGAAAGGAAAAAAAATTTACAAACCAGACCAGCTGTTTTGCAAAGCTGTGTGACAGGGCTCTGAGTAAGGTTTGACAAGACCCTGGTAAAAGTTGGCTTGCTTTGAGAGAGGGGTTGCATGAGATAACCTCCACAAGTCCCTTCCGGCATTCTATGATTAACTGTAATTTTGTTCCCAAAACCCACGGTCCTGAAATATTGCAGTTTTTTACTCAAAATTTATGGCTCATGGAAAAAAAGGCTTTTCATCTTAACCATTGTCACGTTTCTCACATGGCTAACTGCAAAAGAAAAATAGTCAGTTGCATCTGATTTGTTACTTCGTTCTATATCAAAGGGTTGTTTTGTAGAAAACCAGAAGGGGCTCTTTAATGAGAGAGCAGCAGAGTGGTTTAGGGGCTATTAATGCTCTCTGAGAGCTAATTCCAACAGTTGCACTTGGTGGCCAGAAGGCTACTGCTGTTAGTACACTCAGTGGCCGCAGGGTGCCATACAGAGGTGGCGTGCCCCTGGGCAGGGTGCTGCAGCCTCCTGCTTCCCAAAGGATGCCTTCCGCAGTGGATGGGCTCTTTGTCAGCCGCTTTCCACTGCTGAGCTTCAGTGCAGCCGGCGTAGCTCTCCCTTGCGCGTAAGCCATCCAAGGTCTTAGCACAGGCTGGGTTGCAGAGCTGGGGTGGAAGCTGGTGCCACGCTGTGAAGTGCTACTGGCAGGAAAAATACACCGTACTCGGTTTATTTTGTGTCAATGGTGAACCAGACCTGGCTTTAAAAACAAAAAAAAATCTTTGGGGAAGAAGGAGAAGGAAAGGTGTTTTGGTTTTGCTCCCCGATGTGTTTGAACGCATGGCAGTGGAGGTGGCTGGAACAGCCGCACCGCGGGCTGGTGTGACACAGCCAGCAGCTGGGAGTGGGGACAGCAGCAGACAACGGTGGCTTTCATCGCTCTCACCACCGAGCCGTGGGATGAGAGAGCAACCACAAAGTCTGTTCCTAAAGTAAACCTAGAATCTTGCTAAGAATGATCTTAGAAAAACAAAGATTTGCTGGCGGTATTAATCACTCATCAAATCCTGCAAACTCTCCTATCATGCTTCAACATACCTCAAGCAATGCTACCTCCTTTGGAAAATGGAAATAAAAGACTAGTGTTCACAGGGTCAAGAAGAAACAGAATAAACTGATACATCTTAGTTATGCTTATCGGTCCAGCCAAAATGCTGAGGAGGAGTAAGGATTCATACCCATTTCATCATGAGGTGCTAAATTAGTGAATAACAGCAAGAGAAGCAGGTAGTTACAGTCAACTCGAAACTTGTGCTGTGTAACCCCAGCGAAGTGCAGTGGAATTGAACAGAACAAATGATTGTGAAATTTCATATTTGGTCTTTAGATGCCCATTGCCTGACAGAAAATGTTCTCCGTAGCCATTTTCCCATTAGAGAAGTAAAATAAAACAGTAATGAAGGGAAGCAATGTGGCTTGTTAGAAAGAGTATGGCGCTAAGAATCAGAATAGTAAATTCAGGTTCTTGTTCTGTCTCTAATCTCCTGCGCCACCTTGGGACCCCTGTGCCATTTCTCTGTACCTGATTTCTGAACTGGAAGATGAATACTATCCACCGATATCAGAGTGTTATGCTGGGAGGGGTTAATAAGCAAACTCCTTCACAGGCCAACCTTGCCTCATTTTTGAGGCCTTTCCCATGTGTGTAAACACAAATTCCCTGTTTTTATATATTTTCTGGCTTAATAAAAGCAGAACTTTCTTCTAATTGAAGTCACATTAACGTTAGTGATTCATTTCACAGCGGCGTTTGCGTTGCCATACTCACGTGGTCAGGATGCTGGTGCTGCTCACAGACAGGGGTATTTACTAGGGCAGGTGAGTGGGCAACAGTGATTCTCCCAGTCAAGTAACAGAGTTTTCCTAGGATGAGGAGTAGGAGGAGGCGATATACTTGTTTGCGTCTCAAGTTATGTAACCATTAAATCTCTCTTCTCATCTCGCTCAGCCTACTCCCTCCAGAAATCTGTTATTGAAAGGAAGGAAAAGGGAAAACGTTTTTAAATGGGCAAATTGAGAAATTCACAGTGTTGCAAATAGTCTGTGAGCAGGATAGAGTTGCCTAGGGCTCTTTTATGAGTCTCACATGGGGCCGTAAATCAATTTAGAATCGTAGAAGTAAGGCATAAACCAGAGAACTCTGTGTGTGTGTCAGCTGTGTTCTGTACAAATGGCTGATATTGTACATAGTGTTTATTGCAAATCCTGTTGTGACCCATTTTCTAATGTAACTTGGTTAATTTTTCTTGTGACATGAGAAATAAGGTCTAGTGTTTGCTACTATATATAAAGTGTCGGTTCTTTGTTGTTTTGAACACTGAATGTGTTACTGAATACCTCCAAACAGAGATACTTTTAATCAAACACAATTTAAAACCAAGACCTTTTTTTGCTTAATAAAACCCAGGGAATTTACAGATCTTCTGCTATTTCTCCTGTACGAATGACTGCAAAGTACTGAGGCTTATGCCTTTGTTTTTCCAACATATCAGACTATACATTCAAAAACATTTTTCTAAGGCATTCTGAGGTAAATACAGGACTTTTGATCACCTCCACTTTGTGGAGGATTTGGGCTGCTGCCTGTTGGAGAGTTTAAAAATCCAAATAGACCTGTGCCTTCTAGAGGGTCTTATTTATTTTTTAGTATTTTCTCCTTCAATCAGAAAATCTGTGTCGATTGTTATGTTTAATCTAAAAGAATAAACTTAGACCAGAATATTATTTGTATGAGTATCTTCTAGTAAGAAGACAACTTCAGAATGATCTTCCCTGAAATAGGTTGGAAGAATAGCATCCCTGAGCACAGTGGGAGTATGGATCTGGTTGCTCAAATTTCCCCTTAGTTTTCTCCCGCAGAGCAACTCAGGGTAAACTGGACTATTTCACATGTCTTCGACATACAGTTTATAACCAGGCTTGTGGACCAGTCTAGGTGTGCAGTAAAGGGAAGTCTGTGGTGCAGCAATGCAGAAAAAGCAGAATTTGGGACTGTGACATTCCAGAAGTGGTTTGTTGCATTTTGAACAAGTTGAAGATATTCTGATGCAATAGGTAGATGTCTTATCTGCAGAGCCCGCATTCAGGAAACTATGAATGTGGAGAATTCACTGATATGGTGAGGTAGTTTTTGGGTTCTTTTCTTCAGTGTAGATTTTGACCAAACCAGGAATCCTGAGATACAATCAAATTGAAATTGTTGTCTCTAATAGTACACCGTACTGAAGATGTTTCTCTTCACAGGGATGGGGAGAAGGAACAAAATGGCAGTCGATTCATCATGGAGCTATTCTCAATGGCTTCTCCAAGAGGAACAGGCAGAAGGTCTCCCCATGATGAGTACAGTGGAGCCCAGCCCTGGTATGTCAGGCTTTAAGAAGGACTAAGGTTCCTCTCATAGGGAGGGAATGATCTGTTACAGCACTGGAGGTTCATGAGACAAGGGAATTTGCAGCCTGTCTGCCGCCATGACCAGCTTCTGGTGGTGTTGGCCACAGATTGTTAAGTGCAGACATAGTTACCTGCATGAAACATACTTTGCACTGAAAGTTTAATTTAATAGATTTTGAAGCAAAATATTTCAAACAGCTCTATGTGTTTCTCTACCTAGGCAAAAAGTTGGAGCACGCTTCTTCCCTTCATGGAGAGCGCTCTCTCTTTTCCAGCTGTCAGAATACAAGGGTCATTTGAGTATTCTTGTCAAGTTTTCCAGATGCTTGTTTTGAATTGATGGGTTTGAACAGGAGCAATTTGTTATGCTGGCACTTCCCACCCCCCTCCAACTGCACAAAGAGCCAGCCCTTGCAGATACATTATCATCCCTTTCCCTGAAGAAGCTGCTGCTCTTAAGATAGAATGAATGGGTTGGTTGGGAGATTTTAGGTCTGAACCAAAGGTCAAACCTGACTGATAGCTGCAAAAGGGAATAGTGATGCGTAGACTTGCCTGGGTGGTAGATATTTCTTGCATGCATATGTGTGCAGATAAGGCTAGATAGATTATTTAGCACTTTGAAGTATATTTTTTTCTCTGATTTGGAAATATTTTTTTTTGTGATTGGAAGCAAGCTTTAATATCAAAGCCTAAGCAATACAATGAAGTATAAAAGCGTCCAAGTTTTCTATTGGTTTTGTTTACAATTTCAAAAAATCCTGGCTTGCAAAATTCAAGCTGTAAATCTGTTTTCCACATATGCTTTCATTTAGCATCTTATGCTACTACTCTCTAGTATGCACATACTCACCGAATTTTAATATGCAGCTCCTGGAGAAGAGAGGCATCACTGGTCAGGCGTGCCCAGGGTGAGGAATGACTGTGGTGGCTGAGCAGGAGGGAGGAGGTGGTGGGAAATGAGGAGATGCCATCTACTGAAATGCTTCTTTCATGTTGATCTTGACTACTCAAGGGGATTTCCACGTGGAGAGAAAAATTAGCTCCATTAGTATAGAAACTTGTGTACAGATATAAAAAGATACGTAGTCGCACCAGAGCTACTATGTAGTTCCACAGGAGAATAAAGATGAAAAAGAAATTAGGCATAATTTGCAAGAGTCATACCAGGTACGTGATCTGTGTCTGGACCAAACCTTAATACTCATATAAGTAATGCATTAAATAGCTGAGAAGGAATCTGCAAACTCCTGCTGAAAAACCTGGTGTCAGGTTTGTTGGGTGATTATACAGATAATTAAAGCAGTATGTGAACGTTTCAGGTGATTACCAGGTCAGCTACACTGCAAGAAGGTTCTTGGCAACTGAGGGTAGAAGTGAATGTTGTATATGGCATTTCCATCCTGCCTCACCTTTGTTTGACCAAAGATTTATGACTAATGTCAAGTACGTTCAAGTGGAAACAATTTTACAGGCATAACAGTAGGATAAAAACTTGGAAATGAATCTTATGCTTGCATTCCAAAAATCGTTACAGGTCACATCACTTAAGGAGGAGTCAGAGCCTCTGCCACTCAAAGGAGTGACAAATTCAATTGCATCTATATCTTCATAGTGAGGCTCATGCTTGCTGGTTACCAGGATTAAATGTGATTTTGATCTGCTCCTGGCATTCCATTAGTTTGTGATATTTTCCATGAAGGGCAGTGTATTTGTGCGTTTACAAATAAATAAATACAGGTAGAAAGGTCGAAGGAGATTGTCCAGAAGTTTTGATTTGAGTGAATTAGCTCTTCAGAGAGCTTGCAAAGCATTAATACAAAGGAACTGCACCAGCCTTTAGGGTTTCTGGGTTCTGTTCCTGTTTTCATGACGCCTCCTGTTGTTGCTGCCATTAATATACTGCTAAATGCACCAGGATGAGCTATGCCAAAACCTGCAGTAAAACAAGAACGCAGCCCTTGAACAGCAACCATAAGGTAGGTTTCCAGTTGCAGGCAAAGTGGAATCAAAAGTTTCCAGCTTCACTGGGAGGCAACCTCAGCATTTTCCTTCTGTTTTCCTCAGGTCTTACACTGAATTCCATCTCTCATAGAAAATCCGATTCAAAGTGCGTGGTGACCTTTCTGCTACTTGCGGTCACCTTAGATTAGACATTATTTGCATGTATTTATCAGGAAAAAATGTGTGTGAAGGTTAAATTGACGCCAAGATTAGCTGAACTCGGTTTTCTGTCCAATACTTACTGAAACATCTCAGATAACCCGTACCGAATTTAAACAAGCAACACACTAACACAATTCCTAAACTAGTTTGGAAAGGAGTGCGTATCAGATCCTGCTTCCTGCATATAGGAATTTTTCTGCAGCCGTGTCGCCTTAACACTAAACGCCTGTTAATTACATTTCCTTTGCAGTCTGATCTTTGAGTTGCTGATTTTTAAGTTGCATTTGAAACAAGAGGGAAACGACCTATCAGGCTTGGAAAAGACGGCGAAGGGGAAAAGGATTGCTTTTCCTAACAGTCCTGACTGAAGGAACTTAACCTAGCTACAGCCCTCTAATTCTGGTGCTTGTAATGAGCTGCCTCTGTGACATCCATTCAATTGGATAGATATACTAAAAAAATGAAAGTACCTTTCCTCTGGCCATGATGACTCAGTTAAAAATGGTCCTACTAAGAAGGCTGTAAAAGCGGCCTGGGAAGTGATAACATTAGCTCTTCTGGGCTATTGCACAGCCCCATTTATCCTTTAATGATTCCTGTGTTTTCCAAACCTGTGTGTAATTAATATTATTTAACAGATATGGGAGTGTTCATTGGACATTTGCTCAGCAAATAAAATATTTTTAATAGCCGCGATATAAAACTTTCAGCAAATGAGTTTCCCTGATAATATTCTCTTCATCAAAGTAGATATTCTCAAATATGCACATTAAATTTTTGACTGCAGATATCACCTTTAATGTATGCTTCAGTGGCTGCTGGGGGCTGAAAAAAAAAATCATTACTAATTGATATGCCTTAATGGCCTGAGAGCTTTCAGAGTTGGATGAGCCCAAGAGAAACGCTGAGAGGTAGATATTTGATTCTAATTATGCCTGAGTAGGTACAAGCAAAAAGTAGAACCATCGTGACAGCTATATCATTGTCAAATTGCTATACCTCAGGTTTTCTACTAATTTGACACTATTACAAAACATTGCTTCAATGAACCCATGAAAGGCAAAGTTAGATAAAGGATAGAAGCATAGAAAAAGAAGTCTGTGCTGGTATCTGTATTTACCAAGACAGTCACTGGAGAGAAAAGGGTTCTGGGATTTGTAAACGATCTGCTAATTAGTACACAGTATCATTTTATTCCATCCCATGTCCTGAATATCTAATAAGGTTTTGTGAAATAATGTTACGAAATTTTCATTTAAATGTGATGATGTAGCACGTGAGTGTTTATTCCCGATCCTGGCTGCATTGGTCCCTTCTGCAGTTGTCACCTAACACTGCACTCCACACGCCTTGCACAGAAGGTGAGAGAACATGAACAATTAAGATATTTCTGGTTGTTTTTTTCAAGTGTGAAACACGTTGAATGGTTTATTCACCTTTAAAATCTTGTTATTTGTGGCCTAAGCCAGATCCCTAGTTTTCACAGTGATCTACTGAGTTTTTAACACCATTACCAAAGGCACGTTCTCCTTACTGAGAGGACAACAGGAGTGGCATTTTCAATGGGAACTGGGTTTTTATTAGGGGTCTGCTTTAGCATCAGGGTTCAGGACATGTGGCTTTCATCTTATTTTCCACCTTTAGTAGCACCTTTAGTGAGACTTAAGGGAAAAAAGTACCATTGCTAGTACATACATGCCACTGTATGTTTGAGTGAAGCAGAAGGATCAATATGTAACCCTCTTTCTAACTTATTTTTTATTATTTGCAATATCTATTTGTGTTTTATTCTGTTGTAAATGTGCTTTTCCTTATGAACTTGTTTTGATGACTTGGAGAATCGCATCATACAGAACTAATAATTCCTGTTTATGCCATGAAACTGCTGGATCCTGGAAAGGTCCTTTGTGGTCAGCATAAATGCTTGGTGTTCAGTCACAAACCTGCATCTGCAGAAACAGTGTCGGTGATTAAGAAAAGGATTAAGAAATCTTGGAGAACAGTATACAAAAATTCAGAGAGGCTAAAAAAAGTCCAAACATACCTTCTGAACTAGTTCTTTTAACTGTGGGACAAACCAAGGCCAAAGCAAGTTGCCTGAGGTAAAGAGAGAGACAGAAATGAATGTTCGGAGCAGGATCTTGAGAGCTCTGGAGGTTTATATGACCTCAGGGCAAGAAAAATACAGATTATTTTTGTCTGGATCCGGTAATGTTCATGCTGCCTAAATCCAGAGGTTTATGTAACTATCTAAACCCAGATTAATAGTGTTTAGAAATCCTCACAAAAAACAATGTCTGTGTTGCTCTCACTGATAAGAACAGAGATTTTATCTTATGAAATGTATAGCTGAGGGACGCAATCAATCGGTTGGTTTTGTAAATGTGAACTTAATTTGTGTGCGTGCATAAGAAAGCTGAGAGGGCCAAACTCCTCGCAGGTTTAGGAAGTCGCACCATGAGAAATTGTGAGAGTATTTGAAATGTGCCTCAAAACTGAGGACATGGCAATTTCTGCAGGCGTCACGATTTCCTCAACCCGTTGAAGAAAAGGAGAATTTTTGAATTTTAGCACGTTTCCCTGCTGTCATGTCTTGGATGTGCATGAATTGCAAAAGAATAGGAAGCCGTCACTAAAAGTGACTTTATGGGTTGTTGCAGTGAAATTGTGCACCTTAAAGGAGGAAAGGACTGAGCAGACAGAGATTGTTGGTGGACCTTGTACCTCTGTGCTGAGGCAGCAAAAAATACTGAGTGTTTGTGTGGGCAGATGCTCTTCTACTGTCTGGCCATGGGGGAAAGCTGCACTTAGAAAAAGGTGTCACGCACTGAGCATCTACATTGCTTGCCTTAAAAAGTCTCTGCAAGGGATTCAAACTTGTGTACCTACCAGTTTAATACAGTGTTAGCTGAGAACTTTTAGAGCACTCCATGTATTTTTTGGAAAAAAAAAAAAAAAAGAAGTCTTGCTTTCCTGTTAATTTCCATAGCATGGATGATCAAAAGTATACTTCTGTTAAATTAACGATACAGTGGTGATAGATCTCAAATGTGTCTGGTTCTTTGTGGAGGAACATAAGACAAGAATAAGATCAGGCAACGTTCTCCACAGGGTAGTGTATTTTATTAACAGATGTCTGGGCAAGGATGAATTGAAATAAATTATGCAAAAAGATGTCTGCTAGTAGAGGTGATTTAAGGCGAAGAGAAGGGCCTGCCTAAGGGGCTGGAGAAGGGGGCTTGGTGCCGGTGTGTGGGTGCAGAGCGGGCGCTGGTGTCCATGGGGCTGTGCAGAAGGCTCCACAGTGGTGCTCTCTGGAACAAGGATGTGGCATACGGGCATGACTGTGTTGTGTGCCAGGGAGGAAAAATATAAAGAGAAAACAATAGAAAAAGCCTTTTTGGTGCCTAAGAATCTGTCTTAAATTTTACCAGTTATTTGTTTTCTTGCTTTTAGTCCTGTGTTGCTTGACTATCCAGAAAATTAAATTCTATATGATGTGAAAGGGACTTTTGTGTTTTAGTATTTGCTAGTATTAGGTAGCTAAGCCCTCCCCAGTGGTGTGAAGAGCAATAGAGAGGTGTGTTAGTCTCACAGGGCGTATATAAAATGTATATGTGTAATTGGTTAATGCACAAACTTTTCCCAGGACAATTAAAAAACTCAGCTGTGACAACAAATAGAACTCCCTCGCCAAGGTGAAGTCTCCTTCCAGAGAAGAGCAACTCCTAAACTGAGAGTTGTTCCTAATGAGAGAACTCAGTTCCGTATAGGAATTGTGTTACTACACCAGATAGTGTCAGGGACAATACCAGAAGCAGAAGCTCCCGATGAGATTAGTTAACGTGGTGGTGTTCTTTGTAGAAGCACGTTAGATACTGCCTCTGGAACAAGGACGTACCACACTGGCTCCCAGCTGAGGGTCTCTCTTTGCTCTGACCTTGGTATTGGCCCACTTAGTTTTATAAACACAAAACCCGAGGCAAAAGGTAGCGGTAACAGCACTGTCAGCCACAAGTTTTGTTCTTTCAAACTGTGCGGATTCCTGAGGTTAAGATCACGGTGTATGAGGGGTGAAAGGGGAGGAGTTGCAAACATGCCGAAATACCAGCTGGGGTATTGACAGAGGCCTGTTTTATCCTCACTTCTCTCCTCTCTTTCCAATCCCCACTTTTCATTCCTCGTTTGCTGTGCTTCAGCAATCCCCCTCCTCCTGCTCGGTGTTATTCCTCACCCTGTCCCTGCTCTCTGCTCTGAACTGCTGAAGAGCATCAGTTTCTTCTGAGGAGAGAAACGAGGGGTGACAGGCTTCTCAGCTGCTGCCGACTTACCTACCTGCCCGAAAAGCTGCTAAGTGGAACTCCTTGATTTAATACTATTTACATTTGTCCTGGCCAGGTGTAAATATAGACAAAAATTACACAAATGTGGAAAATCAGGGTCACTGCCTTTTGGTTAAGATATTTTGCAGTGATTTTTAATGTTTTAGTGTGGATTTACTGGTGTCTTGTCTGCTTTCTGGCATTTATTGACTTGCTTGTGTTCACTAAATCCAATTTACAGCTCTTCACGTGGCCAGAACATAGCAGTAAATCAAGTGCATTAAATCAGTGAGCTGGATTCTGTTCTTTATTAAACCAACAAATCTGGATTAATTCCTGACTTTGAAAGTGTTTCTATTAAACAAAAGACCAGTTAGCCCAGTGTCTAGAAAATGTCTTTTGATTGCTTGTATAAATGCTTTAAGCTTTTCTCTCCCAAAGCCCTGTTAGAAGGTCTCTTTGCAGAATATGTATATTTTTCCTCCTCTTTTTTATTTTTAAAGATTGATATTTTTATGGACTGTTCTTGCCAAATTTTTTGTGACTGCTCTGGAAATTTTTAGAATGGTCTTTGTCTATTAGAACGTTATGGAAAGCTCCATTTTCAGAGCACCACATTGATATGTGGCCATCCCTCTGTTTTTCAGATGACGCATGTGTTGGGGTTTTTTTCCCAAGTACAATCTAGCTTGAGATAATACCATTAAGAAAAAAAAAAAAAAGACAAGACATTTGATAAAAAGTTGTTGTGGATAGATGTTGTGCTTGATGGTGTGGGTGGAGGTGTTTGAAGTGCTATTTTTTTTTTTCCTGGGATACTGGTGTGACAGAGAAGGTGTCAAGTTTTGATAACTGGAAACTGCAAAAGCGAATGCTAGGTTCAGCCTGTGTTTTGGTGGATTGTAACATTCTTTCTGTCACCCCATATTCTTTTCTTTCTTTCTTCATTCTGGTGTTCAGACAGTTTGCCAACAACTTACATTACATGCTCTCTCATGAGGGTGTCTATTTTTGTTAAGATAGCTGCAGAGTGTGTATGTAACATACTGATTTTCCTCTCTAAGTTAAATACCGACTTCCAGATTTTTTTTTTTTTAATTGAGGCTATTTTTCAGTTGCAGTTTATTTTTGTAATGTAGGGAGAACCAAAACCTGGTTTTTGGGCCTTGATGTGCTTTGTATTTGTCAAATGTTGCTCTGTCACATATTTGCTCTGTCGAATGTTATGTGTGTATATCTACTCTGTTTACAGAAATCTTCTAAATCACTTCTTCAGTGTTCAACCCATGTTGATCTTACTTCTCAAAATATTTGCTAAATGAAACGTACTGTTTATAGAAAGTAGCTCCTAAACATGTGGATTCAATTTATTTCTGGGTTTTGTTGCCTTCAGGAAACATGAAGAGCTTAAAGTTCCTAAAGTCTGGATAGGAGTCAGCTCATCATGAAGTCACTGTCACTATCAATAGGGCAACCTGGAAAGGACGTACTGAAAGGTGTATTAGTGTGATCTTTACTAATGAGCTATATGTAGAAAACTCTGTTTAGAAACCACTACTGTATTACAGAGCTTACCTTGGTGGAACTGCAAATTTTCTACGGGAGTTGGGTAAGCCTTTCATAGAAATGTCTTGCAGAGCATCTTGAGAAGATTCCCGGTCCCCGATCTAGCATATGGGCATGACTGTGTTGTGTGCCAGGGAGGAAAAATATAAAGAGAAAACAATAGAAAAAGCCTTTTTGGTGCCTAAGAATCTGTCTTAAATTTTACCAGTCATTTGTTTTCTTGCTTTAGTCCTGTGTTGCTTGACTATCCAGAAAATTAAATTCTATATGATGTGAAAGGGACTTTTGTGTTTTAGTATTTGCTAGTATTAGGTAGCTAAGCCCTCCCCAGTGGTGTGAAGAGCAATAGAGAGGTGTGTTAGTCTCACAGGGCGTATATAAAATGTATATGTGTAATTGGTTAATGCACAAACTTTTCCCAGGACAATTAAAAAACTCAGCTGTGACAACAAATAGAACTCCCTCGCCAAGGTGAAGTCTCCTTCCAGAGAAGAGCAACTCCTAAACTGAGAGTTGTTCCTAATGAGAGAACTCAGTTCCGTATAGGAATTGTGTTACTACACCAGATAGTGTCAGGGACAATACCAGAAGCAGAAGCTCCCGATGAGATTAGTTAACGTGGTGGTGTTCTTTGTAGAAGCACGTTAGATACTGCCTGTGCCGATCTTGCCGAGGGGGTGGCAAACCTTCATGTGGCTTTTGTGGGCTCACCTTATCGCTGCCTAACATGCAAGTCAACTTCTGATCGAGTGCAGAAGTGTGGATAAGTTCATCTGCAGTGGGACCTGCAACCTCTCTCTCCCTTAAACTAGACTTGACAATGCTATGTAACTAAACATATGTATGTACATTAACAGGTAATAATGTGCTTTGTTATACTGAATTTTTAAGGTTATCAACCGAAGGTGTTTAATATATACTATTGCATGGATTCTCCTGATATTACATTTTCCATAGCAACTGGGAGTTAAATTCCACATAAAAACGTTTGCCTTTGCGTACAGCAAATACATATGAAAAGTCACAAATGTCATCACCCAGTGTTTTGCTTGAATGTGTATATTCTGCACATGCCTGCAGAGTGCCCACTAATTAGGGTAGAAAATGTTAAACTGATTATGATCATTAGAGGTGAAAATGCCTTCTTCTGTCAGCTGCAGAAAAGATTAAATTCTTTTTAACAAATTTATTAAAGTTCTGCACAATTTCTTGTGCTATTTACTTAATTATATATCACAATTAGGTAATTACATGTCATAACGATGTGATTATGTATTTGCTCAAAATATACAATTAGATGCAATTACACACTAAGAAAACGGAAAAAAAATTAAGGGCTAAGTTAGTTAATTCACAAAATTCGGAGCCCGTTAGCACTGAGACATTTTGTCTAGCTTGCCAAACGGGGAGCACAGAGATGTAGGTGCTTCAAGGTGCTCCTCGCTGACATGAATTAACATGAAAATGTCTTGACAAAAAAACCCCAAACCCAAACAATACACACAACACATTTACAAAGCTATTCTAGAGGCTGTGATTTGATGTTTCATTATCTAAGTGTGAAATTTTAAGTACCATTTGAACGAGTCTTATCTTGCCCATGAAGAAGAAAATACCACATCGTACTCATAGTGTTAGTAACATCACGCAGAGCCAGGTTTGCAGAAATCAGGTGACATTTGTAAACAATGTTAGATTTTTCTGTTTTTATTTTCACTTCTGCACTCTAACAGCCCCAAGGCTAGATGAACCACGTTTTCCACAGTTCTGTGCAATCCCAAGGAACAGAATTGCATTTTGTTGTTTCCTGTGCTGAGCCCCGGGATTCTCCCACAGGTACCTGCCTTCAGCTACTGGACGTTTGAGAAAAACATCCAATATTACGCCGTTCGCACTGAAGTTGCTAGAAATGGCTACCCAGTAGCTGTGCTGATAAATCATGCAAGTGAAACTTGTTTTATTTTTTCATGCAATCACAGGTCCCATTCAGTTTTCTTACCGCATTTTTCTCCCTTTGTGACAGCAGCTCCGAGGACAGAGCTATGGGATTAATAAAATGGTATTCACATTGTTCTGCATCAACCTGCAGGTCTCCTAACCACTCTCTTTTTGCCAATATGCTTTAATCCTGTCAAGGGAGGACCCACTGTACTGGCTGGATGATAGCTATTTAATCCCTGCTTTTCCTGCAAATGTATCATTTGTGCAGTGAAATGTAGGGACGCTTAGTGGTTTTAAACACAGTGTGTGGCCTTAATAATAGAAAAAGTTGAGGAAGAGTTGTTGGGGTTTTTTTTAATGCGCTTCAGCTGTAACTTTGCTTTATTTGAGAGTTATATATAAAATTAATCCCACAGTTTGTGGCTTTTTCTTTCAAATTGATGGGCTTCCTAATGGCAAATATTGTTATTCTGCTTTGTCTAATACAAACAGGTCTCTCTCATCCTTGGAAAACTATTCCCTCTGTGTTATCTCCTGTATGTCATGAGCTTTTCCCTTCCATGTGCTTCACTATTACTTTAGGAGGGGGTTACATCAATATATTGCTTTGTTCATTTTCTCCCTAGGGAAATACCTCTTTTCTCTTGGGCAGGAACTGATATTTCTGGGTTGTTTCTGTTTCCAGACAATAGGCCTGGAACAGGCAGGATACCAGTCCCTGGAATAGAAAAACTAATTCTAATTAATCCTGACCAACACACATGTTAAATCCACTTATTGTTTTCAGCTAGAGTTCACAAACTGCACGTAATCCTACTGTTATCAGTACAGTTATGTTTATTATTATGAAATAAATAGTATAAAAATTACTCTTTAAAAACATTCTGTATTCATTTAATTATTTCCTAGCTTTGTTTTGGCTATGTTTGGCCAGTGCTAGCTGCTTTGTAGTTAAATAATGTATTCCACAATTACATCCTCATTTTCTGTTTTCAAAAGAACTGAAGCTGCTTTTTAAATCGACAGGAGACTATACTGAACAAAGAATAAAGGACTGAACCCCACATCTGGAAAATTTTCTGCTATCTTGCCTTCATAAATAGGAAGCTCAGCTACATATTCTTCTTTTGGTTCCCATGGAGAACACATCAATGTTTCTATCAAGCAGATCATTAACAGTTTTGAGCTGATGGATGTTCAAGACTCCAGTAGTTCAAAGCCTACCCAAATTTGCTAGATATGTCACAGCAGAAAACCTGCACACAAAGTAACAGGCATGAAAGAGGTTTTTCAAACCTATTTTTATTGGTTTGCCACAAGAAGAGTCTTAGAAATACACTAGGAAGTCAGGCATGTTATTGTAACAAATAATACATTTTATTAATATTGTGGCATCCCCAAAAAATGAGTTCCAACTGTTGTAACTGTGCAGTTGTGAGAAGCTCAAGAACATGCCTGACAATAAAATACTAGATGAATGAGGTGGGTGCTCATGTCCCTAAAATGCCTAAAAAATTTCTAAAGAAGATGCCCCTGGTGTTGCATTGAAGTGGAGGTGCTGGGAAATGTCTGAATATGGCATTTAATGCAAATTCAGTTTGCACCAACTGAGCATGTGGTTCTGTTAGTGACTCAGACTCAATAGTTAATATGACTATTAATGCTGTCATAACTGTGTGGTAGAAGATGATTGCCAGCAGGAGAAGGCATGATTTAATCCGGAAGAAACTAGCTGCATGTTTATAAAAGCGTAAAGTTCTAGCTGCTGAAACAATTCAGGGTTTTCTGATGAGCAACATCATGCATCTACTGATGCTCAGTGTAATTTTTAATATACCTCTGGTACTTCCCAAAATAAAGACACTTGCATGAAAATGTACTGCAAAGTCATGGGTTTTGAATGAGTGTGGTCCTGGTGTTGGAGGCAGGCTTTGGGGCCACCAAGTATGGCCATTTGTCAGGCATGTGGGATGTGGTGCGGGATGCGGTGTTGGAGTGCACGTGTGCTAGTGGGAGAGGGATGCCCTCAGGGAGGTGCAGACCCTCATGGAAGCAGCTTATGACAGGCAAAAAGCCCTATAGGTAAAAGACATTTTGCTTGGAGAGGGACTAGAGCTCCCGAGATCGGGGGTACTCCTTTTACCCTTCATCTTACGGTTTTGTAAACATTTTACCCCTTGACGTGTTCTCTCTGAGCAATTGTTTTTCCCTGTTTATTTTTCAGCTCCTTTAGTTTCTCACTTAGACTGACCAATAATGTTTTTATTGTTACAAGCGCAGACAAAATAAGCTCTTTAGGAGAACATTGTCAGGATGCTCTTGCCTTGCTTTTCCAGCATAAGTCACAGGCTAGGCATGTTTCCACCAATGGGGAGAAAGTGAAGCTATTCATAGCCAAGTGCATCTCCATTTCAGAAGGACTGGAAGATGAAACAATTTGTGATTTCCTTTCCTTTTCAGTGTTCTTCAAAGAGCTTGGAAGACGGTGATTTCTTGAACCTTTAAATTTGAGACAAAGAAATCTAGTCTACAGCATGTTTAAAGTCATCTTTTCATCTCTTACAATTATTATTATTATTTTTAAAGATCTATTCTTTTCTTCAGATCTGAGAAACTAACTCTCAGCTGTGAGAGGTATATTCTTGTCTCAGCAAACATGTCACACTGTTTGCTATTCTCTGTTCTAGGGCAAAAGAAGGAGGACCATTTTTTAAACATGGCCTCTGGTTTGTGAAGTTTTGGATTTTGCGTGCCCTACTTGAGAAATTTCAGATTTTATTTTTACAAGTGTTACAGTGGCCCCAGATCCCAAGAACTTGGATAGAGTATTAGACACTCAGCATCTGCGAAAAGTCAGGAATCAAGACCAGCAATCATTGAGAATTTTGACCTTCTGATTCCCTAATAGGTACTGAAAAGGAAAATATAAGGTTGAAAAGTTCTTCTTAAAAAAAGTTAGATTTCATGATTCCAGATAATGCAGCAAAGCAGTGTGGCCAGCAGGGTGAGGGAGGCGATTCCGCCCCTTTACTCTACTCTTGTGGGACCCCACCTTGAGTACTGTGTTCAGTTCTGGAGGCCCCAACGTAAGAAGGGCATGGACCTGTTGGACCAGGTCCAGAGAAGAGCCACAACGATGATGAGAGGGCTGGAGCCCCTCTGCTGTGAGGACAGGCTGAGAGAGCTGGGGTTGCTCAGCCTGGAGAAGAGAAGGCTGCAGGGAGACTTTATTACGGCCTTTCAGTACTTAAGGGGGGCTTATAAGAAAGATGGGGACAAACTTTTTAGCCGGGCCTATTGCAATAGGACAAGGAGTGATGTCTTTAAACTAAAAAAGGGAATATTCAAATTAGATCCAAGGAAGAAATTTTTCACTCTGAGGGTGGCGAGGCTCTGGCCCAGGTTGCCCAGAGAGGTGGTAGATGCCCCATCCCTGGAAATATTGACGGTCATGTTGGACGGGCCTCTGAGCAACCTGATCTAGTTGAAGATGTCCCTGCTCACTGCAGAGGGGTTGGACCAGATGACCTTTAAAAGTCCCTTCCAACCCGAACTATTCTATGATTCTATGATAATCTTACAATGATTTCTATGAAGTAGATACTCATTCATCACTTCTTGCATTACAGAAATACCAGCAGTGGAAATTACAGTGAAATTTATTCTAGTGCTGTCTTGCAATAATATTGAGAATTCCATTTATTTCATCTTGTAAACGGCTGCATTCTGCACTTGTTTAGATGACACAGGTATAATATGCAAGGAAAAAAAAGGGCAGGATTGTTGCATTATTGTACAAAGGCAGTTGATTTTTTTTTTTTCCCCTGAGAGGTTGTAATGTACTTTTAAATAATCTATGCACAGCTACTGTGAGTCAAACATGTTACATTGTCCTGCTTAGTCCTTAGACAACAAGATTCAGACATGTTTAAATCTAAATCAGAGGTTAATCCATACTTGGTTATTTGAGAGAGCTAAACCACAGTAATTCATTTTCTTTATGGATTAAACTTGCTGAGCATAGTAAGCAATATGTTACTGAAATTTGGTTTTTATTTTCCATTAGCTCTGACAAAGCAAGGACCAGCACGTGAGGTGTTGGATGTTTTCAGTAGATTCTGGATTGTGACATAAACGTTTAATGTGGCTCATTAGCACAAAAGCTAGCATCAAGAATGGGGTGGTAAGCAATACGTTTACATGGGAATATTAAAGATATACTTCATGTGAGGTTGCACTTCCATTTTCCCAGGAACAAATGCATGTTTATGTTTAACATTTGTCTATAGGTGGCAGCAACTCCAATGCTTTTATAAGCTGCAATTAAGCCCAGAAAGTTGCGCAAGGAAAGTTCAGCAGTTTCTGCGGGCTCTGATGTCACTGCACACCCCTTGGAGAGGCGTACAGCAAAGACGTGAGGAAGATATGTGAAAATGGAGTTATCTTTCAAATACCTGGAAGGCTTTTACATCCTGAGTCAAAAGGTAAAGGCTTATCTTTCATGACTTTTGATTAACCTCACCTCGCAGGAACGTTTAAATGCCTATTTATAACTTATGTTCCTAGTTGTGGTTGGAGCTAAATGGTAAAAATTTTGGTATAATAATGTCAAGTGAGCTCTGTTCAAATCTCAATTTTGGTATACTGTCGTATTCGTGAAACAAATTATCTGTATTGACTTAAGTTTGGACTAAGAGCTAAGTAACCAAAACCCAAAGATTAATGATCACCTGCTGCTGTAGCAGGATCATGGAAAGCTACTATAATGCAGTTCTAAGAAGTGGCTGCTGCCGGGAGGTGAGTGAGTATATGTAACCGTAAAGCATAATAGGAAACAAGGCACAGTTTCATTTTTTTTGAAGTTTTTTTGAAACACATATGTGTATAGTCTTGAAAGTTGAAAGAAACTTTGGGGGATTGTAGCTGCTGTCATCTTCATTGTCTAAAGAATTGAATTTGAACATCTGGACTCCGCTGTGCTTCACACTGAACAAACGGAAGTGTTTTCAGGCTATAGCAGTTTTGCGCTCAGATGTCGGTGACCCAGTTCTGGTTGCTTCAGTCCTTTGAGTTTGCTCCTGCAAACCTCCTGCTCCACTCCCAGGGCGGTGGTTTCTTCACTCTTGATAAGCTTTGGGCTGCTCCTGGGAGGGAATATTGCTGCTGCCCAACTTCAGGTAGCCAACCTGGCTGGCTGCTGTAGGGGATTGCCTACGTAACTGATGCAGAGACACACTGTGGCTATTTGGATTTAAATCCCAAATACCTATTAACCTGCTCCTTCCCCAGGCTCCCAGCTTCTTTCTGAGCAGTACTGGAGTGCTTCATGCATTCCTGCGCGAATGGAACAAGTTTCTCCAGCTGAAGTTCTGTACAGCTTTCAATTAAAAAAAAGGATGTTGCGATCATGTGAAAATCTACCTAGATGCTAGAAAACCCCTAATCTTCCTACTGGCCCCCCTGAAAACTGAACCTCCCCGCTTTGATCTCCTAGGCTTACCAGAATGGATTTATTTCTGTTTGTTTAGTTTTTAATTGTCCATCAGCTGGCAACTATTTTCTCATCTGCCTGTTCAAAGGGGTAACCATCTTCTCTCCATGCTGGATCTGTAAGATCCTGAAGAGCAGCTCAATGTCAACATGTAAATAGCCAAAGGCCACATGGGAAGGCAGGAGCTTGCTGCCGTCAGTGCTGGCTGGGGACACCTGGTTGCTAACTGATACCTGTGATATTCATGTCCTCCAAGAAAGCAACATGAAGGATAGTCTGGTGCATGTCATGAATGACATTAGAGAAGGAAGCATCCTATATAAATTTATTTTAAAATTCCTTGCCTAAATTTGCTAGGAAAGCAGATGGATAATGATAGCCCTAGGGACTTATTTCCTGATTTTTCAATGAGATATTTTTTGACTGAAAGAGTTTAATATAGCATAGAAAATGTCATTTAATTACAACTTGTTAGTACGCAATGAGACAGACCTAGGCTCTTAAATTAGCCAGCTAAAGTAGGTGCCTAACGCTGATGGTGCGAATATCCAACGGAAAGGGCAGTTACAGGCGGCAGATGCACTTTGTGTATGGAAAGGGCAGGGCAATGGCAAAGCTGGTGGGAGAAGAACATCTACTCTGAGCGTTCCCCCAGCGTTAGAGGGTGACTGACTGGTAGGAGAAGTGCCCAAGCCCCTTTGCCTCCTCTTCCGTGCACCACTGAGGGGCAGGAAAGCCCTTGCTGCCTGTCTTGGGCCACCCCTTCCTCTGGGCCCTGTCACCATGCCCATGTCCGTGGGCAGGAAACGCCAGCCCCATCCAGCGCGGTGGGCAGAGGCGGGCAGCAAGCCCTGGCTTGCAGAAGCTCTGCTGAACCCTCATGACCGAGGAGGAACCCCCATGCTGGGCTGGGGCCACAGCAGCTTGTCCAAGACCTCCGCCGCCTGCCATGGTTGCAGAGCAAGACACAGACGGTTTTGTTTGAAGCTCCCACTGCTAAACCCTCCTTAATCTATCTGGATGCTGGTGATTAGCATGTCCAGTCCTCCAAATTGCGTAGTTTACAAGACAGGACTGATAGGAGACCTGAAAAATTTCCCCGCATTATCAGTGTGACAGCAAAAGTGTGTTGAAATGCTTAAAAAGGTCTGTAAAGAGTGACAGATAAAGCTGACCAAGCTTCATGTAATGCAGATGTGTAGGAGATGTAGAGACCTGGTGGGCAGGAGGGCACAGTTGCCCACCCTGGCAGGCCATGTCTGCTCTGCCCTGTGCTGCGGGTGGCATGGTGACAACTCCTGCCCCTGAGTCACTCTGGGAATGCCGCAAAAAATGCAAGTAAGAGGCTTTTCTGGCTCTGTTTCCGACCACACATTGGAAGAACACTGCGGAGTGGAACTCCGAAAGGAAAACGGGCAGTCTGGGAGGGGAGGATAGAAAGGAAAGCAGAAGCCAAACAGCTGCTGACCCGAGGAAGGAACTTGGTGATGGGGGTTGAGCTGAGAGCCGGCAGGAAGACAAACAGGGACTGTCACAGCATCTGCTGTCCCTGGACAGACTGCCTTGGAAACAGAAATTGTGTGGATGCGTCTGAACAAAACCACAGATAAGACCAAAAAGGGCTGAACTTAATAGGAAATCTGCAACACAATAATTAACAGTACTTCACAGGGAGTGAAGGCTTGAAATGACTGATGCTGCCAGCTAGGAAGCCACAGCCACGTGGACTGAGGCTTTTTTCAGGGATGGGTTAGGAAGGCTCGTTTGTTGTGACCACTAAAATAATTTTGCCAGTGGAATCTGCAAATGGTTTTAATGTCCTGTGGGCGTAGTGAGCTAAGACTTTTGCAAGGCTTGTGCTGAGCCTGAGCATGACTGATGTCTGGCCTGGCGGGTAAGTTTACGAGTGAATCTGTTTGGGCAGATAATTTTTCATGGCACCCAATCCAGAGATTCTTAAGGATTTGCATCTTGCTATTAGAGACCTATCCTTAGGAATCAAGAAGTTCTGTTGTTGTTCCAGTTTCTCAGAGAGACATATTGGATAATAACACAAACCCAGGTTTCCTGTTGCTATTTTGCCTGTTTGGGTGAGGCTAGGATTCCCAAACTAGAGCTCCTTCTAGCCCTGAACATGCCCGCGTTCTTTCTTGCTGTCGAGGGAAGGTTGGATTATAATAAGAATTGGCCATTCCTCACTAATGCACAACTTCTGGAGGGTGTTGAGCAGCCAGGGTGCACAGCATTGCTCCCAGGGCTGCTCTAACCTGGATTACATTGGGATTAGCAGGGAATTGGCCTTTGCCTGAGTCACTCTGACTTTCCTACACCCACATCTCGAGAAGTGCCAGAGAAAAGAAACGAAAACAGCTGAGGAGAAAGCGCACACTGGTAAAATTTTGAATCTCTTAAATTGTTTAGTCTTGTTTCATGACTTTAGTAAAAGAGGTTTTGGATTCCAAGCCCGATGACCTTGAAGAGAGCTCTCTTTCTTTGGAGAGAGCTTGCCCAGCAGACTGCCACTTTCCTCTCCTGATTTTAAGCTATCTCAGCCCTACTATGTAAAGTAAACAACATGCTGCACTAATACATATTTCAGAAAAAACATAGGGATTTTTTGTGTGTGATTTTATACACTACTGCCTGACACCCACCTCCCTGACCCTCCCGATTGTGTATATATACATTTACAGTTGTCCTTAAAATCTGTTTTGTTAACCGTTGATGACGATAACTTTGTGACTAGAAAAAGAAGACAACATTCAAATTTGGAATGCAGTCTTGTTCTCCAAACAGAATTTCATAGTGGAGGTGAGTTTAATTATTACTATGTTATATTACTAAAGCCAGGTGCTTTTGATAGACTGCAATTTAGCCTCTCTCTCTTCTGAATAGTGTGAAAGCTCATATTCAGCTGGGTACATCAGATGATGGAGATGTAAGGGACAAATTCCCCACCCAGGTGCTGCTTGAGGGAGAAAAAGGGGTAAAGGAAGAAAAGCACGCCAGCACTGTTTGCTGTCCCACAAATGGCCATCTTCAGACCAGTAGCCTGGTATTTTACCATAAATTGCTGTTATAATATTATTGCCTTTATAAATCATGTGTTGCAAATACCCCAGAGTGCTAATAAAAGAGGGTGACACGCAAAAAAAGTTAGAGAGAATTGAAACTAGGGATAATAACAGCTAAAGGAAAAACAGGGGCTAAGAAACTACCTTTAAAGATTGGATTTTGCTTTCTCTGCATTACTGCACTTTTGATTCCATAAATTCCATGAGTGTATTCCCACCATTGCAATAATTTTATTTAATGATTACATTTGGTTGCCAAGAAAACAGCTAAATGAATGTATACTTTGGGCCTAAGACAAAGTCCTTTTTAAGTAACTGTGAAAGGAAAGAAGAGTGCTTTTGAACGTGATCTCTTCCTCCTTATGGGTGGATCAGAAACAATACTATGTTGAAATTAGAATACTGGACTGAATTCATGGTGATGTAATCCTGTGATATTTTAATAGGATTTGTGTGAAAGTAGGTGCTTTTCTTTTTCCCTGTCCAGTTGGCTGAAGCTGAGCAGATAAATGTCTTTCAATGGGATGGACCGAGCTCTGAAACACCCTTGGAAAAGGGCATGGCTTCTCCTTTTTCCTGCATACCTCTACAAACACAGGCAATGAACTCTTCCTTTTAAATACCCTGGTTTAGGTCTAAATGACCAGGAATAATTGAGGTCTGACATACATAGGAATTGTGGAACGGGGAGTGCTTTTTCCTACTTCTGGCCCAGAGCACTACTTTGGGCTGACAGGTCATTGCAAATATAACTTGGCAGCCAGCCAGCCCTCAGATCTCCTTCCTTAGGGTTTACCCACCTACCGAAATTTTCCAGCTTGATTATACCATGGTCACTGTACTCAAACCACAGCAGCTGCTGCTGCGGCCACCCCTGTTCTGGAGCAAGAACTCCTTGGTCTGTGTAAGCGTGGAAAATCAGTTCTTCACTGCCCCTGGCTGCTGCCTGCCAACACCAGCCTCTCCTCCTGGCTCTTTCTCTGCCTTGCTCCCTACCGCAACAGAAATCTTGAGTTTCAGCGCTTGAACCTGTCCTCTGCTACAGCAGAGGAAGAGGGGTGAGTGAGCACATTTACAGTGTGTCCCCGTGCTTGGTGCCAGCAGGTTGTGTCCACTCCTGAGCATGAAGAATTTCCCTGGCTCCGTCTCCGTCCCCATATGTGGGATGCTGTGGCACTGTCGCACCTTTGACTTAGTTTTGCTCAGCTGTTCACATTTTTATATAGTTATTTTTCAATTGCTTATATTTCATAGGTTACATAGAATACGAATAGTCTGAAGAGACTGACAGATTCATTTGTGGTTTTTTTTTTTTTAAGGTTTCTCCTTTTGTCTTTCAGGGTTAAGCTATAGAAGTTTATGTCAGAATTCCCAGTCTTTAGAAACTGCACAGGTTATTAGCACCCTTTTTTCCTCATAAACAACAGCCACTGTACCTCAGTGAAGGAACAGGCATTTTTCTGTGGAGCAGAATAGTTGCTGATTGTGTCTCTGAAGGTATTAAAGCACAGCTGGGAATGGGACACAGCCTGGCAGTGTGTAAACAAGGGATCTTCCTGACTATGCATTAAAACCATCAATTCACCAGAACGGCAGCTTGCTTGCCACATAAAACACATTTGCTGATGGTCCTAGAAAATATTTCCCTAGGGCTTATTAATGGGACATCCACACTTGGTGACACAGTCCAATTTTCATTCATTTGCTCACCTGCTTGTGGAAACGCAAACTAGAAATGTCAGAGTTTTTCCTCCGGGGTTGTCACTCACAGTCCTTCTCCAGGGGATGCCTTTCTGATTCAATGGTTAAGTCAATTAATGTTCATATCACCACTAATTGCATTGCTGCAAGAGTTACAAGAAAAATCAAACAGGGCATAGCAACAATTATTCTAGGAGCTCTGTGTGACCAGGACAATTTGGAGTAACACAACTAATTCAGTTCCCGACTAGTCTTTCTGCTTACGAATCCCTCAGACTGAACAATTTTGCTCAGAAGGAGGGTCATTCCACTGACTGCATCTTGCATATAGTGGCATGACATTTTCATAAACATCTAACCTAGAGAAATCACATTCATTAGCAGGGCAGTCAGCCCCAAGGAACAATAAGGAAGAATTTCCTTGCCAGAATGGGCAAAATCAGAAGCACAGAAAGAGTGGCACTGACTAATTCTGCTGCCATCCTGGTTATTAGCTATATTAAGACTGCAATCATTAAAACATTGGGCTTCTCCTTCCAATTAGCTCAGAGTGTGCTGGGCCTCATTAGTGCCTGTGTCCAATGGATAATTGAGCTGCTTTCTTGCAGCCAATCACACAATGTGGAAAAACCAAAAGAGAGTTATTGAGGCCGGATGAGCGCGCAGCATGTGAGATTTTTATTTTTATAGAGAGGAATAATAGCTTCAGTTTTATTTTCCAGTTCAATGCTCAGGGGGAATGTATAGAAATGCAGAATGAACATCAACAAAATAGTGCAGGGAGCGGAAAGCCCTGGCTATGGGTAATCACCTGTCTTTTTTTTTTTTTTTTTTTTTTAAATGGTGGAATATCAGGACAGTCTAGTGAAAAATGGCTTTCTGATAATGCCCAGTTACGGGACAGTAACACTTATTAGTGAACAGTAGCCAGGGGCCTAGGATGGCTTCTCTCCAGTGCAAGTGATTTGTCTGAGGTATCGGTGTAGTCAGAGATAAACAGGCTGATTATCCTAGGATGACCAGAATAGAATTGACAATTTAAAAAAGAAAAAAAAAAAAAAA
>VZSF01009054.1:1582815-1741989 GCA_013398295.1 Chionis minor | reverse complement strand
ACAGAAAAAAAATAGAAATTTAAAAAAAAAAAAAAAAAAAAAAAAGAGGGATGGTGGGCCTGAAATAAACAAACTGTTGATAAAAAAGAAAAAAAAAATCAAGGCTTTTCTTCTTCTTAAGATCAGGCAATCGTGACTTGCAGTGTTGTAAAGCAAGGAGTTGTCATCTACAAGACAAAGGTTTACCATGATCTGACTGAAGACAAATCTGTCTGGGGACAGACAGAGATGCACAAGAAAATAAAGCAGAGAGAAACATTTTCAGACTTTCCTATTACAAAAAACTTCTTTTTTAACATACGGAGAATGCTGTAGGGACTTCCAGAATCTTACACTATTTGTAATCTCAGCTTTAAATTGCCCACTGGAAGTTTTTTAGTAAATTTATAAAACTCTTTTCTCTCGTACAGCCCCTGCCCCCTGGGTGCACAGCACCCTCTTTCCTATTCATGCAAGTACCCCAGACCTATTTCCAGACTCCTTTTCCAGAGAAGTAAATGTACCAACGATGGAAGGTTATTTATCATGACTGTCATAATTGGACCCAATTGGGAAAATGAGATACCTTCAGTGAATTACAAACCTGCAAATGTAACCTGCAGACGCTGTTTTGCTGGACACGTTTAATAACCCGCAGCCATTCACTGTGAGTTCCAAATGTCAAGATCATTAGCACAAAGGCAAGTGTTTGTGCATTTCAATTCATTAAAACGAAATGATCACAGTAATTTTGCTAATATTGCAATGCGCAAATGTAGACCATCTCAGATGGTCATTTTGAAGAGAGAACATTTTTTTAGAAGTTAGAGATAAACTTCATCAATCTAATTGTTCATTATTAAGATAAAGGCATTGCTATAATATCTGGATAGTCATCAGCCCAGTAAGGTATGAATTATCAGTTCTACTTTAGCATCTTTTATTCTCATAACAGGACTTCAGCGCAAATATTCTTGTGGGTTCTGGTGTACGTTTTCAAGCCGTGGGCGAGGGAACCCTGAAGTGTGCTGTGAGCAAACAGGACGTTTGGAGTCCAATTTGTATGGTTGTACAAACAGTGTGCTCCTGAGGATCCCAGCAGAAGCAGACCGCCGAAATTCTTCTTGAAAGGTGAGTCAGGAAATGAAAAGGTTCTAGAAGATTTGAGTGTTGGGTTAAACCAAAAATTTTGGGTTAGCCACCCTTTTCCTTCCTACTGCTGGCAATGCTCCAGATCACAGGGTTCTTGCTGTCCTGGGCGCCCCGTGCAGAGGCCAGGACACGTTGTATGATTATATATTTGCAGATGGAGATTTAACAAGGATCTTGGTACACCCTGAGTAGACTTAGCTTTTTTCTGGGTTTGTTTTGTTTTGTTTTCTTTTTCTTTTGTTTTTTTCTCTTGTATTGTTTCTTTTTATTTTAAAGAGGAAAATATATTTCCATTCTATTTTTGAAAATTCTCGATGAAATTGTGCAAATGGCTCCTCAGACTTGACAAAAGACCTACAGGGTAATGCCGTAAAGCTTACTATTAACAAAATTACCACAAATTGTGCTAAGAGCATCATCACTTCAACTAATGTGAAAATAAGTGAAGGATTTCTGAAAAGCAGTACATGCATTTAATGCTTATCTGGAAAACTAAATGTACTGAATATATAAGGAAATAAAAACAAAGGACTACTTCTGACATTCTCTCATCCCGTTTCCTTGACATGACTTTATAATGCATAACAAATAGAAAAAGTCTTTGTATTCCAAAGTGAAGTCTGTGTTTAAAAATACAAGTGAATAAAATAAATGTTAGTGTAGTGTGAACACCCACTGAATCATCTTTTTGTGCTAACTTTCTTTTAAGGCTTTGGCATAAGTTTCTGTTTAATAGAACTCTGAAGCTCAGGTAGTAAGTTCTTGCTGCTAGGTCCAGTGTTAGCCTGTTGACTAGTAAAAAGGGAAAATGAGCCTGTTATGGCATGTAAATCTGGAGGCATAGGACTGGATTAATTGATATATTTCTCAAGGCTTAATTTAGCATAAATAGGACCGAAATTTTCCTCCTCACTTTCACATGCAAGTAAAATGCAAGTCCAGCCAGGTGTCCTTACTGATGGCTCCCTTATGTCTTAAAAGTTCCTGATTTGTGTGCAGTCATAAAGAGTGGATAGCTCATTATTCATTTAATGATTTAATGCACAAAATGAAAAAGAAGGAAAAAAAAGAGGTAGCATTTTGTTGCCGTGGCTTTATGGTAACTCTCATATATCCATGCACACATCAATGAAGACAATAGTCTGCATGGTTTGTGGATGCACATAGCAGTAGTTTGTTTTGATCAACTCTGAAAAGAGGAAAATCCAAATAATCACAATTAAGTTTAAGGGGGTCTGAAGCTACACCATGGGGCTCAAAGAAGTCGAGTTAAAAATTAATTAGTGCTCTTTAAATTTAAGAACTGTTCAGTTCATTACACACATGACTTGACAATGTAAACTTCTAATTTGAGTTAGAAGAGGTACTTGAAGTACAATAGGAACTCATTAATGGCATTAAAGGAAAATAAATGAAGGATAGGAAAAAGTTTCGGATTCATTAGTCATGAAGCTAAGAAAAGAGTTGTTCCACAAAACGTACTTAGAGCTAGTTGAAATAGGAGTTTGTAATATACGGTACTGATGTAAATTTAAACTCACTGTTTCTGTTCTACCTTTGCATGGAAGGAAGAGCCTTCCCCTCTGCTTATCAGAACAGGGTTTCATGCAGCAGGGAAAAGGTCAGTTCTCTCTGAGAAAAGGAAAATATTTTGCACCATCTGGTGAGGACTACGTTGGAGATGCAATGCAGATAAAACAAGTCTTTTCATTGGCCTTGGCATATTTGAGAGAAGACCCCGCGCTGGCTGCTGGGCGCCTGCGATACAGCCATGCAGAATTCCAAAAGTGAAAAAAAGCCTCAGCAGATGTTTTATCTGGTGATAACTCTCGATCTTTTTTAGATCATGCAATACATGTATGTTTTGTATTAGCAATTCAAACAGGAATTGGCTGTTATATTAGAGGCAAGCGCTGGCATAGAGGAGAAAAGGATATGTATTTTCTTAGAAATGAGTATGCAGCACTCTTTCAAGGAGGTGGCTTTGGTAAAGTCATGCATGCACGTGAACGGCCCTGAAATTCTAGAATTTTAGTCTTTAGAGAAATTTATTACTGTTATGGGCAAAATAGATCTAAATATCTTAGATTTTTATCTGTACATCTGAATCCAAACTGAGAGGCTAGCTATGGACTATCTCTGCACTGAAACATTTAATACTCACTTTTTAATGCTCAAAACAAGCATTTACTTCAGCGCTGTTAAGTTTCATCTTTTTAAACCATGGCGCATCCTTCAGTAGGAGGATCAGGCCCTACTGGCTTGTTGTCAGCTGTGAATTTAACATAGCGTTGAAGTATTTGTAATAAATTAATTTCAGCTTTGTCTCCTAAAGGGATCTTGTCTTGCACTCTTGGTACACTGAACAGTTTCACTGAAAACTGTGTAGCAAGTGAGGGATAAAACACAGCAAATCCTGTATTTGGATTACAAGATAAATCTTTTGGGCTTCTGTTTATTAATACTGTTTAACTGTAGTGACGAAGCAAAGGGACACCAATAATTGCAAATTTGAAGGTTCTCTATTTTGAAAAGGCATTTCTACCAGCCCGGCTGGTAGAAAAATATTCATCAATCAATTAGGACTGTCCTAGGAATTTATTAAGTTTTACATAACCTGTTATTTCTGCCTAATTATATTATGAATAAACAGCTGCAATAAACAGCAAGATTCAATCTTCTGAATAAGCACATAACTGCATTCTTCACTATTTCTGGTCTTTGACAGCTCAGTAGTTAAACTAGATGAACATGGAGTATAGTACATGAAAATGGATTAGAAAGAAATTGATAATGTAGCACATTTTCTTCACTTCCTTCTAAAACACTTAGTGAAAAGCAATCAGTTCTAAAACCCTCTGTCCATGTATTAGTTAATCAATACGAATGTTCAGCCTGTTCCAAGATATTTTAACACCTGTCAAAGCTAACTCATTGTTCAAATCTTACATGGAATCGAAAACCGCAACTCAAAACCTTTCCCATCTCCGGGGGATTAACTCTGGGGGAAAAAAGACAGCGTGATTCTGCTTAGTAGAAACGAGAGGGGGGGAAAAAGATCCAATTCTCAGATGATCCAATTATTATTAGAAAAACTATGTAAAAAAAAAAATAGAGCTGGGAGAGTGAGGAATTTAATCATGATTATCTCCCTCTTGTGAGGCAGTGTGAAAATCTGCCAAACCCGCCTTTGCTTGGTTACCCCAGAGGTGTGAGAGCAAAGGAGAAGTAAATGTAAAATGATGCATCTGAGCGGCACCATGATAGAGTGCAGCAAGGGAACTAATTTCCTCTCACACTGGGAAAAAGAATCCTTTTCAAGTCTGGTGGTATTATTAATGAACTATGAAACTCTAGTAAAGAACTTGGTTCCATGTGTTGCTATTACTGCTCCTTGGTAGAGCAGAATATAGCTACATTTGCTGGGGGGTTAACAAACAGTCCCATAAACTAACAAATAATCCCCAAAATATACCATTCCCCCCTCCCATTATATACCAGGTTTAATATATCTTCTCTGTAAGTCTCTCTTTATAATGTCTGTCATATATTATGTCCTTATAACACCTATCTTTAATATTTCCTCACTGTTACAATGAATATATTAGTTGGCAGGTTTAATATCTCCTCTCATTCAAATTACATTAGGCTCAAGCATGACAAACAAGTGCAAAGAGTATTTTCTTGAGGTTTTAAAACAGCCAACCGAAATCTGTACAGCTCTGTAGTTAGCTCTGTAGTTAAAATTGGAAATTAAATGTACCATTTATGATATTTTCAGAAAGGAAAGTAGGGGGGGTACTGTCTTGACACTGTCAATCTGAATTTACATAGGATATTGGCTTTATATAATTGAATTAATGAATTCTATATGAATATATTAATTTCTACATATGCGTTTTTACCTTGATTTATTACCACTAAGGAAATTGGGGCTTGTGCTCTGATTGCACAGCCAGGTAGGTACAAGTATCCCCAGACACCACCCAGGACCCTCCTCTGATCTCCAGGAACACAGGTTGCCGCTGTCCTTGTGGTGACGGCTCCTGGGAGACCACTGCTCCTATCTTCATGTCTTCTGTGAAGAGGACCCTTGTCTACTGCAAACAAAAGGGATGCTTTATTTATCCTGCGTTTCCTTCATAAAGTGGAGCAAGAAGGAAACCGTTTATCAGGCTGCTCCTCACTGTTGGTTCATCCGTTTGCCCTGTGGCAACAGGCAGAGCTGGGCTGGGAGATGCAGGAACAGCCCTGTCACGCAGTGCGCGCCCTAGCCACATCGATCTCGTTTCACTGGGTGGCCCAAAGTTGCTTCTTCAACTCCGTCAGCATCTATCCAAAATAATTAAGTGCCCCTATTCCTGACACTGCCTCCTGAGCCTGGGAGCAGGCAGTTTTTATGTTGAACTGCCAGGGCTGTAGTAGTGCTGCCCTTGGCTTGCCCTGCTGAATACGACACCTCTGCGCCTGGGGGGAATATTGTTGGATGTTGGAAAGGAATGGCTAAATGAGAAATACCTGTGTCTGCCTGCTCCTTGAGAAGTTATGAATCCAGGATAGTGAAGACTATGAAAGCCATTAATATTCTGAAAAACCTTACCTAGGCAGTATACTTATTTTTGGCTGTATGCCAGATGGGCAATGAAGTGCTCTAAGAGCTGAGATCCTGATAACGAGGAGTTCATCATCTGTGAGTTGCTAATCCTGATCCTTTAAAAGGTTTTTTTAATTATTATTGATATAGCTGTATCTGTATTGGCAAGTATAAGTGTGTATATCTACATATTTTTAAAAAGGGAAAAAGAAAGACTCAAGGACCTACAGGCCAGTCAGTCTTGCCTCTGTGCCCAGCAAGATCATGGAGCAGATCCTCCAGGAGACTATGCTAAGGCACATGGAAAATAAAGTGATTAGTTACAGCCAACATGGCTTCATGGAGGTGATTCTGCCCCTCTACTCTGCTCTCGTGAGACCCCATCTAGAATACTGTGTCCAGCTCTGGGGACCCCAACATAAGAAGGACAAGGACCTGTTGGATCGAGTCCAGAGGAGGCCATGAAGATGATTTGAGGGCTGGAGCCCCTCTGCTTATGAGGACAGGCTGGGAGAGTTGGGGTTGTTCAGCCTGGAGAAGAGGAGGCTCCAGGGAGACCTTATAGCAGCCTTCCAGTACCTAAAGGGGCTACAGGAAAGATGGGGAGGGACTCCAGATCAGGGAGTGTAGAGATAAGACAAGGGATAATGGTTTTAAACTGAAAGAGGGGAGATTTAAATTAGATATTAAGAAGAAATTCTTTACTGTGAGGGTGGTGAGACACTGGCACAGGTTGCCCAGAGAGGTGGTAAATGGATGGAAATTTATGGATTTTTAAATAGATTATGTGGTGATGAAAAATGCCATATTGACAGTACTGAAAACTGATGCATATCGTATTTCGTCAAGCTTGGGACAAGCAACAGACTGCAACCCTGCAGACGTTTTTTGGCAAAGCCAAAGATTTCCTTGTGGTCTCTAAAGGGATTTTTTGTGGGGATTTTTTTTCCACACTGGGCCAGTAATATATTACATGGGCTCAAAGCTGTGGAAACCACAAGAGTTTTCTTACACTGCACAAGAGTGACATAAATGATTTTCTGACATTCTTATCAGGGCCTCAGGTCCTGTTCCTCAGCTGGTGAATCTGACAACCAAGCCTATACCCATCGAGAAAAAAAAAGAGCAAAGCAAAGAAACTCTATGATATCGTAGTAATTCTTCCCTAACGTGGAATAATTTGATGGCTATTTTTGAGAGAAAGAGAACAAAACAGCATGTATCACTATACTGCTGTATCAATCAGTGGTAAATACTATATATAATTCTGCTTACCCTACCTCCATAAGGCTGCAGGAGACCTAGAAAAGATAGGAAGAAGGCCATGAGAATGACCATAAAAATGAAATGGCATCTGTTTGTAAAAAACACCATCTAGTCTAGAGCTTTCTGAGTTGGAAAACTGAGGCAGCAGTAAGGATCTAATAGGAGCCTACAAAATTATCAGCAAGAGAAGGGAGTGAATTGTGAGTCATGAATTGTCTGTTTTCTATAAAGCAGAGATTTTAGGAGATGTCTATGTAGAGAAATGAATTTCCCAATGAAAATGTTAGGCAACAGGTTTTACAAGGAGGGGCTGTTCTTCCCAACAGGTAATTAAATTACAGAACTGATTGCCATGGGGTTACTGTGCTAACAAAAAAAAAAAAGGTTTCAAAAAGCAATTCATTCATGCCAGTACAGAGGGTGATGTGGTTATAAGTGTATATATATGATAGAGCTTATATATATATATATATCTTCTATACTTGTAAGATATAGCTTATATATTTAAAATATATATGTATAGAAAAGACATTTTCAGAACAAGGATAGATTTTTAGTTGTGGTGTATTAAAACTGATTCCATCTCTAGGCACGAATAAAGTCAAAGAATCATTTATAAGGTATGGGAAATGAAGTTTCTCCAGCACAGACAAAGAAATTGCAGTTTTTCTATTAGGATATTCGCCTGACTGCTCCGTGGTGCAAGGCACTTGCTGCTTTGATGAAAATCCAAGAACACTGAATTAGAGGCTGCATTAGTTACGTAGGTAAAAAAAAAGTCCTGCAAATGTGCAGGGCTGCCAACACAGTGGGTGCCTGCGCATCCTTTCCCTGGATAAAATATACTCATATAGATCTTCATCCTCCGCAAAATGACAGGATAGCCCCGCTTGCCAGCATTAGGCTGTAATCGTTTCCTGCAACTCTGCTGTGGCATTCACACAGGCTCCTTCAACGACAGTAATATGGAAGTTGTCTCCATATGCAACTGTCCTCAAAGTGACATTTTTCCTATCTATGCAAACAGATTTAGTAGTTTCCATAAACATGCTTTCAAAATTATTTAACTATTTTAGTGGGTTTTTTTGCCAAAGAAAGAAAACCAGACCATGAATGCCATGAAGACCATGAAACTGCTGAACCCCGACAAAACCGGCTGAGGCTACTGTTCCTTTGGACCCTCCAAGTCCCTGTCTGGGACAAAACTCAGGTCTGGTGACACCAGCACAACTGGTCCCTGTTAGCTGCTTCTGCCTGCTCAATTTGTGTTTGGACAGTCCAACCTCTTAATTGGTAGGGTTAGCTGTTTACTTCCAGTTTTGGCTGCTTCAAGCTACCGTAGAGGACAAAAATATCACATGAGGACGCTAAAAAGAAGCTTGGTAAGGAGGCATAGAGGGAGCTTATCACAGCACGCAAAACTTGTTTTGTGAGCAGGTTCCCCAGATTTTCCACTCAGTGTCACTGGGCCTACGGGAAATGAGCATGCTCTACCAGGATCACAAGGCATCAAGTGTTTAGTGGGAGTGTGAGGGCAATAAAGAAACCTAAACGACAGTTTTGCTTCAAGCATCAACTTTGATGACACTGAGCAGGTCTTGTCTCCCTCTCGTTCTCCTTCTAGGGTCCATCCGGTTATATGCTGTAACGGAGAGGAGCAGCTCTAAGAAAGCCAAACTGAAGGGGTGTGAAACGTTTCCTAAGAAACATCTTTACAAAATCTGAGGAATAAACTGGTGAGACAAACTTACCCTTGTTGTATGGTAATGATAGAAAGAGTATTAAATAGAAAAAACTTCGCTAAAATGGCAAAATACCTTGGAGCTCCCGGTCAGCAACTAATCAGAGGAGATGCTTTAGCAGAAACCGATGCTGCTGCACGTTTTCTACTGCTAAACTGCTGCTCTGTTTATTGTTGAAAAGTTGCCTCTTGGCAGTGACTTTTATATAGAGGTCTGAGAGCAGACTGCAGCTAAAGCTGTGCCAGCTAATGAAACTCGTTTCAGGAGGTGACCTAGGCTTGGAAGTTGCTTCAGTAACAAATTTTCGCCATAAAATGCGCTGAAGTTGCTGTATGAAGAACTTCTGGTTTTGAGCAGATTTTGCATATTTGGATACTATCAAGCATAAATTCAGGATTTAACATTTAATCTAATTATCCTAGTTTCTTACATTTATAATGATCTTTGGGACATTTGTAATTAAGTAACCATTAATAAACATTCTGATCAGTGTTGCATTAGAACAGGCCGTTATCAGGTCAGTTTAGGCAGGTGCGGGAAGCTCAAAATAAATAAATAAACAAATATGTTAGCAAATAAATAAAAAGTAAGCTATTCCATGTATTTCTGTTCTCAGTTCTCAGGGAAGGGCTTTATAATTGAGCTACATATCACTATTAGAGAGGCAATTACCTGTAATTGCCACCTTTAAAAGCAAGCCTTTGTTTAGAAAACAATATATAGATGTATTGTGTCTAGGTGCACAAGTTGTGATTGGGCTTTAGTTTTGCAGTCTCAACCATCCCATGAAAAATACTTTTACATCTTCAAGGTAGAGAGGCCAAACTGTGCTCTCCGTTACACCAGAGTGAATCAACAGCAGTCCGCTGAGATCCATTACGTTATTTTGGATTTCCATAGATGCAACTCATGATAGAATTTGACAGAATTTGTCATAGAACACATAATGGATGTTAGCAATTATTTTGTATAGAAAGCAAATAGAAAGTGGGGCTCTTAGTCAATTTAGATACTAAAAGCTTCAAAGCTCTTCCAAGGATTGCTCTGGATTTACACTACATTTTTGTGGGGAGGAATCTGATCCCTCTTATTTACTGACACACCAAAACTTGTCTTGATGATGCTTAAGGTTGCCAGGTTATATACCTCACCTGTGAAGTCAAGGGGAAGGTCTTCAATAATCATCAGCTTAATATCACCTATATCACTGACAATAATGCGTTCTGAGTTTTCAGCGTTACACTTTCCATGTGTAACATTATTCTACATTAATACTACTGGGCCACTATGAAAGTTTTGCAAGAAATTGCAACTTTATTAGAATGCATTTGAGAATAACATTAAATAACAGAAAAATATAAGAAAAAACAAGTCAGCAGATTTTTTATGTAGATGAAGAAACTACTTGTGCTGTCATACACACAGAGAACGTATATCATTACATTTCCCAGCCAGGAAAAAATATTGTACAGATTAAGCCTGCACTGTAAATGCTTTTATTATTTTTCTAAAAGTTACAAACAGCTAAAAATAGGACTTGATAATGAAATTGCTGACAGGCCTTAACTACAGCGCAAGATTGCAATGCTATAATACAGTTGTGCCAAGCTATATTATGTTGCTGCAGTGATTAATTCACTGCTGCCTTTGCCGAAGCTGTGTTCTGCAGAAACGTCTGTGGGTCTAGTTAATCCCCATCTGAGAGCGTGAGAGGACATGTGAACTGAGGAAGCACCAAGCAGAACTGCAGTACAGCGCAGGACCCCTTTTGTAACACCGGATTGCTGCACTACTTAATAATATAAATAGGAATAGAAGTCATTAGGAGGGTTGCATATTATTAATTACAGTCTGAAGGTGAATGGTCCTTGCTAATGCTCGTTTCTACAGCTCCAAAACTGCTCTAAGTCAACAGCCGGGGATTTTCTTGCTAACAGGTAATCCTGAGCCAACACAGCCGGCTCTGAACGCTCTACTATTTACTCCAGTTGATGGGGTACCAAGTGCAGTAAAAGCACATAGCTATGAACTTATTTTCTGGAGCAAAAGCACATTAGATCAGAGCAGAGACGACGCTCTGCAATAAAGCCCAAACTGATTTCTAACAGCCCCAGAGAGCGGAGTCCAAAGATGGCTTAGCATTGCCTCCTGACCACACAGCCTGTTTAAAGCAAATATTTTGGCAACCAAGGTTTCTCCTACAGTCTTTAAGTTGGCAGTTGAGCTAGAGGGTTGTTGTAGGTCCCTTCCAAATGTCCTGTCCTATCCTATCCTATCCTATCCTATCCTATCCTATCCTATCCTATCCTATCCTATCCCTGTACAGTGTTTATACCTGTTAAAAATAGTGTATTTACACATCTATGACAAAATGAGATTAGAGATGGTTGTTACTGGTGCTAGTCAAAATGTAATCCATTGGAAAAAGTCTTTCACCGTTATTGTCATTTTTGTCATTTGCTTCTGTTACCTGCTGTAATATGCATTTCTTATGTATCTTGTTTCACCATTGTATTAGGTATATACTTAGCTATAACCCAGTTTTCAAAAAATGTTGTGATTTTGACCTTCATTCAGCTTCAGGACATGACCAAATTTCTACATATTTCCAAAACCAGATTTTGATATCAGACCTGGCAATGTCACTTTGCTCTTTATGTGAACTAGCACCGTTAACAAATATCTACAGGAGCTCTACCTTTTTAATACCATTGTAAGTGTGAGTAGAATAGCTATGATGCAATTATTTTAATTAAAGTTAATTAACACATATTTATGCAAGGTAAAAAGGCCGTGACAAAGGGAGAATACAATGGAGACACAAGAAGCAAAAGTTCAGATCCTCTTAGCTTGTGTAAACTGCTGTAGCTTCCTACGAGCTACTGGAGTTATGCAGATTACTGCCAAATGAGGCTTAGCTTTGTATGTATTATAGGAGTTAGTGTTTGATTCCCTGATCATTAATATTTGTGTAACGAGTTTCCTAGTGTTTCATAAATTAATATTTATTTGTGCGAGAATGAGAACGCGAGAATGTTTGTTCCATATTCTGTTTATTCTGAAAATAAGTTTTATTCACACAATTAAAATGGAAATAATGTCGTTTGAATAGCTGACCAACTACAAAGAACAGGTAATTAGTAGAAGTGGAAGGTTTGAAGATAGTGTATTAACATAAAAGCACTTACCTGTGCCCTTATCAGGCAGTTACAAGTGTGGATATACGTGTCATAACTGGGGCCGTCCCTCTGTAATTCAGAAGGAGAAAAGGGAATTAGATGGTGTAAAAGTAGCTGGATGAAACTAATGTGTATATGAATATATATGGTGATAGCTTTTTCTTGGTGTTGGCAAATGAAAGTACATTTGATTTGAAGCTTCTCGAAGTGGAGGAATTTCAAGAGATTGCTTAATTTTATAAAGGGTTTGCACACACACATGCATGCACACACACATTTTTTTGGCAAGTTCTTCTGAGCAGTCTCCGTATTCCATCTGGCAGGGTTCAAGCCATGATCCTTTTCTTGTGTGGGGTTGTTTTTTTTTTTTTTTGTGCTGTTGTATTGTGGTTTGTTAACTCAAAATTTGAAAAGAAACCCTGTAGATATGGTGCCAACACGGCCCATGTCCTGCCAGCTTTTTGCAATTTTCCTTTAACCCTGAGATGCATGCTATGTGTGAGGGGTGGATATGCATCAAGACACTCCTGTGAAACACCAGGAAGTCTGCTAATTATTTTACTCCTTGATAAAGTGATTTGCTGTAGCTAAGTGTGGTTACAATAAAGCAGCTCAGTACAGCAAGCAAACGTCTGAGTTGCGTTTGCAGCAAATTCTTTGAAAATACGCTTGAGCATGTGAAAGAGCCTGAATATGACTGATGAGAAATGTTGGTTGAGCTGGAGAGCCTTCAAGGAAAACACCTCAAATGTTGTGCCCCCCTGCCCATTGCAAAAGCAAAGAGTTTGTCTTCGGACCTTCAATATGACTTTTGGGTTTTTTTTCTGAAAAACCCCAATGATTTAATAGGATCCAGAGATGTAAACATGAACATTTCAGAAGCTGCCTGTTCTAATAGACTCTCCTTCAGTGGAGTAAGAAAATTTTACTGTGCGTCGCCACACAGCCTTAGCAATATCCCAAGAGCTTACTGGGTATCTGCCCAAAACTAAAGGCAGCACTGATGATTTTTAAATACATTTCAAAAAAGATCAGCCAAACTAGGGTTTGATTTCTTTTTTGATAGGGCAGGAACATAATACTGTGAATTTCCAGGTGAGCTTGACTTGGAAATTTCAGATTGGCAACAGGCCACCATACATAAAGTGGTCTGTTTGAAAGGACCAGGATTCTGGATTGAGTGTTTGACCATGGTGGGGAGAGGGAAAGGCAGATACACGTGCGAAAAAGTAGACTCGAGAGGCTTTGCAATGAAGTAATGGCTGCTCTCTTATGTGAGCTGTAAAATGCATTTTAATATGATTCTCTGTAGGAAAAAACCCAGAATGATCCCCACCAAAGTTACATGCAGATAAACATGCACAAATACACAGTTTCCCAATTCCTGTGCTTAAATCGATATGTTTAGACCAAACAACTGCGGGCTGATTTCATGTTCCATACACAGCTATTGAGATTATCAGAATGGAAAGAACCCAGACAGTTGGACAAGAATGATATTTATATACTGAAATATTCACCTTCTCTCAGATATAAAATTATCTAAGAAAGTAACAGGAATCTGCGGGACCTCTCTTGGACCATTACAGAAATTAATTCACACATGTATCTCAGTATAAAGTCTCACGCAGCTTTCTATTGCAGGAGCTCGTTATGTGAACAAAATTAAGTTTTTGCTGGCACTGTACACTTAATTACTGAAACAAAGGTGCTACAGTTTGATCCTTGGATTATCGTGGGCTTGCCATGGGGAACTTAAGTTACTAGATGTGACTCTGGCTTGTCGACTTTTAACACACTTTCTCAATTAAGCTGTGCATGCCCCCAAATTAAATAGCAATTCATAGTTACTGCAAATTGATTTCTACCCAGGCTGTGGTTAGAGCTGCCAAATGAAATGTCAGAGAGGAAAATCTTCTTAACTTAGAATATTACACTGATTTTCTTTAAAAATTGTCTTGGAATTTATAAACATTTGGTAAGTAAACTTCAGAACTCTATCCAATCTTTTCTTTATGAAATATGGAAGAACCTCGGTGATTTATCATTCTCTGAATTTTATTGTACTGCCTTTTTTGTGTATTTAGGATCAGTTAATATGATTCGTACAGTAGACCAGAGGGTAATTTAAATTTTAATATATTGCAGTCAGGCAGTGTCAATGCATTATTTCTGTCTGTGGAAAGGTAACAGTTCTCTGATTGACTGATTATGGCAAAAAGGAAAAATCATATCCCCAAGATGCATCACAAAAAGACATAAAATGTACATAAATACGTCAGTTTATTATGACATCAGAGGCACTAGCAGGATTTGCCAAATGTCCGTGTGTTGCAGGTACCTGCAAGCCTTAGTGATTCTAGATCAGTCAGAAATAACGCGGAAAGATCTGACTTGGCTCCTGAGTTCAGCACGTTCGCTGTGCAGAGGAGCCCGGGCTGACTTGCAAATCCCTGGCAGTTCAGAAAGGAACTAAAGAGGTTGTTACGCTTATAATTCAGGATGTTGGAGTCCAGTTCTTCACTTGGCCACAGACTTTCTGCTTGCTCCCCTGGTCCCTCAAACGCCAGGCACCTGCTCGTGCCCCACACCTCTCTCCCTCCCCTGTCCGAAGGGAGCCTGCCTGGATGTAAATCCTTCCAGAGCAGTCTTGTCTCCTCTTGTGTCTGTCTAGCATAACGAGCAACGGAGGTCCAAGTACTACTATTAATATTTAATAATCTTAATAACCAAAGCTTAAGTCACAAGAGCAGGGCGGTGAAAGCCTCAGCTCTTCTGAACGCTGCCGCTCGGCCAGTCTTCACCTTTATCCCCATCGTGTTTTATGGAGAGCCTCCCAGCTGGCTCCCAGCATGGTGCATGCAGGCTATTAAGCTGTTTTACAAGAGTGAGTGGCACATTCATAAAGGCGATTAAGCAAGGTACAAGTATCAGAAAAGCAAGGATTTTGTGGTGTGCTTCATTAGCACTCATGCAACATAGCTGCAAGCGCAAGCGGAACCTTTGAATTAAGCTGTAATAAAGGGAATTATGACAAGGAATATTCCTCAAAGTGAATCGTGAGATAATAAAGTAGATTAGTTGCTAAATATGTAAACATCTTAATGACTGACCATTAGCCCACCTTATTAAAGACATAGAAAGCAATTTATGCAATGTAAAGAGTAATGCAGTCTAGATTTCCCTTCTCTGCTGAATTACTCAGCGATCATCATGTAAGTTGACTTTTGTTGTCCTTTATGCAGTGAAGTTCAAACTTAGATGACTTAGGAGTAGAGTGTTTGTGCATCTATAAATGGTGTATACATAATGAAGCTTTTGAAGTTCTACTGATTTATACCAGCTAGAGCTATGACTCTGATTTTTTAAATAAAAGGCAAGTGACTTAATGACAGCTTTGTTAATACCTGTTAAACTGAAATCTGGCCCTGATTCCAGACCTTCTTCTAGACAAATGCAAACGCACTATCTTCAGATATTCCCATTTTACAGGATGCATAGATAAGAGTTTGGAATCAGCACTGCAGTTTTGGTAATCATTAATTGTATAGAATATTTTGGACCATTTCTACTGAAATTCCATATACTCGGTATTTACACCATTTGAACAAAATAACAGATCTTGCTGTTTTGGTATAAATCATTTATTCATGAAGTCCAGTAGCCATCTGCAGCAACAAGCAATAACTGAGAAGGAAGCAATCATCTTTCATAATTACAACTAACAAAGTGTACATCAGTGCATACTGTTTGTTATAAAATTCTCAGTTTATTGTCACAAATACACTCAGGGGTCAAACTGTACATTAAAGACACGAGTAAAGTGAATTTGAAGCTTAGGGTTACTGGGAGCTGCAAGATCTTAGTGCAAACATAGAATTCTGGACTATAAAAATATCTGATTCACTTGCTAAGTGACTCAGCATGATGCTCACTGCACATGTACACAGTACTGAACAAAGCAACTCAGGAAAATAAGAGAAAAATATGAGAAGCAAAGATGATGTGTCTGACAATAATAGTAGTGAATTATGTTATTGTGATTATATAATAAAAGCCTTTGTGCAAAAAAATTACTGCAGCTTAACACGATGTTTTAGAGAAAAAAAATTTAAAAATAATATAATTGTTAGAATAATGGAGGGGGAAGAACAGATATTTTATGTCAAATGATCTGGTTTAGCTTCTTGATCAGTTAGATTTCACCAGAGAGAAACTGACATTAAGAATTGACTACTATAATTAGAGATGAAACAGAGGAATATGAACCTGTGCAAGCATATTCTGATCACACAGGAAAGCCGGCATTCAGACACTAGAGCATAGGCAGGTACTGTCATGTTTTCCAAATACCCTCTCAGGTATTCTTGGGGAGTTATCAGTAATTCTTGGGGAGGTATCAGTATTTTAGAGATGGAAGATCTAAGGCTGAGATCAGACCTGCCAGTGCAGGGCGTTTACTTTTTGCCACGGCCCTAAAGCCAGTGCAGCCGGAGGCGAGGAAATGCCAAAATGCAATAGGATCTGCCAGCCATATCTTGATCCCAGCACACCAGGGAGGACAACCTCAGCCCGAGCCAGGCTGGTGAATGCAAATAATCCTTCTCATTCCATCCATCTCCTCTTCTCCAGTGACCCCCGGCACAGGGACAGCGCTGAGCGCAGCCACTCCTGCCTGCGGTGGTGCGACTGGAAAGGAATGGTGCGGTGGGAGGGAATTAAAGAAGTCCTAATTTCAGATTATTAAGTACAAGGAAATAAATACCCATTAGATTTTGATACTGCCTGAGAGTGTTTCTGTACAATTAAAACCCCATAATAGAGCACAGTATGTACAGACTTAAATAAAAAATTCAAATGGCTGGATCTGAAAGATTTGAAAGGCCGGTAGCCACAATCTTTGACTATTTAACCTCTCTAAACTCCTAGAAAATTTTACAGCGCGTACACTATGTCACTATGTGACTGTGAAGCTCAAAAACCTCAGTACCTAAGCGTTGTTGTTAACTGATAGCAAGAGAGGTGACCAAGGTGTCTTGCTTCTGTGGTGTTGGACAAAATGTGATCACCTTGGAGATGGCAATTCTTACTTTTCCGAGGAGAGCTAACCAGCAGCATGAGTTTTCCTGCTGCTTTTTGCTGTTCTGTGACTTCTACAAGGAGTTATCCAAGCCGCTACTTGTAAGGGATGGTGCAAGGATGTGTATATAAAAATGTGACAGCACGTTACTGTTAGTCAAAAAAATCCCTCCCTCAGTAACAAAACCTATAGCATGTCTGGGTCCCAAACCTATATGCCCATCTGTATTCTAAAGTCATTCTGCTTCACCTGCTGGGGGCAGGGGAGCTAAATTGCCCCTCCGTGCTGGCCCCCTGGAGGAGGAATGCTCCGGCTGCTCCCCACACTGTGCTGTGCAGGTGGAAAACAGGGTCAAATGCTCTGCAGTTGGTAGGGGTGAGGCTTATTTGCAGTTCCTTCTAGTGGTGAATTTCAGGCAAGACCCATTCTTCTTGCCATATATCCTAAAGGTGTTCGGGAAGAATGTCGTGCCTTAGTACTGCTTTTCCCCCCTCTGAAAGCTCTGATGGCTGATTAGGCTCCTTTTTTAACTCTTTGTGGCTTCCTGGCCCCAGGCCTGCCTCTCAGTCTCTCCATCCGAAAGAAGTCAGATGGAAGAAATTTCTTCCAGGGCTAACTTGAAAAATAATCAGTTCTTTTAAACTGTTGCCTTCAAGATGGCTGCATACTCCTTATCATCTCTTTCTGTCTTCAGACCCAGTTACCTCCCTTTAAAGTGAGCAACAGATCCAAGCAGATGTTTTCTTATCAAGAATTCATACCAGACCTATTTATTTGAAATTAGCATATCTCATTAACTGTCTCAAGGACACTGGCTGAATTCATCTTTTAATGAGTATCTCAGAAATCTAGCTTTTCAAAAGTGAAATGTACCTGCAAATAGCTGTACTTTTAACTCTCTTGCTTCCAGCACAGGGTTTGGTAGGCGGTTGAGGAGAGGGCTTTTCTAGCCAGCCGTTGTGAAAAGCCGCGCTACGATTCCACCTGGCATTTTGGGGTCAGGATACACCAGCCTGTCTCGATCCATAAGCGGGTGTCGGGCTGCCCGAGCAGCAGAGAAACCAGCGGGGAGGATCGGCCGTGTGGCCACCGCCAGAGGGGCTCTGGGCCAGCCCCATCCATGGCTGGGCTGCAGCCCAGAGCATGGTTGCACACCTTCTCCCTCCCTGGGACCCCACGGACGAGGCACTGTTCTTCCGCATGTCCTCCCACCCAGATTTTAGGAATGCCCTGGAGCAGGCGAGGGAATGCAATGAAGAGCAGGGATGCCTCCATCACCGTCTGCTGCACAGCCTACCGATATGTGTATTTTCTCTGCTTCTCTGATCATATTTTCCCCTTAAACAGCGGCACTAAAATTATTTTGGTACAATATTTAATCATTCAAAAGGAAACCACGGGCTGATGTGATGTTTCAATTGGATATAATAAAAAAATCCACATTTATCTGTTCTAATATATGCATATTAGTGAAGCCAGAATGCCTCTGAGGCTTCACGGATTGCATTTTTTTGTACTTAAGAAAAGGCCTTAGCAAGTGTTATGATGTTGTCTATATATCTTCCACAGAAAGGCATTCTGGTATAGTGCTTATTAAAGGAAATACCATTACACTAGAAACACTAAAATATTGCACTGACCATGAGGTCTGCATAAATGGGTTCTTGCTAAAAAAAAGGGCACCTGAAGACAACATTTTAGGGTGAGTTTGTGTGTAACATCGCAGCAATCAGCTAATCTGCTGGACCGGCTCAGGCAAAAGCATTCACGTGAGGTATGAAATATTGGGGTAACGCAGGACAGGTGTGGGCATGGCCCAAGAGGAACCCAAAGCCTGCTGTAACTTTTACTTCCATGAGGGTATTTCTGTCCTAAATGCTGGTTAAGCACAACCCAGAGAGACTCCAGCCACTTGACTGCCCGTAGGAGGGAAGCGGAGACAAAACTCACAGCGTAATGTGCATCCAGATGGGCCTCAGTACAATACGCTTTTGAAAAGCATATCAAGGGAGGTATGGCTGGAAAATAGAACGGAATAAAGGGATTATGGGGAATGAGTGAATATTCAGAAAAGATGAAAGACTCAAGGGCAAGGATGTTACAAATAAAAAGAGATTTCAACTTCAAAGAAACCCACAAAAATAAAATATGTAGGAAATCAACCTGGAAATTCCATTCACACCTGGGATGATTGATTTGTGAGACATTTCCACCACCTCAGCTGTAGTTATCTGTTCCAACAGCTCATTTGAATTTCATAGAATTTATTTGGAATCCAAGCAGTGTATTGCTACGTAACTGTGTTGCTGAAATTATATTTCAAGGCATTTGGGCCTTCAGTTCTGTGGGGGGTCAGTGTGGCTCAATCCACTTAGAGCAGCATCCGAGCTCATGACGATGTCGTTAAGGGTGTGCCAGCACTTCCATTACAAACCCCCATTTTCAAGGGTTTAAACTTGTTGAGTCATTTAACAGTACACTATACCAAACAGCAGTGCTGGGGGAAAAAAAATCACTATTGTATTTCAAAAAGTAAGTAAAAAGTACTCTTTGCTAATGAAAACAATGACAGCTAGGCTTTCTGGAAGAAAATGAATAGTGCCTAAACAACAGGCAAAACATATACTAACTCAAACTTATTCATATTTATACATAGCACACCACAATTTAACAGGATTGAACCAGATGGAGGTAATACATAAAAACATTAACATTTCTACAGCCAGGATATTCACAGCAGCCGAAGAAAAAGGCTCAGAGATCTCTCCTTGCTTCACGTTCCTTTAAATGCTAATGAAAATTGTATGTATGCAGTTGGAGAAGAACTCGCAGTCTCCAAAGGAATTGTATTATCTGCTTAAATATATATACTTTTTTTTTTTATTATTCTCAAGAGAGAGCTGTTTAGGTCTGCTCCTAGATAAAAACAACAAAATGCCTTAAGATAGGGTGTTATTATGCAGAATACATCTCTGTGTTTATGCCATAATCCCATTAGGTTTTGAAGCACCTAACCCCTAGAGACTTCAAGAGAACATAATCACGGAGGTACAAGCATTTGCATGAGAAACACTGTTTTGGTGGGCAAGGGAAAGGTGATATTAAATAGCTTTGAATCTCATTGTGAAAAAAAGTAAATAAATATTTGATACATATAAATAAATATAGCCCTAAAGATGCTAATCTTCCAGCAGGGAAAGGTACGTAGCAAGGAAAATAACAGTGTAAACCTCCATGGGAGTACTAATCCCAGGTCAAACTAGCAGCATGCCTTCTGTTTTCATTTATTAATTAGGTGATACACAAATTACGGTAATGCAATTATATGCTAGTTTTGTTATCACTGTGTTGCTTTATTTAGTCCAGTTAGAAGGGGCACAAGCTAAAAATATAACTCCATTTCAGGGAGTCCCATCCAAACTTCTCTGAAAGTAAAGGTTTTTAGGCCTGGCTGGCATCACGTATTTAGTGGTCCTTCGGCCCCAGCCACCCCTTGAAATGTCTTATTGCATGATTGTAACTGCAGATTTGCTATGCAAGGCAAACCCCAGCTCCTCGTTAAATATATGACTTCAGCGGATGGTGCAGCAACGTACATGAGAGCAGATTTTGACTTATTTTCGCTGCCTCTGCGCTAGCAGTGTATATAAATCTAGAGGCAAAAGCTCTTCAAAGCGTGTACGTTGTGTCAAGCCTTGCACAAATAAGAGCAGGTGAATTTCTGCTCAGTCTGAAAAATCTTTTCACCAAATGACTGCTTCATCATTCGTTCCGTACTAAAAGAAAGTTGCTAGAGTTTGGCTCACGGAGTTCAAGCTGCTGGACCTGGGCAACATACAGCCATTGCACAGGGTCTTTTCCGGCACTCTGTTGGGAAAGGGTGTGATTTTACGCATCAGCAGCCCGAAGAGAATATACTTACAGACATCCCAAATTCAGCTCATTTTGGAGACACTGAATGCAGTGAGAGCTGATGTCCCCTAACGCGGTGTTTCTTTCTCTGCAATGGGATCTGTCATTAGTGCTGGAGAGAATTACAAGCGACCAGGTTATAAATGCTGCTTTTTTACTCATGGAACTTTAGCAATAATTTTTACTTTCAGATTTTGAATTTGTCGTTTGAAGGAAGAGGGCTGACCCTTTGATCCCTCAGCTTTTATACTGAGCACGATGCAGATGGGATGCCATACCCTGGTGGTCAGTTTTGGGCCCCCTGTCCTGTCCGCTCCTCCCCGCAGGTGCCACCCCTCTGCCTTTTCTGCTTCCGATCCTCCAGCGGGGCCAATCACAAAGGTGGCTGCCCGGGGCTGTTACAGCAATAAGGATAAGCGAGAGCTTCTCTGCTTCCCATTTCTTGGCATCAACCATAAACATGGGTCTGATCACTCTGAGAGTGAACAGTTTCTGCACAACATGCTGGAAATTTCAGCAGTTAGAAGAGGCCTAGCTAAAAAGCAAAGTTACTGAACAAAATTGGTCCTGTTTTACCTCAAACCAGGACAGAATTCAATCTACATTCCACAAAGGACAAAAAAACAAATTCTTTTTTTTTTTCCCCTGAATTCCACTTTTACCTGCTCACAATCTGGTGCACATTAGCTGGATGCGCGATGCACGTAATTATTATTCCCTTCTTTTGACGAATTATTGGGGATGAAAAGGGAATTTACGAAATGTTTCTTTAAAAAAGAATGTAGCATCTCTCTGTTTCCCAGGAGTTAATTAGTCAAAGTTCACATTTAAACAGAATTTTATTTAATCCTACAAAAGTGAAGAAAAATATGCAATTCAGTCCCAACAAAGTGCGGTTTTAAAATGGAAGATATCCACCTGCTACTAATTAAGTCTGTATTTTTTCACAAGAAAGTGATGGTTGATTATACTAATTTTACCCTTGTGGTAATTGTCACTAATCTTCAGCATATTGTATGTGTCTTGTTCTTATGAATCCCATATCCCCTTCTGCCATAAATATTTCATAAAATATTCAGAGCCAGTCCACAGCCAAGTAATAACAAATGTCAAATGACACATTAGGAAGATTCATAGCTATTTTAAGTATGAATTTTATATAAAAGCCTAACTCATTTATTGTGGTCAGTGTTAAGGATTGATTTTAGCACAGAAATGCTCAGCAATTAGTATCAGCACCTTTAGTGCCAGTTTGTTATTAAAGTAGAATTAATAGAGATGAGTCAGAGTACCTGGTAGAAGACTGGGCACATGATGGTCTATACAGCTGTGTGTGTGAGCCCAATTTAGAAAGGCCTAATTCAAGACTGCTCTAGTGAATGGAAAGATTTCTGTTAACTTTGGTGGGCTTTCCATCTTTCTACACCTTCACTGAGTTTTCAAAGTCTCCATTCCTGAAGGCCAGGATACTTGTTTGGTGGTGTTCCCTTTATTGCCATTAGCTTAAAGCCCTTCTTTTCATGCTCTCCTTCTATAAAAAATGCAGGGTTTTTTTGGGTAAAGCAATTTTCAAGCTTTCTTTCCTTTATAAATAAAGAGTATAAGAAACAGTAGAAATAATTAGGCTCAATGTGAGTTTACTGAACTTGAATTGTAGTGGGCAGCCCGAAAGAGGGTGGGTGTCTGTGCACAGGTGCAGGCAAATAATGGGATGAGGATCAGGTGCCAGGCATAAACACAAATTACTTGCCTGAAGAGTGGTGGGGAGGGGCAGCTGATAAAGGTGGTTGCTTTAGTGCAGCTGGGCTGGCAGAAGCAAGGTGGATGTATTGCTGAAGACCTTGTTGATATGGAGATGGGTTCTCGGCCACATGCTGCGCGTCTCAAGGTGAGCTTCTTTGGGTAGCATTGACCACAGGTATGAAGAATGAGTGAGGAAAAAGGTCATAGCCAAAGTAAAGCTGAAGGATGCTGATTCTGTGCACGTGTTTTACTCCCTATTTTCCTGTTTTATGGCTTAGATCAGCACCTGCCAGCACTCCAAAGTGATAGGCAACTCGTTGCTATGCTTTGAAGTGACCTCAGCAGAGGACATGGTGGTTTCTCTTATTGTGTCTTTGAAGAATGAATGCAAGAACCAGCCTTAGCTGCAGGGCATGGTGCACCTCAAGAGGTGCCAGGTGTGCTGCTTTTGTGGGGGAAGAGGGGAGAGGATAGGGAGCTGTACACGGGACCGGTCAATTGTGTGGTGTGAGTTCCTCCAAAGCTGGTCAGAGAGCTGGTCTGGTGAGTGGTTTTGCTTCTGCTATAAAATGTGAATTTTAAAGTTGGGGAAGGAACGAGTAGGGCTACCAGAATGGCTCTATAGGCTGCTCTAGTACCGAGAGCATTGCGTGGGGATTGGTGCGTCCCTGTGTTCCTATAAGCTGATTTGACTTTCTTCTCAGATGTGTATCTACTCTATCTTGCACTCTTGAAATATCTGTCTTCGGGTGGGGAAGAGCCCTTTGATTTAAGAATGATATAAATGCCGGTTAAGTTATGTTTGTGATTATAAATCACAGATAACAGAATTAATGAGACTATGATAATGAGAAGTGGAGATGCTGCTTTTCACCCTGGGTAAAATGGCTTTTTACCAGACTGAGACATCTTCTTTGCCTCTTCTGTTCCTAAGTCTCTGTTTAATGTTGTGTTCGCTTGTTTTTGTGGTTGAATAAAACTAAACACATGGTATTATTAAGTTTTTGCTTTGTTTTAGCATAGATGTTATGTATTTATATACTTTTATTGAACCTTGGTGTTTTGTTTTTTTTTTTTTTTTTTAATCCACTTTTATGAACGGATACGTACCTTGTACAGGGCTGGGCCCCTGTCTGCAGCCTGTCATTTTACTCTTCTTACTGTCTTGAAAATATACAGAGTGACTATCTACAGGGGTGCAAAGATTTGTTATTAATCACTTTGGCTTCATTATGCGTTGTATCCTAGACTGCTCATCTAAATAATAATGCATCAAATGACTTGCTAGAATAATAGAAAACATTCTACTCTGAGTTGTTATTGCTATTAATATGACAAAAGTGAGACTATGCTATCATTTTAAAACCCCCAAGCCTCTCCCTGGTTTCACTTGGGTTAGGATTTACTCCATGAGATGTTCAGGAGATGGGGTGAGCTGAGCAGGGTGTTAGGAGCCGGGATAACTTCTGGTACCGCAGAAGGTAGCGATAAATGAGCTCTGCCCATTAACCTGGGGGTGAGCTGGGGAGGCATAGTCTCGGCTCCCTACCTCATCCTGCAGCTGCAGGGTAGAAGTGAAGGGGGACCAGCTCCTGCAAGGATGTATTAACTCAAAGTGCCATCAATTATAGGGTGGAGTCAGCCGAGCAGACAAGGGCAGTAACCTCTTGGATTTCCCCATCGCAAGTCGGCAGAGCTCGTCTAATGAACTCCCTTTGTCAAGGTGGACAAATTAATTCAGGTCTCTGGGCGAAAGGAGACAGCGTAACTCAGCACAGTTCCCCCAGAGTCGATGCCGTCCTTTGTTTTTGCTAGCACAGGAGATAGCCCCAACGCTTCGCCGTCCTCAGGAGAGGATTCATTGTGAATGGAAAGTACTCTGGAGGCTGGATAGCTGAATTGGGTATTAAGAATTTAAGTTAAATCATCAGGAAACTGTGATAATACTGAGTGGAAATGTGGGGTTTGTCTGAAACTCGGGAGAAAGTACTAGTCTGCACATAGCCCCAACCAAACTTGCCGAATGCTTTTTGCTTTAGGAGTCCATTTTAAGGATCTCTGTAGAATAATGTCTAAACCAAATGTCAAAATGGCTTGGTGGAGACTCCTGTTAACCCGGAACAGATGCACATTTTTACAAATGTAGTCCTATTTGTAAATGTAACAAAATATTTTGGCCTTTAATTTTGTGTAATTGTTTTTCCAAATGTTTACTGTTCAGTGAGTGTGAAACAGTTATGATCACAGCAAAACACAAACATGTGGTTAGCTTCTGTGGGTTTTTCCTTTGGAAACCAGCAAACTTCAAGTACATCTCCAGCCTTTTGCTTTCCGAGTGGCTCTTTAAGTGGTAACATAAGTGTCCTGATGCACACTGAAATAATTCTGAAAAACAGTGGTAGTTTGAGGACAGTGGTTTGACTGACTGACACTTTTACAGCTAAGGGCCATCTGAGGAGCTGATTTATATGAAGTGTAAATGTTGTCGTGTTACGGCCTTGCCACCCTATAACTGCAAATATAGCTCTCCTGTTTTACGTTACCTCTTAAATGCGTGTTTCTCCCAGTAATGCCATTATTAGATATGCAAGTTTTGGGCTGATCTGGCAGCAGTAGCCATCTCCAGTTTTGGTATTTGTTCATTTAGATGTTGTAATTTTTGCTCACGAGGCATACCGCTTTGCATAGCAGTTCCTACTGCTATGTAGGAATTCAAACTAGTTATGTTTAATGCATTTGTTGTGGTTTAACCCCAGCCAGCAACTTGGGCCATGCAGCCTCTTGCTCGTCTCCCCTTTCCCCTCAGAAGGGGAGGGAGAAGAGGGAGAAAAGGAGGGGAAACAAAAAAAACCCTAAACTTGTGGCTTGAGATAAAGACAGTTTAATAGAACAATAACACAAAAGGAAGCTAACAATAGGAATAGTGGTAAAAGAATATACAAGACCCAAGTCACTCTAACCACCCAGTGAATTGGTTGCCTAGCCTGACCCAAGCAATGATTCCTAAACCCAGTTAACCCCATTTCTATACCAAGCATGACGTCTATGGTACGGGACATTGGCCATTCTGTTGTTCTGCCTTTGCTCCCTCTCAGCTTCTGTGGGAAGCTGAAAAAAGTCCTTCACTAGTATGAATATCACTTAGCAACGACTAAAACAATATGCATTATTGACATTCCTTCCATATCAAATCTGAAAACACAGCGACTAGACAGAAAATTAACTCTATCTCAGCTGAAACCGGGACAGCGTTAAAAATGTTATTGCTGCTATGTAATATAATTGCTACTTAGGTTTCTTAATACAAATGATTTGATTGAGTGGCATCTGGCATATCAAACATCCTGATTGAGCACCCAGTCCTTGGGTGCTGCAGGGAGCCTGGGTCGGGTCCCGCTGGGCTGCCCTGCCTGCTGCAGTCGGAGCGCCCCATGCTTTCATGCACGGATCGGCCTCAAACACGTACACACAGCGCTCTCTGAATTCCACGGGGACTGTATTTGTGCATCCAGCTGACTCTTAGGGGAAAATTAAGACTCATTTATTGATCAGCCTTTCCAGTTTGTAAAAGGAGTGTTTACAGTTGCTAAACATGAGTTGAAAACAGGCAATCTAAGTGGCGTGTTCGCAGTTGAGGGGAGCTAATGCTTTTCACTTAAAGGTCCTGTTTTCGGCCCCTGATAGCTTTGATGGATATAAATCATTGTGGTTGACACTCTCTTGGCTGGATATTTGCTGCACTTGCATATTCCTGTTCTAGGAGTATTTAATAAAAAAAAATTTCAACCATTACTGTGAACGAGTTTGAGAGGTACTGCAACATGGTGTGTGTTAAATAAGTACATCTCTGTAAAATGGTTTCCTGCGTACTTTCGAGGAGAGATTGGAATCTGGCAGCTAAATGTCACCTCTATCAAAAGTGTGCTTTTGTGCTCTCTCAGAAACATGTCTGGATTTGGTTTCTGAAAAAAAAAAAACCCACAACCCCAACCCTCAGTCCACATAATACTTGTTAGTTTGGTGGGTAAATTTTGCTGATCACGCATTATTTCGTGTTCTGACTAGGGAATAGCCTTTCTAGAACAGTAGATGACAAACTAAGCATGCTTAAATCATAATATATTGTTATATGTCCCGAGAGTGGTGAGCTAAGCTAAAAGCACCAACCTCTGATATTTCTCAGTACTTCAGTTCTTGACTTGACCATTCTAATGCTATTAGCCTTCCTTTTAATACTACAGAGATTATTGTCACAGATTGTACTTGAGTGATAGAGCTGGTTTGGTTGCTAAGCCTTCTGTGTAGAATTTGAGTGGGAAAAGAGAGCCAGAAATTGCTCTCCCTCCCCACCACCCCAACCCCTTCTGATAACGGTTGCAGCCCTACGGGACCTGAGGAGGGGACACAACCTGTGGGACCTGAGCATCCCATTGTAAAGCTGATCCCCTCTGTATCTAGAATCAATTGGAGAATGCCTTCACTGAGCGTCATAGCATGGTAGGGCTTTTTGGACGCATGTAGGTTATTTGCTTTAAAAAGTTCTTTGAAAGTTTTCTTAGGTAAACACATTGTGCTCTATATTTCTGTGATAAATCAGTAGGGTTTTTTTTTTTTATTTTGACTATAACATCTGACATGTTTGTATAAGTAATAAAGTTCTGTTTGGCCAATGGAGCACATCTTTAGACCTGAAATACCTTAAAGATGTTTCAGAGTGGCAAAGTGGTCCAGTCTGGGACTTCGTTCTCCCCTCCTCTCTTCCTAACCCTAGCAAAACCTTCACATTTTTCTTTTTACAGAAATAATATCATTTTTCTGGCTATTTCTGGTACTTGCCTCTCAGCTCCTGTTCTCTGCCCCCTGACAGGGTGATTTTTCTGATTTTTGTGCTGCCTTTGATTCACCTATTGTTCCAGCTTCCTGCAAGGCAAGAGACATTCAATAGATAGTATTCTGGGAGGCATGAATTTCAAGCAGGTTTTCTTGAGTTATGTGCCTGAGGTTGCATCACACGGGAAGGAATGTGGTATAAAGATATTGCTCTTGCTGTCCTTTCCCTCATGTAGGCAGATTTTTACTCCACAAAATCTCCAGATTGACAGGGTGTGAATCATGGGTTTTTTACATGAAAGGCAAATGAGGGGTTTGGTCCAAGACAGCTCACTGAAGAACTTCATTCTCGCTGCCTTTTCTGCTCACTTTTTCTCTCCCCTTCTTCCTGCCTGCAGTATGATGGGAATAAACATGAGGCTGCTTTGAGAGCTGAGCTGTGTGAGCAGCAGAGTGGCCGATGTCTGGGCAAACGAGTGCTGGAATGGTCTGACAGTGTCCCATCTCTGGAAACAGCCAAAACCTACTAACTTAAATAACCAATGATGTTATTTTGAGAGACTGTGACCCTCTCTCCCCCAGCTGTTGCAGATACCACAGCAATTAGCATGCACTCAGCATCTCGGAGTCAGTCACCTGCCTCGCTAACAGCATGATAAGCAGCACAAAGTTTTTTTTCTATTTAGTAACTGTGGCTCTTTTACTTAATCATGGGTTAATAACAATTAGCCATTTCAATCTACCGCTTAATTTAAACACTTAATTTGAACTTCCAGTTTAAAGCGCTGTTCAAAATCAACTTTATAATTAATTCTTTGGATACTTCTGGGTAAAAAAAAAATAAATATTGAAAGGTATAGCAGATTTCTTCTAGGGATTAATATTATCGCTGGTAAATGTCAGGCGTACAAATGATATTACAACCTACTTGCTTTCTTCAGACATGTGTGCTATTGATTGTCTCATCGATGACTGCTTCCTAGCCGAGTTTCATTATACTGCACAGCAGAGGGTTGGTTGTGTTTTCCTGGGTATGTTTGACCTGTGATTGCCCTATGATAAATAGTGCAGAAAGTGATTTTTAAAAGAAAAACAGGAACTCCTGAAATTAAAAATAATCACTTACTTTTGCCACTCTTCAGAAGAGTCTAGTGACTATGTTGATACATCTCTGGTGTAGCCTTGTTAACCTGCGTTGGGTTAAAGACTGGATAAACTGGAAAGACTTTTAAAATTTTTTTTTAAAATAAATTAAGGACTTGATAAGAGGTAGATAGAATCAGACACCATTACTAATGGGGTACTGAGCCTGTTCTCTCAGTTCAGCTTGTCTGACCAGTAGCCTAACACAAAATGTTGTCTTTTGTTGGTTCTCGTGTGCTCTCTGTACTGGGCAGCCCTCGCTGCAACCGTGTGTTCCACGGGATCAACTCCCTTTGCTTCGTACAAAGCAAATAGTGTCTGGTGGATGCGCGGTACGCTACCTTTTCTCAGGACAGCCTCTTGATGCAAAGCTGGGCTATGGATGGAAAAGCTTGTATTGCTTGTGTCTGTACTCCCCTCCCTTTCTGTCTGCTTGTTTAGAAGTTACTGGACAGAGCCCCATCTCTAACGGCCATGCAATTTTTAGAAGTGCAGATCTGCTTGTAAATGAAAATAAGTGGAGAAAATTAACTTGAACGGGATCATTTAAACCTCTACGCTTACATTTTTTTCTAAACAGCTATGATAATTCTTCGAGCAAGACAAATAAATCATAAGTCTTTCTTTCATTTTCATAAGTTAAAAATATTATCAGTCTGGCAGTATTTTGAGTGATGCTGCGTTATCTGACTTTTTACTTAAGTGGTGTTACGATGTCAGCAGAGTAGTTTTTAGAGAATTTCTCTTTACAGCGCTCCAGCCCCTCATCTTGAAGTGACATTATAGACCACTGAGCAAGAAATTCATCAATATAAGTAGGTAGCACTTTCTGAAAAAGATAGTGCCTACTCTTACCTTGAGAACTTTTAATCGTTCATCTCCCACATTCAAACTTGCTATCACTTAATTAATCTTCCCAGTTTCACTGAAACCTCAATGGTTCCTTGAGTAAATGCTGAAATAAGGGCAGCTTTGAAGTTTGAAAACTGTAATAGAAGAAGGCAGGCGATGCTACTGACTTCAGAAAATATTTGAAAGGTCCCTCTCACGCGGCTGCAGCATTATGCACCTCTCCCAAGAGGCTACTGCTGTACTACAGTAGGCGAAGCCGGCACTGCTGTAACAGTGCTGCTCTGTGGGGAAAATGGGAGCAGCGATAGTTTAATTATCCCCTTGAGTCACAATTTAGAGGAATAGCTGCTGATATTAATGGGGACAGCAGTACACAGAGGAGGACTGTTGCAGGTCTGTTCCCTCCCCTCTCGCCTCCTCGTGTTCTCCATCACTTGAATGTGCACTGGAGCACCAGAATAACAGCATCTCCTGCACGCCTTGCTTTATTTTCATTTGTTTTCATATTTGTGGCTTTATTTGTGATTATAGTGGTGTTTTTTTTCAATAGGTCCTCATGTAGCAAGGATATAAAAAGGATGACAGGTTGTAATGAAAGCCCGTTGTGTTTAATGCGTTCACTTAAATCAGCTGTACTTTGTGGAGTGTGGCTGCCATCGGGCACCACCGGGTTTCCAGGAGGGGCGTGGGGCAGTGTGGTGGCAGGGGTGGGCATCAGCCTGCATCCTTGAAAATCTTTTTCCTCCTGGACTCTAGTGGCTATGTTCCCTCCAGCTCACTAATTCTCAGCATGTTGAGCAGGTTCTGGGTTTGAATTTTGTTGTCCTATTCATAAACTTTATTCCACTTGAACATAACTGTTATGTGATTTCCCCAACCTACCTGATACAATACATAAAATACTTTTACACTTTTTCCTTTTGATGTAATAATTATTAAACTTAAAAATTGCTGCTTAAGAAACAGTGATGACTTCTCTGGAGGCAAGTTAGAGTATGGGCACTGTCCAGATGGGACCTAAAGAAGGCCTGTTTAGCCAGCAATAGGGAAACAGTTGGTGGTTCCCAAAGAATTATTTCTCCACTTGTTAGTGGAATGCTAATTCCTCTAATGTCATGTATAATAACGCTCACGCTGAACTACAAATTATCTGAGATAAATCCTTTTCTTTTTTTTCTGCTTTTTGAATTGCTCATGCTGAACTACCAATTATCCAAGATAAATCTTCTTTATTTTTTTTTTCCCCTCTCCTGGATTGTATACTGGAGCACAGCATCATTTCTGATGTGAAAACGTTGTTTTACCATATCTCTTGGAGCACTCGGTCTTCTCCTGGGGAAATAAATGATTTTGCTAATTCCATCTTGCTTCAGAGAGCAGCTCATAGACTCGGGTCTCCAAAGCAGTATGAAGTGCTGGCGGAGGCTGCTGTATGTTGAGCTCCTTACACCCGTGCTGTTGCATCAGCTCCTTGTTCCCATCTGGAATTGTACAGCCTGAGAACTGGAGAAATTGTTGTTGCAACAACCAGTTGCACAGCAGTTGCCAGTCTGTTATTAAAATAACTCACCAACTTAGCTGGTTTTGAAGTTCAGTCTTCTAGATCCTTGAGTTTCGATCTATAATGTGAAGCACCCTAATTGCTTTCAGTTTTGTTATATTATTTTCCTTTGGTTACTTTGTTCCCGCAACTGGGCAATTAATATCTCCTTGGAGACTGCTGTGGCTGTTTTATGTGACCCATTGTGGGTTGCCTTTGTAATTTGTCATACCTTGAGTAGAAAAATCCCTAATCACCAAGAGTATAGGTAATATATAAATCATTAAATGAAATCAATGAGAACATCTAATAAAGTCAAAGAACTCATTACAGTATTGAAGATGAAGCGAGGCTCCGTGCTGGGTGATTAACAGGAGCTGGGGTCCAAACAGAAAAGTTACTGTCTCTGTCAGTCCTTTGACTAGAAAGTCCCTGGAGGATCTGGGTTTTGCTTCTGGCAAGTCTCTAGTGTCAAATATTCTTTCTTCTGTTTTAAACATAGCCGCGTTCGTTGTGTCATTGCAACTTATTTAGGAGTGGCAGAGCTTCAGCCCAGCAGAAATCTACAGGAGTTGTGCACAGGCCAACTTCTTGAACTCTGAGAGGTGCAGAAGTCGACCTTATAAAGTAGTTTAACGAGTCCACCTGCTATCCAGGTATTTTGCAGTATTGCAGTTCTGCTCAGTTTGTATGTTTTGGGGATTTCCAGTCGTGGATAATAAATGTGTGAAACCAGTATGTTTAATCTGAAGTATCCTTAGATCAAATTGATTTACATAGTCTAGGTACTGGTGTGAAACTGAGGGCTGTTGATTTTATTTTTTAATAAACTTGCCACAAGTCACTTTTAGACATCTTGTTTCTTACTCTGAAGTCATGTGTAAACCTCTGAGCATAATCCTTAAACCCTCACACAAAAATACCAATAAATAAAGATCATACTTTACTGAAACTTAGAGGAAAATATTTCAGTTTTTTTACTTGGCTTGCTGTGCGGAGTTGTATTTTCATCCCATTTTCTTTAATCTGGCTTGCCTATTCCTAAATTCAGATCTTAGTTTTGAAATTTACTCACTCATATTTATTCCTGAACTTAAAGGGACTATTTATAAGAGTATATTCTTAATTTGTAAGCATTCTGCATTTTGGCATTACGATTTGGGTGCACAAAATAATTCAAAGGCTTTGCCTATGCTTAATCTAATTAGTTTTTTCCCTCGTATCAGGGGTGATTAGAAGTAACATCACTATGGCTATGATACCACATTGCTATAAAGTCAGGGTAGGAGAAAAAAGCAGGATCAAATTCTTCTTTTAAGGGATCGTGCTCTGTCCCTTTCCTTACTCTACATTTTTGATTAGTGTATTCACAGTCATCTCGTGTTTCTGTGCAGCTTGCGCTTGGATATTAGCCAAACTCAAACTGAACCACTTTTGGCTTTGGGAAGATGTAAAGCGAGGGTACGCATTCATTAAGAAAGAACAGACTTTCCTTGGGGAGAGATGGACCTGGACCATGCAGCGTTAAATGTCTGACCTGAATAGATGTGAATATCAAGTCTACTCCATGTTCACCTCAAGTCAAAAGTTTAATGCAAGGTGCTGCCATTTATAGATTTTTTTTTTAATTGAATCATTATTGCATATAGCTGTCGTTATGCACATGGGTTGTATATCCTTGATGTGACACCATATAGAAAAGAACATTTTTAGGAATGAATATTTGGATTCCTTTGAGAGGGAGCAGCAAGAGTGGGGCTGCTCCACCAAGGCAGGCAGTCCAGGAGCCAAGGTTGACCACACAGGGGTAGGGGCAGTGACCTTGCCAACAACGGCGCAATCCCACAGCACCAAGCCAGGCAAGCGGAACAGCGTTGGGGACAGTGATCATTAAAGAAATGAGAAGTGACAAGTCAGGTCCAAGTTCAGTCTGGGAAGTCCAGTCAACAAATTGGGAACAGCAAAGGACAGAGCTGAGCAGATAGAGGTCTGCAAACTGCACAGCTGGGGGGAGGATGGATGCAGATGCCTCGCGTAAGGCTGCTCGAGGTGGTTTGGTACACTCAGGACCATGAAGCTTAGTTTCAAGCAGCGAAAATGCTAAGGAATTTCTCAGCTTCGTTGAATGCACTGGTAGAAGTTCTAGCTCCTCTAAGAAAAATGTGTTAGAAAGCGGTTTGGCTTTTTCTAGTACACTTAATCTGATGGCGACTGCATGCAAGGAAGGAGGAGTTGTTGGTCACCCAGCAATCGTTCAATTATATTATCCTTTAATGGAGGTAAAATGTAAATATTCTAGGTGAGTTAAAATCCAGTAGGTGTCTCTAACACAAGAAAACAAGACAGCAAACTATGAGGCTTTATTATACAAACATACGCCATGAAAGGCTGTAGTGTTTTTTTTAGCTGGTGGTGGTTTCAAGAGAGAATTTTGTGGTGCACGTGGGCCAGTGCATTTACATGCATAAAACATGGTGGAAACCAAAGTGCAGAATATCATACAAAAACTGGCAGTGTAGGTTATTATCGAGGTAATACTAAGATGAGAAAATCTTGTAGCTATGCACTAGAAAACGTCAGGGGGAAAATGGCCTTCACCTTTCACCTTTCTCAGTTGCCCCACACTAATCTCTGAGCTTGGGGATAGCCATTGATGTCCACATGGGAGCTCCCCCTTCTTCCAGTGTGGTGTTGGCTTGGTGCTAGCACGTGCACAGTCTGTGCTTTATGTAGCAGGGAGGGAAGGGGCTGGTTTTATTTTCTTTTAAGGAGCCTTTACAAAGGGTTATGTGTTCTGGTGGGGAAGGATGATTTTATGCCCAGAGGACATGGCCCAGGCATAAGTTTGGTGATTTTTTTTTTTTTTAACCTTAGGTGCAGGAACAGTTTCTAATGAATTCAGTACGACTGTTTATGTGATGGAGTTTTAATGCAGCTGCAATGGTTTGCAGTATAAAAGGCTTGAACTGCAGTTTGTTAGTTTTCTTTGCTCAGCATAGCACTGATGTTTTGGTGGGAGATAGGAACATATGACACACAGTGAGAAGGAGGAAGAATTACCAGGTGTGCGGCCTAATGCAAATTCTACTCCAGAGTTCCTTCAACAATTGCCAAAGAAAAATGTTTCAAGTATTGCAGCTGATTTCATGGGTATTAGTTAAACCAGGAAGCTTCGACATGTGAAGCCAGAACCTGTCCTGGTGAAGTTGCAGGAAAAAGTTATTGTCAGAGCCTTTGTTTAGAACCAATCATCAGGTGTGATGAACGTGGGCTGGAGATCCATCATCACCTCACTTCATGTGCTTGTCATCTGCTCCCTACTGTGCTGTGTGTGTGGCAGTACAAGGGGTTACAAGGACTGTCTCCTCATCCATATTATGTGGTAACAAGCTGGAATCCGTGTTGTTTGGTTAGCATCAAAGTGCTAATGTGTGGGACTGCAGGACTGGTGCTTATGAGAAATATTTGTGGCAATTGATTGGTAGTACATTTAATAAGTGAAAGGATAAATAACTAAAATGAATACATATGATACGGTAGCCCAGTTTGAGAGAGCTTAAATACCATGCAAAGCAAGATCTGATTTCTGCAGTACAGATCAACATCCCAGCAGCAGATCTTCAACTACGGATTATCAATTCAGTGTGTCACTGCCTTTTACAGCGAATGCTACTTTCTGGTGCAATTTTCTCAAAATGGAGTGAGAATCATGTCCTCTGTAAATATTGGCCCCTCTGTAGATGTTTCCCAACTTTTCCCAGTGATGTGGTGTGAAGGTAGGCAAAATGCAGATCAACTGGACCAGCAGGTACTGATGGGGTCTTTAAGGAAGATGCAACCATTGAATAGTCTTAGTTCCTGGGGAAAGCATGTAAGCATAGAGATGGTGTCCTGGTGCAGTACTGCTGCTCTGCTCTTACTTTTTTGGGAGCAATTTTGAACAGTTATGGGTCTGAAGTCCATTCTGTACATCTATTGTGCGTGGGTTCAAGGCATCTCCTTTCCAAGGCATCTCCACCAGACCGTGCTTTAGTGCTTTAGAAATGGCATCATTTAACCTTCCGTCAGTTTGTCTTTGTTAGAGAACTGTAAATCCTGGGCTCTGCTTGGGGTTCTCATGAGAGATTTCACATTCTCTTGCTTTAAGCCAAATGGTGCTCTGTTCTACCAGTGAAACATCGAAACACCGCGGAAGTCAATACCATTATGCTTACTTTCTTTTCTATGCATATCTGAAATTCCCTCCAGGCAAAAGAGAAGAGGAGATGCTGTGCCCTGTGGTTCACAGCTGAATAAAAGCTGCTGCTTTGGAGCTGTAGTGGCTCACGTCCAAAACACGGTGAAACTGAAGGACAGAAAAGAATAGGCAGATAATACATGTTTTGACCATCTCTGACATAATTTCTACCTTTTTCTTCACGTGTTGCTTTCCTTTTTGACCTTAGATGAATGTATTTCTGTTTCCTAACTGGACAGGGTAAAAACTGTTTCTTTATCTTGAACACAGCTTATGAACACCCCACAGTTTTTACTTTAAAGAAATTACTGAATTGAGGCCATCTGAAGCAAGTTATTTAAATGTGACCATTTCAACACCTTTAATGAAAGTACCCTCCTTCAGACGTTAGAGGTATCATATTAGCGAGCTGCAATGTAGCCCTAAGAAATTTGGTCAATATTTCTATGAGTTCTAGAAACCACTGGAAAATTTTTGGGCACAACTCCACCTGACCTGCAGAGGGGAATCTCTGTGCTACTATACACTAGTATAGAGCAGTACTATTCTACTACTGTAGAAACTCCCTAAATCTCAGGAAACAGAGTTCTGCATTTAAAACAGGATATCAGGTAAGAGCCCAGTCTTTAGAAAAAGTACTTATGTGCTATTTTTTTCAGCAAAGTTCATAAGACCATCTTGGAGATGCTGCTGGTTGTTTAGCTATTCCCAGATAGCAATGACAGAGCTTACTGGGTGGACTGTCCTGCTGTAAGTGTGACAGGCCAACTGGGGTCACAGAGACTAAAAAACCTTTAAAATACTCTGCTGGAACATCATAAAGAGGTATTAAATATGTTTCCTCTTAGTTTATACCTAGCTGCCTACCTTGGGGGGGAAACCCCAAAAACTAAACCCCCCGAGAAACACCCAGAACACACCCCATCCCCCCCCTCCCAAAAAAAACCAAAAAAACCCCTTCCCCACAAAAAACAAGCAACCGAAATCCCAACCAAAAATGCTCCCACTGAGAGTACTGTTTGGAAAAGTTAAATTCTTCATGAAGTAGAAGTGTGTTGAGATGTTTCACAAAAAACCATCCTTTTCTATTATTTTTGTGGGGTTTTTTTAGCTCTTGACCACATGAGATGAAAGCATTTCCAGTATCAAGCCATTAATTTTTTTTTTTGTGACATGGGATGGATTTTGATTCTGTACCATTGATGCTGAATCCACAAACTTCCTCTCAGCTCAAGCAGGAAAGAAAGATGTCTGTATACTACCTATAAAATTTTTTCTCTAATGTCAAGTATATGTGAAAGGTGGGTAAAGACCCACATAGCACTAGGCACGGGCATCACCAGGGAAAATGAGCCTGTCGTTGCTAATGAGTTAGAAGAAGTTGCTCTGAAAGCAAATCCAGCTCAGCCCCTGGGCAGGCAGGCTGCTAGCAGCGGGAAAGACCAAAAATGAAGCAAACAAACCAAAACCCTAAGGCTGTTACGCGTAGGTGTTCCTCGCAGCCCTGCCAGGTCGTGGTGAGCCTGCCCTACCTGTCACCTGGGAAGCCCAAACATTTTGTCATCCAGTGAAGTTCCACTGCTCTGAAATAAATAAACACAAAGTGATTTCTTAGCTTGCTTTTCTCTGTTTTAGTGCAGATCAGGTTTGTCTATATTCTTACAGTCTGCACAAAGTGAGGAAACTTAGATAATATAGTTTAGAAGTGTCAATTGTTGTGTCACCTTCCTTTTTTCAGAGGGATCTCTTTGAGGTGTTATTTATCCTCTAGAAAAGATGAGGTTCTGTCTTTTCATTACATATTTGACATTACAATGGAAATCTGAGGTTATCTCAATAATAGACATGATAATGCAGCTTAAAGAATGCAAGTAAAGGGTGCAATGTACACCGCGTGTGATTAGCGTGCAGCAGAGAAGCAACCAGCTCTACTTGGTTACTCTAATTGCATGCAAGCTTAATCATATCTTTGATACCCCTGAACAATAGCAGTGAGTAAGTGTTGTCCTTTTTTTTTTCCAATGGACTCTATGGTTGACAGAGTTTTAGTATTACAGCCTTCATACTGAAGGGAAATCAATATCTGAAGAGAAAGTGCTGAGTATATACTGTTAAGGCTGTCCCTAGCTTTGATCAAAGAACAGCCCCAATTATTAGGAAAGCCTACTATTAAAAATAAGGTTCATTCTCTATAATTAAGGTTTTCATTTTCCTTGTCTTAATAGGTAAAAGAGATTTCTTTCCTTTTTTTTTTCCTCTCCAATGCGGGACTCAACTTCCTGTAATTATTTAACAGTGGGAATCGGTCTCCAGCAATAGATCAGGAAATATCCTGGGACACCTAGTTAGTCCCTCAGCAATGGGTAGTTTGTGAGGAGGAAATAACATGCTGATTTGCAGTTATAATTGAGGAAAATTGCTCGAGAGGATTCTGACAGTACAGAAAATAGGCCAATTAGTTACCCAGCTCTGATCCTCCTATGATTCATGATTGCTTCCATTTAATTTTGCTGTCATTTATGAAGCAAGGTTAAGAATAGATTAGCTTCTTTTAGACACCTCTTAGCTTAATCCTGCCTGGATCTTGGGGAGGTAGGTGGATAGGAGAGTGTGGGATTGTTATGTTGTTGTTATTGTGGTGTTGTGTTCCCCCCCCCCCCCCGACTGTATGATTGAGTCTAAAAATCAAAATTTCTTAATGTTGTACTTAACACTTATTCATCATGGAGCTATAGATGATGATTAAAACCTTCACACACAAACATTTCTTTTTTTTTTTAAAGATAAAATGTACCCTACCAGTAAGTTAATAACACTTTCATGCTGTTACCTTACAGCACTCCGCAATAATCAATATTAAATAAAAAGGGCTTTCAAGCAAAAAAAAAAAAAAAATCACAGCTTAGTAAATCAGCCAAGGGGAATATTGTACAGCTCACCCTTGAGCAGTACCTAATGGCAATGATGCAAATGTGGAGACTTTAAAAGGCAAGTGAAGCCACCCAAAAGGCAGCCCAAGGACGTCTCTCCCTCTGAAATCCTGGTCTGTGCCTCCATGGCGGCTCTGTCCCATTGTCTCTTCAGCACAGGGATTTTATTTGCACCAACCCATTTCCAAAATGCTGAGAACTGGCCCAAGCAGGGCTACGGCTGCCTTTTGGGGCACAATTTGGACACAGGTGTAACCCGTAGCTGCTCAGTAGCTCCCTGGCTCTATCGATCACCAGCTGTCTCTCAGCTAATCCCGCTTTCCACCGCAGGGGCTTGTTTTCATCCCTACAGGAGAGGAGGACAGGGTAAATGTGGGCAAAATGTTTTCAGGTTTCTGTTTCTTTTGTGAGTGTGGTGGGCCTGGCTGAGCAGTGTCTCTGCTGGCACCAGCAGTGGTGCTGGTCGGAGCCTGGAATCCTTCTGAGCCCCACCTGGCATCTCACGGTGCTGTGTTAGCCAGGGATTGCCCTTATCCATAGCTAAATCTGTAACTGGGGCCTATCTTAGATGTCACCTCTTCCAAAACTGTGTATTATTCATTGCTTGATAGATGTGTTGTCATTCTTAAGCACACAACAGCTGGAATAGTTGCCGTCTCATTTATTTCATGAATTTTTTTATCAGAATTGGACATCTTCTAAGGAGAATAATGGATCACTCCAACTATTTCCATTAGACAAACCAGCACTGTTACAATCACGGTTTTGTTACAGGAATCAAATGTATCAGAACGACCGACCCATCACATCTCTTTCTGCTTTTCAAGTCTGCGTTGCAAAGTGAACATACAAATGTCAAGCAATATGTTCCTCCCCGTGAACACTGGCCAAGCAGACGAACAGAAGGGATGATTATACATTATATTCAATATCTATGTTTGCGGCGTGTGTCTAACGTGCAAAGAAAACTGCTTGCAAACAAATGCAAAAGCAAAGGAAGTATTTGCCGGTAAATACAGCGCGTGCCGCCTTCTTGCAGGGAGCCAGGCTCACTTAAGATGTTTGCCACTGAGCAGGATAGATGGGAGATGACACAATTGGCAGAACTCTGCATTTTATACCCCTAGCAGATAAAATACATTGCTCGTTCCGTGTAGGAACACCAATCACTTGCATGCACAGGCAGTTGCTCTTAAATTTCAAGAGCACTCAAGAGTTGTATTATGTTAGTATGCAGAAAGAGGAGCATGTGCGTGTTTGGTTTTTTTTTTTTGGGTAGGAAGGGAGTTTCTTATTTTCAAGCATGCATGTTTTTGCTACTAATGTCAGATAGCTGTGGCTGTGTGAAGCCACTGTGATGCGTGGAAAAGGTTTCAATTCAGACAGAGCCAGGCTTTCCACGTACGTGTCTCAAACGCCTGTTTCCCGGGAACTCACAAAAGCGGCGTCCCCCTCTTTGCAGGAAACATAGACTGGCAATGGGCAGGAATGTATTTATTTATACAAATAAATGTATGTGTGCACATAGCAAAAGCAGGAATACAAGAAAAAATACTAGTTGCAGCTTTACATAGTTGAAAACATGTTTTGATTTGACAATGTAAGTTTTTTGTAACAAGTAACCGTTGTTGCTTGTAGCTCACGTGATTTTCATTGACTTATTCTATATGCTATATAATAAAAGTTAAGGAGTAGAACAAAAACAACTTGCAGTTTGGAGCAAGTTAATGGTATTTCATTAACAAACTGTAAATAGTAACAGCATAAGCTAGATGTGAAACTGCTTTCACAGGCCATAAATGCTTAATGTTTATTACCAATAAAAGTCAAAGGAGCATTTAGCAAAGCAGTTTACCAAACAAACATTAAATACTTTAATGCATTAGATTCAGTGGACAGAATCAGGTTATTTAATTAACAATGAGTAATCCGTTAGGGCTTTATTCACCACAAATGATCTGCAGCTTCACACATTAAAAGAGCTCATGAAAGCTGTGTAGTGGTGGAAGAGCAACTCGGAGGTGCCAGATGTAGAAAGCCCCAGTGAGGGAAGAGTTCATGTTTGCTGTTTCCAGACTGATACACCTTGGCCTTTGCATGTGTGGGTCTGGATTTCATCTCTTTCTGATGGTATAAGGATTCTGGATAAATCACTGTAAAATCTTTTAGATGCTAATTATTTTAATCATGTTCTCAGTCATGTTCTTCTGATGTATGGCATTTAGGCCATCTTTAAAAAAAAAACAAACCCCACCAGCATGCAAAAAATTACCGATGAGAATAATATCACATTTAAGATGTAAAACTCAGTGATAGAATCTTCACAGTTAGCAATAGTGACATAAAAAGAGTGTTTAGGATGAAATTATAATGCCCTCAGAGTCAAAGTTGACAGTTTCTTTGGATTTGGTGACCTTGTATTTGAATTGCAGCAAACATAAGAAACTATAGAAAATAATTAGCTTTGTTTACTGATACTATGGGACAAAAATTACTCTGTCTTAGATTCTTGCAACCCCAAGTGGTCAGAAAGAAAAATTTAATCAAAGCTCCTCAACAGAAACATTCCCAAAGAGGATCCATGTGCAGGATCTCAAACACCTTCCTTTGTGATGGATTCTTCCCCAAAAATGCCTTGTTCTCTTCATGATGGAAACTGGATGTCTGGCTTTGACTGGGCATCCAACCTACAAACAGCTGATGTTGGATCAGATCAACCCCACCAGATTTGTGAGGAAGGATCTAGTTTGGAAACCCTATAGGCATCTGCTCAGTGTTTCTTGAGAACAGTAGCCTCATTCAAATAAATATCTTCAGATTTTGCAGGGTTGAAAGCAAATTTATCAACCTGGAGGATCTATTTGGCTTGCATCAAAATCAAACTGAAAGCTTGGAACTAATGAACAATTCCAGTAGAAGATAAGACTGCTTGCATGTGTTTTAGGTGAAAGAAGTTAAGGCTGTGACAGTGATTAAACGAGTCAGTCTAAAGAGCAGGATAGATATAGTTCAGTATGAACTTCATAACTTCAGAGTTTCGAGTCTTATTTCACAGTCTTCCATTTGATACAAGTTTATGATCATAATAATCATGTGGCTAATGTTCTGTAATTCAATTACTGCACTGTTGTGAACATTAACAATTACGTAGCAGAACTGAAACACAGTGGGACAAACTGGCAGTATTCATATTTCAGTTAGTTACAGCCTATCACATAATTACTACAGATAAGTTACTGTTTAATCCATAGCAACATAAGGAATGAATTGCAACAATAATTATGTGGCTAATACTGCCTATTGAAATGAATAAAGCATACAAGCCCGAATGTATGGCAAGGTTAAAGAGGATCTAGTCAAAGAAGTGTGTGCTGTTTCTTCAAAAGAACATTGATTGATGGAAAATCTAGATTTGTGTTCACTCTATTTTGGATCTTCACTTCTGCTCAAAATCATTATTAAAACCTTTTTGAAATAATTCTTTTTTTTTTTTTAAGCTGTACCATAATATGTGTTTTCCACTTAAAGCAATGGTTTAAAATTCCCACCATGGCTTTTGTTAACACTAAATAATAAGATAGGTTTGTTAATGCAGTCCAGCTCATGATTTCATAGACCATCACTTTTGGCTCCCAATGAAAACAGCAGCGATTTGAGGCAGGCTGTCCAATGCTTTGTACATATACTCAGATGTATCGTTGGCCTTAATCAACAAGTTACCACCTTCAGAATTCCCATTTTTTTCATTGTATCTCACTCAATGTCAGAGTAAATTGCATGATTGATGTTCTAGTCTGTTTATCAAGGAACTCGTGCATTCCCTTTTTAAAAATCAATATTCAAGAATAAAATTGCCTTACGATAATTTATTTTATCAATGTAAGTAAAAATATTGTTTAATATTTCACCTGAAGAATTAACGCATTGAAGATTAACTAAAAGATAAAATTGACGTAACTGATGACAGGCTTGGCTGGCTCAGCATTCCTCATATTGGCTGCCTTCATGCAAGAGACACGGCATAAGAGAAACTATTAACTTCTGCTGAGCAGTGTACAAAAAAAGCCACATGTTCCAAAAACATGGGTGGTGAATTACTGTGGAGACCATGAAAAGTCGTTGTTTCACTTGGTTGTCCGACCTGCAGTTATTTGAGTCATGGAACTGTATTTTCCTCTTCCTAGAGGGAAGAGTTAAAATGTGCTTAAAGAGCTTTAACGCTAAAGAAAAACAATGAAAAAGCAATTAAAGTTCCATGTGCCTAAAAAGACTATGAGTAAGATTTGCATTTATTTTTGGACACATTGCATCAGTCCTCTGATACTTGAAAGGTCAACAGTACATCATGACTACTATAGATCTCATCTGGTCAAAAAAAGGCAGCCCCGCCAGTCATCTTCATTCCAGGCATTTGTATTTCTGGTAAAATTTTCTAGCTGAAAATACAGATTCCTTAAAAGGAATGATCTTATGGTGGCAAGTGATGTTTTATTGGAGCAGTTGGTTTCGCTAATGACTTGCTAATGTTTATTCTGCCCTTGGACTTGTGCAGAGCATTGCTGTGAGCGTTCTGGTAACAGCACGTCCATTTCCATCAACATAAATGGCTCTTGAGAAAGATTCATGTCTTGTGCTGCATTTTTCTAGGTTTTGTGGATTTAATATAAAACTGCATCCGTCTAATGATAACATGTTGCTATGACCTTGTTTTAAGGAAGGTATAATTTTGTTAGGACTCGTTATGATGGTGTTTAATTTCTGTCTGAATGATGTAAATTGAAAGCACTCTTCTCGTTTGCTCCTAGTCATAAGTCGGATCCCAAGTGATTAAAGAGTATTTAAGTGCAAATATAACTGCTGAAGACACCAGCTCATGTTCAGAACCAATGCATAAGCACTGGCATGTACAAGGAGCAATAATCTCCTTATGCATAAATGTCCTCAGGTTCCTATATCTTCTTTACTATGGTGTCCTCACTTGTAATTTTGGTAAAACCTCACCCCCCTGTATCATTTGAAAAATACAAACTTCTGTTGAAGGATGCTTCAGAGTCAGACCAGAACTCAGTGCTGTACTGAAAGAACCAGAACCACTCCTTTGATCAAGGTCTGAATTCTGGTTTTGCTTGGTAGGTTGTCTTATCCATTTAATTTTTTTACATAAGCCAATGTTCATTATTTTTTAGACTGTAGAAACTGTTAGCAGTCAAAATAGAGCCAAAATAAATCAGATTCTCATAATATATGTATGTGCATGTGGGTTTATGTATACAGAAATAAATCAGTATATGGCGATAAGTAAGAAATCAAGTCCATGTTTTCCTGGGGAAGCTGCCCAATATCTGATGGGCGCATCATCAAATCTTCATATGTCACATATGTTGTACCTATCTAGTCATTACACCTCTGCCTCCTGTCTGAGTCTGAAAAAGTGATTTTCTTATTCTGCCTGAGCTGTATTACAGACTCCTCTGGTACTGTCAGTAACTGCGTCAAATAGTTGGATTTAAGTTCTGTCGTGCAGTTCTGATGTACCATGCAATAATCAATGGTTGCAGTGATGCACCAGGAAGGCATTTTTTGGGGGGGTGGTGGGGAGAACTTATCTTAAAATAAACAATGGTCAAGCGACAAGACATCAGCCTACCCTGTATCTAGCCATATTCCCTGTGGAAATTTTTGTGCATTGTAGGCACAAACCTTTGGAGATATTCAGGTATTCACATTTCTGTTGGCTTCTTCAGGCTTGTTGTTATTGTACGTGGTGGTTCATCATCCTCTGAGAGTTTAGGTAATGGGTTTTGGGAGAAACCTGAGAGTCATAATGTCCTCTAACTTTGTCTTCTCTGAACTTAAGTGTATATAGACATATTGTAAAGATGGTTCACCTATATACTTGTATTACTAATCATTTTAACCATAGATCAGTGCGTTTATACAAAACACTTCAACCAACCAAAACAGTACAAACTTGACCTTACTCATTAGATGAGTCTTGTCAAAGTGTTTCATTGATCCCTGAATAGGATGTAATAGTCACCAGTTACAAATGATAAGGAGTTTTAAGCTGTGATTTCTTTTGTGGAAATAAGCAAACTTTATGAGGTTTTTGGTGCATCCTCATTCTTGATGTTTAACAAGCGACGAGCAATTCGTAGCCTGAGGTAATCTGTGCAAAGTTAAAAAGAGAACTTTTATTGAACAAAGCTTGTGAAAGTCTAACGTCAGAATCTGGACAACTTCTTATGAGCTGCTTTGAAGTGCAGTTTTTAATCCAGTATGTGCATGTGACTGTCTCAAGACTATCTCTAGCTCTTCAGGTGAGAAGCCTGGCAATACAGGTTCTTCAACATCTTCTAGGATGAGACACACCACCCCCACCCGACCCCCTTTAGCTTTTTTCTAAATGTAGTTTTAAAAAACTTCAAGTGAAAAAGCACAATTCCCTTTCAGATCATTGTGATGGTGACAGCGCGTTCACCTGCCGCACTGAAGGCATGGCAGTGGTGTTAGGTGTTCAAGCACAGGTCTGTCTGCCACAACGCTGTAACTTTTATGCGGATAAGAAGAATGCTCCCTAATGAAGCAACTCATTTTGCCTATATTTTTACAGATAGCACAGCTGAAGAAATCTAAGCTCTGACTGCTGTTTTCAAGGTTATAATGCTGTCTTTCACTAAATCGAGTCGATATTATTAACTGTGATCAGACAATAACATTTTGTTGAAAGCTTAGTTGAGGTCTCGGTTAACATTCTGCTTCTTTCGGCAGAGATGTCTTTATTTGGAATCTGTTTCTGCTGAGAAATTTAAAATGGTCTTGTGAATGCTCATGCTTTATGTTTGATTTGCATGCTAAGTCTCAGATTGGCACATAAAATTCTTTGTTAGAAAACACTAGATATGCACAAAATAGATATGCAAAACTTTACAATGAGTATTTAGACTCTCTGAAATCTCAGCCTTGTTATTAAAACTTGCAAAGTGTAGTTAAATACTTATGTCAGTCACTAAAGAAAAATCATCAAAGTTTGACATGCAATCAGGATTATATTGTTAAAAGCTTATCCTGTGTGCTAGGAAGAATCATTTTACTATTCTTTTTGTCAGGACCCGTGTGATTAAAAGTTGGATGCGCACACATTGTTCCATCAGCAATGTGTGCAGTGCCTTCTCAGCAACAGATTAAAGAATCTCTCTATTTTAAATACTTTTTTTTTCTTGACAATGTGAATCGCATAATCCCCTCTTATCTATTTTAATAAGCTGTGCTTTATGCTGATCTAGTGACTGAACATTTGATAAGGATTATAAGAATGTGTTACGTTTATGTTAAATCACCAGCATTGCACCTTGAGTCAGGCTTCAATAAAGTATACGGAGATGGATGTATTTCCTTTGCTTGGCCGTTTTCGAAAGCACTGATCCCTCATCTAAGACTATTGTACCATAGCTTCCAATTATAATATAACTTGTTATGATTGTGCCTATTACGACTGCTTCCCTGGCTAAGGGCTCCAAAAGTTTGGCTCCTTAGTTGTGATGGGAGGACAAGAGATTATTTGCATACAGACTGGTTGCTCTTGGCAGTAGGAACGTCATTTTGCAGGTAGTGCTAATGATGAGCCTTTGAATAATTTGCAGAGTGGAACGAGGACATCCTCCTCCCTCTTCATCTTTTCAGCTCATGTGCCTTCAGCTTAGAAAAATCTGTCTGCAAGTTTCCTGCTCTTAATGCTTTGAAAAACGTGGTAGCTTCACTTCTCGTTACTGCAGTGATGGGTGCAGACGGATGTTCAGAGTGCAGAGGGGTATGGAGACACTATCCTCTAGCATCGTGAGCTCAGATTCAGAAAGCTTTTATGCAGAAAAGTGAATCGGGTAAAACTGGTGTTGTGCAAACTGCTCCAGTTCTACTGAACGTCTGCCATGCTTTACTTGTGGTTACAATCTGTTATGGAAACTATCAACCAACTTGGAGCAACTTTGGTTTGGCTGTTCCTCATAGCCTTGCTCCCCTCCACCTTTCCACCAGTTCCTGGAGGGAGCTGGTCAGGCGCCAGCTGCTGCAAGGACTCTGCAGGTGAGAAGAAGGTTAAATACTGTTATCAACAGATCTGACAAGAAATTTGCCTTGAAAGGGAGCCATATCGGCACCGTGGTCAGCTGTCCTGGAGATGTGCCCTTCTTGTGTTTCACCGCCTTGGCTCCCTCTGAAGCAGTGGTGCACGCGGGGACCCTGCTGCTCTGTCCCCACTGCTGCCACAATCCTCCCTGCGTTCTGCACACCCAAACTGGAAGCATAGCTCTGGGCTGAATCTCACTGAGATCTTGGGCTCCAGTGAAAATGTATTCTCCTCCATCATAAGAAATACACTTACTGTGTATAAAGCGGTATCATTTCTGTGTTGTCTCAGTACTTTTCCTCTTGGACCATTGAGTAAGGCAGGATGCTGTCATATGTGTGTCAAGTAAGCTATTCCACAATAGGATTTCTAGGATCCTACATGTGCTGTTTGTTCTGGTTTGAGGACATCTTTCCTGCCCTGAGAGTCTGCTATGATAGATGAAATCCTCCAGCCATGAACTAAGTGAACTTCTGTGTAGAAAAATAAACCATAAATGAGTGACCTGCATGTATCTATATATGTGTATGGATTGGATAGATGAGACGTAATAGTGATCTGAGCATGACACAAATGGTATGGAATAAGGGGTGGAGTGTCCACGTTTGAACAGAAAATTGGTTCTGTTTTACCTCAGTAATTTTACTTTTCAGTTAAGCCTCTTCTAATGAACTGGGCTCTCTGAAACTAACAGCATATTGTGCAGATGCTGTTTGCTCCCAGAGAGATAAGACCTGATTGTTTCTAATTTATGCCAAGGAATGGGATGCAGAGAAGCTCTCACTTATCCGTATTGCTGTAACAGCCCCGGGCAGCCACCTTTGTGATTGGCCCCGCTGGAGGATCGGAAGCAGAAAAGGCAGAGGGGTGGCACCTGCGGGGAGGAGCGGACAGGACAGGGGGCCCAAAACTGACCACCAGGGTATGGCATCCCATCTGCATCGTGCTCAGTATAAAAGCTGAGGGATCAAAGGGTCAGCCCTCTTCCTTCAGTGGCTGGTCTCCAAAGAGGTCTCTGTCTTTTTGTCTCCCTTTGATCCTGGTCCGTGCATTCCGGAATCCAGACCTGGAAACTAGCTGCCATTCATCACTAAGTCCAGTCTGGGACTCCCCCAGTGCCTGTTGTGATGCGACCGTCATCCCAGAAGCTTGATACTGGTTTTGTGTATTGTATATATTTCATTATTTCCTTTTCATTATTTTGTCATTAATTTTTTCATTAAAGTAGTTTAGGTTTTTTCTAAACTCATAAATCTCTTTTTCTGTCTCTCTGCTCTCCTTGGAGAGAGTATCTGTCACTTGTTTTGGTGGCTAGCCTGGCCCTACCCGTGAGACTCTTGTTTGACCATTTTCTCTCTAGTTGATTTTGCAAATGATAAGCGGGATTTCCAGCCTCAGCAAATGTGAAGAGAGCAGCCGCGTTAAGCACCATGGGAGAGCTGGGGCACAGCACGTGCAAGCACCTGGTAGAAACCTGCCCAGAGCAGCTGTATGTCCAGCCTTAGCGTGGGCACGGCAGGGGTATGTGGCAGAATCCATCTGTGCCGATCCCCCTCGGAGCTTTTGGTAGTGGTGCGAGTCAGGCAACACGCAGCTCTGACTTGAAATCCGGGCAGGCGTTTTGGGACTGGGGAACTCTGCAGTAGCTACTTCCCACGCTGTGTCCAAACCCTCTTCTCCTTAACAAACACATTGCACCTCTATCCTGGTATTTAGAGGCTTCTGAGAGGACTCCTGACTTTTATAGAGTTATGCCAATATATACTACCCCATAGTCTCACAAGAAAATCTCATTATAGCCACCTCAGATGAGCTCAGATAAGAGATTAAAGAAACCTTTCTGCCACAGCCAGCTGCTTTGCTTATTTCTGTTCCTCGATCCAGTGGGTCTGGAGTGCTCTCTGTGGGCTCAGATTTCTCTAAGGTTCGATTTTATTAGTTTCTTTGCAGTCTTTTTTTTTTTGTGGATGCTTTGCATTGCTGCTTTTCAAGTGGAGAATTAAAAATGAAGCTTGAAGAATCCAGAAATGTCTTCCAAGTGAATTTGCACACTGTTAGGGAGGGAATTCACACATGGAGAACGCAAATAATCCGTTGCTTTCAGTGACAGCAATCCCAATACTCCAGAAGCTCTTCCTGGAATAAGAGGATGCTATAACAACATCCTTTATACAAATAACTTATAAATAGAATAGCTAGAAAGAAATATGACAACAGTACTTTTAAGATCAAATAACCACAAGTCTGCATAAATAAAACATGAAAAAGAAAGACAATCTGGGTCTATATTCTCTTATTCATGACGTAGGCTTCACTCATGTACCTGGGCCAGTTACAGTCAGCAAAGAAATGCAAGTGATTGACGTGTGTGAGTAAAGGGTTTGATAGGAGATTCAGAGTCCATTTAAATAAGGTATTTATATCACAAATGACTGCATGGAACCAGTATTTATAGTGAAGACCTATGTAAGCTGCAAATAATAATGAATAAATCAGCCATATAACCCTTGCCAGTCAGTCAAAAATAATGATTATTAGGTCTTTTTAATTTGTATGTGATAGCTTAGTAAGACTGAGCACTTAATTCCGTTAAACAGATAAAGCTGTTGCAGGAATATAGGACCCAAAGGATATGTATTAAAAGATGTTTCCACTGTAAGGTAGTAAGCAAAAATCAGTGCATTCAAAGCAGTGCTGTCTCAGGCTCTAAGGCCTCCGGGGAAACCGCTGGCTCCTTTTTACCTTGGTGTTTATAAGCTGTGATGCTATAGTCTCTTAGGGCCAAATCAGTATGAAAAACACGCCACCCCTTGTGTCATGCAGGAAGCAAAGAGGGAAACCGGAGCTGAACTGAGTTCAGTGCCAGAGAGAGCTGGAAACAGGATTACACCCACTATTTGCTCTTTTGGAGGAGGGGGAGAAGTCTTTGGGCTTGGCAGAGCACTAGGGTTACCCTTTCATAGGAAAACCCCAGGGTGTTCATTGATTCCTCCTGATACTCATTAGTAAGCACTTAACAGTTGATTGTCACGTTGATAGAAAAAGGGCAATGAAACTGCAAGCTGACAGAACTATTCCTTCCAAATCACCTCTCCTTGCCTAGGGGTGGGTGCTGGGAACCTTTCCCAGCCTTGGACACTGTGAGGTCACAGACTTCAGTCATCTGGTCTGGGCTTCTGTTCTACAGCAAAATCCCCGCCTGGGCTTTGGATTGGGTTTTTATTAATAATGTATTTACAAGTTTCAGAATGGGAAACCGTCCTGAAATGCTGGACCATAACACTGTAGCCTTGCTACCTGTGGGAAAACTAATTTACTTAATTTTATGTTTCTTGGCTAGTATCAACAGTATTTTCCTTGTCTTAGAGCACATGTATTTGGATTTAAGATTACTAATGGGGCTTGTCTGATATAAAAGATGGCATCATTAACGTCTTAAAGCGCTTCTGAGTACTCCCAAGTTTTTATTAGGAATTATACTACGCATCCAGCACGCTGCGTGATATGGTGTAACAAAGCAGCACTGTCAGCACTCATCTGCAATGCTTCACCCGTTGTCAAATTCAAGTCATTGAAAATCCGCTTTGAGAGCCTTAAAAGCACGGAGTTTGGCTTAAAAATAATAAGATCTTGTTTTAATACTACATTCTTCCCTTTCTTTCTGTGCAAATAGTATGTAGGTGTGTATGTATTGTTGGCACGTGTGCATGTGAATGTGTAAATGTTAAGTGTATGAATGTGAAGAGAGAAATAGTTTGACTAGGTACACATCTTGACTACGCAGCAAAGAATATAAGAACACCGGTCGTACAATCAATGAAGCAGTAATCTTGTGAAGGACATCCTGATTTCACTGATTTTCTCCATGAATAGTGCTTTGCTTTCTTTTCTGCTACAAGAATTATCTGAAGTCTCTTTCTGAATTTTACTAGCAATCTTGCTGAGGTTGGGTTTTTGGTTTTGGTGGTTTGTTTTTTTTTTTTCTTTCCCTGGAATGACTAATAAAAGACATCCTTGAAGTTCATGGGAGAACAAACCAAAAAAAACCCCAGCCAAACAAAATGGGGCTGTTACTGCCTGGGAAGTCATTTTGCCACAGATAAAAGGTCAGAGTAGCTTTTTGTCAGTGGATTTTCCTGTTGGGAATATTTATCATGTATAAAGTGCTGCATCTGCGACCTTTGTGAGTGTTTTATCAATAACAAAGAACTAAATAATCCTACCATTTTTGAAAAAACACTCATCTATATTTAAACAATATGGAGGAGAAAATCTTTGTGCTGAGAGCTTTGGAGGAAAGTGGCATGCAATAAATGCTGTTTCTTACGGCCATTAATAACTCGCCACGCTTGGGTGAAGAGGCAACAGGGTGTATGTAGTCTCCATGTTTTATGCAGAAGTAATTAATTCCGTTGTATTCAGGTATATGTTCACTTTGTTAGGAATATTTGTCAGTCATTAGCACAAGTGACCATAATGCCCCAGAGCCTGTGGTGGGGTGCAGGGCAGTGTTGCAGAGTTGGTGCTGTACCATAAGCAGGAGCCCGGGTTTGGCACCGAGCAGGTTCTGCCCAAACTCAGCATCGCCGAGAGGTTGCCCCAGACCCCAAATCCTCCCTCTGACTCTAGCGAAAGCGAAGGAGGCTTAATCCAGCCTGGATTCAGGTCCTCAGAGTGAAGCTCTTATTCAGGCCAAAGACTACTTCTATTGCAGTGTATTTTTGAGGTGGGTAATTTCCACAGAAGGGCGCGTGGTTATTCTCATTGTATTTTGTTCTTAATTCAGTGCATCTTATTCAGCTGATGGATATATATTTGCCATGTTCTGTGTTCTCCCCTAGAGCATCAAGGCATTTGAATTTGGGTGGAAAACCTGAGTGTTTTCGAACATACTATTAAGTAACCGCATTGCATGCCAGAACATGATTTTCACAAAGAATAACTGCTGAGCATCTGAAGGAGTCGGCAGGAGATCTAGAATATCTTAAGAGATAGAGTATTCAGCCTGATTAAGTTTGAGAAATTTTACTAGCCAGAGCAGGCAATTTACAGGGTTACTTAAAACTTATTTTGGGGGGAAATAACTTGGTCCTAATTAGTGTATTTTGAAAGTCAAAACATGTTTGTATAGAGGGAGGAGTACACTGGGAGAATAACTAAAAGACGGCTTGTATTATTAATAATCTGATTAAACAGAAATGAACACTCAACTAGTTTCTAATTCTAAGATTAATTGCACTGGGTTAGCTAATTAGCAGGCATTGAATAAACCTGCAAGAATGACTTGCTTTTCAAAACTCTTATCAGAGGCAAAGCTGAGGTAGGACCCCAGTCTCATTAACAGTGTAAATAGCCACAGCCGTTGTACTTCAAACAGCGACACTCAGCTACTCTTCAGTTATCACAGGAATTGTCGTGAATGTAAGAGAAGCCCATTTTTCTTAACGAGATAATGTATTCTAACACTGTGCTTTTTAATGGTAAATCAGGTAGGTGTGATAGCATGAATTAATGGAGCAACAGTTTGGGAATATCCCTCAGACTAGCACATGCACAGGGACTTGGTTGTGATTAAAGACGATGCAGCAGCTTACTTTTTTTTGCAGTTTCTTGAAATGTAGTTCCTGGGTTTTGGGTTTGGTGGGGTTTTTTTGCTAGTGTTGGTTTTTGGGTTTTTCCTCCCCTGGCTATTATCCATGTTGATATTTGGGATATGAAAGTTTGACATGTAATGCTGTAGCTCAGGACTGCATGGGTATGAGTTGGGAAGGGGAGCTGCTGTGCAGAGGGATGATGGGATAGCCAAGGATGCTTTCCCAAGTACAGTGGTGTATAAAGGTTTGGGTTTTTTTTTTTTTTGCTTGATGTGAATTGCATTTTTAGAGGAATGTCAATATATCCATAATCATTCTGATGCTATATGTATGACGGTAGATGCCCAGTGCTGCTACCTTTGGCACGACTTTTGAGGTTTTTTTCCTCTGTGCAATAAATACCCAGACATACACTTTATCTGTAGAATTGGTATAACAAAGGGGACAGATGAGATTATTGCTTAAAATACATGCCTTTCTGGTCTACGAAGTTGTGCTGAGGAAAAAAACCCTGTATTTTCTTTGGGCATGTAATAGACCTTGACCTCAGGTGCATTTTGTAGTAGTGCGAGGTGGCACAGGGAGGTGGCCCTGCACTAGGACTCTCCAGGAGCTACCTGGCAAGGCAGCTGTGCAGGGGAAACAGATTTTGTTGTAGAAGCTGAAGGAAGAGATATCAAATGGGCAGTTGAAGCTACAAATCTCATTGTGAGGGATGTAGAGAGTTTCACGGAGACAAAACAGAGAGTTCTGGAGATGGATAAAGGCTCATTTCCTAACAAAAAGCATTTCTGGATGGTATCTAGCTGTGTCTGTGATGGTTTGCTTGGTTTTTTCCCTCCAATATCTCTGAAATGCTTGTGTGGACCTTGAAACTGGGTTGGGTCCTAGAGTGTGTGTTTCATCATATGGGTTTTGAAGAAATATGGAATAAGCACGCCAGGGTGGCTTTGGAAGCCTGGCTGGGGGCACAGCTTGCTCTCTTGCTCTCAAGGAAACACCAGATTTAAAGAACAAGCATAGCCTTCCTAGGTCTGGGCTGCAGGCATGAGGACATTTAAGTAAAGATGTGACTAGCGAGATTTTTTTCCTTGCTCTGAGGCAAAATGGGCAAAAAACCTTTTTTTTTTTTTTTTTAATTTTTTTTTAAATTTTATTTTATCATAGAATAAAACCATAGAATGGTTTGGGTTGGAAGGGACCTTTAAAGGTCATCTAGTCCAAGCCCTTTGCAACGAGCAGGGACATCTTCAGCTAGATCAGGTTGCTCAGAGCCCCGTCCAACCTGACCATGAATGTGTCCAGGGATGGAGCATCTACCACCTCTCTGGGCAACCTGTGCCAGTGTTTCAGCGACCTAATCATATTTATTCCTTAGATCTAGTCTGTATCTGCCTTCTTTTAGTTTCAAACCGTTACCCCTTGTTCTATCACAACAGGTCCTGCTAAAAAGTTTGTCCCTATATTTCTTATAGGCTTCCTTTAAGTATTGAAAGGCCGCAGTAAGGTCTCCCCAGACCCTTCTCTTCTCCAGGCTGAGCAACCCCACTGTCTCAGCCTGTCCTCACAGCAGAGGTGCTCCAGCCCTCTCATCAACTTTGTGGCCCTCTTCTGGACCTGCTCCAACAGGTCCCTGTCTTTCCTGTGCTGAGGACTGAAGAGCTGGAGGCAGTACTCCCGGTGGGCTCTCACCAGAGAAGAGGGACAGAACCACCACCCTCGACCTGCTGGCCACACTGCTTTTGATGCAGCCAGGATAAAGTTGGCTTTCTGGACTGCAAGCGCACACTGTAAACTCATGTCCAGCTTTTCATCCACCAGTAGCCACAAGTCCTTCTCGGCAGGGCTACTCTCAATTCCTTCTTCCCCCAGCCTGTGTTGATACTGGGGATTGCCCTGATGCAAGTGCAGGACCCTGCACTTGGCCTTGTTGAGGTTGACACGAGACCACTTCTCGAGATTGTTGACGTCCCTCTGGATGGCAACCTGTCCCTCAGGTGTGTCAGCTGTGCTGTTCAGCTTGTCATCTACAAACTTGCTGAGGGTGCACTTGATCCCACTGTCTGTGTTAAGATAGTAAATAGTACTGGTCACAATATGGACCCCTGAGGGGGACACCACTTGTCACTGATCTCCATCTGGACGTTGAGGCATTGAGCGCTACCATCTGGATGTGACCATCCAACCAATTCCTCATCCATTGAACAGTTCACCCATCAAATCCATATGTCTCCAGTTTAGAGAGGAGGATGTTGTGGGGGACCGTATCAAAGGCCTTACAGAAGTCTAGATAGACAACATCTGTAGCTCTTTCCTTGTCCACTGATGGAGTCACTCCATAGAAGTTTTTCAAAATTCCTATGAAAACATTTTTAAACATTCTGGTAGAAGTCTAAAATTTATGTTAAAGACATCTAAAATGATTACATTAGTGGAAGAATGAATGTAGTCCGTAACTTTTCAGAGAACTGATATCTTGAAGTAATTAAAAAAAATTATATATGTTTTTCTGGTCAAGTAGTAGGTCTTCTTTTGCCTCTATTTTGCATGTGTCATATTATACTTGATATTAAGTTATTTTCATCTCTTGCATGTTTCTAAGAGCATTATAAGTGCATCAGACAGAACATTAATGAACATAAATTTCCTGCCACCTACTAGGCACTTGTGGAGAATTATAGTACTTTACAGGCAACATTAAGTTAGGGGTGCCAAAATTACATTAAAGTGGTTCATTGCTAGCGTTTGAACTCAGCTCAGCCAGGGTCTGAGTTGAAGTGATGACCAGCTGCAAATATTATCACAATCCATGTATTCAGCTGGTAAAATCATAACATAATAAGCTCTCAAGAAAAACAGCAAGAACAAAATTCAATAAAAAGGTAATTCTGGGGAAAATTGTGATTGCATTCTAACATGCAGCTATAATCTACTTCTGTATTTTGAGTTAGAAGAAAATTTAAATATTCTAACCCACGTATTTCCTCAAAAATGTTATGGCTGTTCAGAAAACATATAGAGTACCGAAATAATATTTAAAGCTAGTCAAACTTTTTGAGGACTGAGAAGTTCTGCATAAGTTTTTCTTTCCATTATTTTTCATGTACCAATTGAGAAAAATCTAGCAAAAATGCTATCAGAAGAATAACAGTATTCTTACACATTCAAAAAAAGGCATTAAGCATCCTACAGCATTTCACATTAAAATTTTTACTAAAGATCTAGGAATAAATAAATTACATTGGAGTAAATGTAAAAGTATTTTGTGTGTGTGCATGTGTGTATATATGTATACACACACACCCCCTCCATATATAAAAGTAGCACATGGAGTACACAGACCTGCTGGATTTGGAACTAGAAATGAAAGCCCAGGATACATAAGCCCTGCTGTGCTGACTGCTTAATGGTGGCTTCTAAATCATACGGCTCAGTAACTCCTGCCAAATTACTCACAAATTATTGAAAGGGATTCTGTGTCATTCCTGTGCAACCAAACAGATCCCCAAATCGTTTAGATATTTGCTCTTTCTTACAAGCGAGAAAATACGGCAAACCCCCCACTTTAGAAGATGTGCTACAAGTATAAAACCCAGTCACTAACCTTCCAGCATTTCTGTTTCTATATTCCTCTAAGACTTTTGTGATTGAGTTTAATTGATTAATGTTTGCAGAAAATTAATTTCAAGGTTATGTGAATAAGCAACATTCTTGTGGCAACATCTGCAAGAGCGTTATTCTTCCTGGTAAAGCGCCTATTTGAGTATATTTAAGTAACCTGATGTCCTAATACCTTTACACAGAACTATCCAAGCAACTCGCATTCATTGCGCGTGCTTTCTATTTGAGTTTTGCCCTAAATTTAGTTTTAAGCCCTTCATGAAAGGAACTGTCAACTCCCCTGATCCTGCAGCTCCTAAAGTCACAGACCTCTGCTTCGGGTGGCACAGATGTATCCCTGTGAAATGAGAATCCCTGTTGTGTTGAAAGTCCTTGCAGAGTCACTAGTTTGGGAACATAAACACTGTTGTGTGATTTATAGATTATGACAGTTAACGTGCTTTAAATTCTTAAAAATTGTTACTAGATTTTGTTTGCTAATTTTTTAGTTAATTTAAAACAGTGTAATTCAGGCAAGTTCAAGGGTGAGCTAGAAGTCGAGATTCATCAAATACAGATACGAAATGTTCACCCGGGTCAGTAAAAGTCAGTGAATCTGAATCATCCCTTGTCACTGTCACATTGAATTGACCCTGTTATATAAAATTATAAATAACCCCATGACATCTGGAATTTAGCTGGATGCTATATAGGGATTGTGGTCCCAGCAGCTTGCCTGGAGTAGTTGCAGAATGGGAAATAATGAAATAAAATAGCTGTAGTCACAAAGACAGGCGCTTTTCATAGCATTCTAATGACAGCAGAGTGCAAGCAAGGGAAAAACTGAGCAATTTGAGACAATATATCAGAAACCTAAAGTCAAGGAGTGACCCTCCCAGACCTGTTTAATACTGTTTGACACAACCTATTGTTTGATCTCACTTGTCAGTGTCGCAAAACACATTTTCTGGCATCTTGAGATTCTTGTCATCTTGAAGCAGCATCTCTTCTGCGACGCTTTTTTTGGCAAATGAATCACAGAAGTAATTAAGAAAATGAGTCAGTGCTATTGCTAGCCAAACAGAAAATTGCCAAGGAAACTGTATGAATGTAAACTTGTAAAAAATTATTTCATGATTCCAAGGGTGTATTAAGAGCCTTATCCACTTGACTGCTTTTGATGGCAGAGTTATACTGGTAGTGGTCGTTCACCTTGGTCTTCTATTTGGGTAGCTTTGTATTAGATGTCTGACAGATTCTGTGTGTCTAAAATCAATCCAGAAAGCTCAGGACAAGTTCTACTGTGCTTGAACAGTTAATCTGCAAAGGTCAGAAATGCCCTAATATTTTTTTCTTATCTTCTGACCAGCCACAGCAATCATGGTTCAGGCAACAGTTACTTTCCTGGAATGTGGTACAATATGCCACTCTTTTCCTAAGCTCATGTGACTTTATTATGAATAATCACCAAAAGGGACTAAAATTCTATTCTCAGTTGCATATGCTTCAAGCTGTTAAAAGGATTTAGAGTGCCTGTAGCAGCATGTATCACTTTGCTCAGCATGGGTATGCGTATACATATATATATATGTATGTGATATTTGCACACATCAGTATTTACGCAGTGTTTTGTGGTGTTACCATGACAGATTCCTTGGTGCAAATCATTCTGAATCAAAGAGTCCGCTGATTATTTGCCTGTGCTTTTGGAGGCAAACTCAGAAGAGCTTAGCTTGACTTGCTGAAAAAGTCTTGCTTGGCTTCTCCGTTCTGACTCTCAAAATATTAACGGTGTGATGCGAAAGGCATTTAAATCACCAGTGGTTGCGCTCTGTTGGGTAAATATGAAATCCCTCCTTTTTCAGCTATCTTGCCTTTTTTTTTCTTTTTTATTTTCTCCCCCTCATACCCATGCAGGTACAGGACTTCAGGTGAAGCAATGCCTTAAGTTATATAGAATGAATCCAAGTCTCACAGCTCTTTATTCCACCCAAATATAAAAGGAAAAAGAGATGGAAAAGTTTAGGTGGAATAACAGTAACTGCTGTATATACTCGGAATCCTTTGTATTTGTAGACCCAAGAAGTCTGGTTAGATGGGTAAGTTTTTAGACAAAATGATTTTCATTGCGTCCAACCACAGTGTCAACTGTTTTGAATGCATACTGGGTTGTAGTGTTGTTTACTTGAAAACTCTGGAAACAGCCTAGCAACAAGGAGATACTTAAATTCCCTCCCCTCTTCTCCCCAGGGATTATTTAGTGCTTAGTGTCTCAGAAACTTAATAGAATCTTCCTTACCATAAATTTTAATAGGGCGGTACTGTAAAGTATAAAAATGCCAATATATATTTTCTAAATATTTAACAAGATTCTCTTGCTCAATTATTTAGATCACATCTAGAGTTCCCTTGAAATAAATCTGAAGTTTTACACAGATTTAAACAAAGTATACTGTAAAGTAAACTGTACAAAAATGTTTGTGTACTGACATCGCTGAACATAGAAGAAAATTCAGTCAAACTTCCAAATTAAAATTCAAGGAATTTTTCATGTGCTAAATCAGATAAAAGTACTAGAAATTACAAAAAGGAACAGGAAATGTTTTATTAATGTTTTGCTTTTCTTTACCAATAACATTTTACTTGGTTTCTTTTTTCTTCTATCAAACATTATTCTGTATATATTCTTTTTCTTTGGTAGTTTTGTTGACAGCTTTTAAAATTAAAAAGGGAAATTTAATCTGGTCCTGTGAGTACTGGGAATTTTAAGTCACAGACTTTAATCTCAAAATATTTTATTTCTTCCAAATCATGTTTTTAATGAGCAAACCTATGACTTCTCCATAACAGAAAGAGCAGTGAAATAAGAGTGGAAGGAGAAAGCAGGCAGATGTTTAGGTCTTCTTCGCAGGCAGGTAAAAGAAGAGTTTTTGGCAGCATGAGGAGTATGAAAAAAATGTAGCTTTTTCTCCTGCTAATCTCAACATGTCTGTAGGAGCGCTGGCATTGCTTCCTGCCTCCGTGTGCCTGTTGTACGCTGGCCTTGAGCATCCCAAAATCTGCCTTTTTCCCTGCTCTGTGCCTTCCTCGGGCACCATGTTCATGTTTGGCCAGCTCTGTGCTATGTCACTGCCCTGCAGCTCCCGTGGAGGGGAGGTCTGTTTAGGACCAGCTGGTTAATGAATCTGGGTCCACGTGCATTTTTGCTGCTTTTACCTGCTGTGTTAAACAAGGTTGTAATACCAAAAGGATTCTGTAAGCCTCAGTTTTCTGCAAAAACCACACTAATCACTGACAGTTTGGAGGTCGTTACTTCTATCCTTCCCCGAGGTAATAAAATCTATCAAAATCTGTTGCTAATCCAGTGAGTTTTACATTAATTACACTGGAATAAACACTGGATTGATTGACTGCCCTTATTTATTTGATAATATGCAATGAGGGATGGGGTTACCATGTGGTAATGGGAACCTGTGGTATTATATGATTCATCGCATAGATGAGTTCCTTGATTTCCAGAATAAAAATAACCAGAAACCCCTCCCTGTACTCCCCACTTTAGGGTTTTGCTGCAACAAAACGTCCCTTGCAATGGCTTTGACTTCGGAGTCTTTCTCCCCAAGTTACAGTATATGCATTTATAGAGATAGCATACTTCACGTACAAGCAGGTTTATATTCTTCCTTTTGTCAACACAGAAGGAACATTGGGGAATTCAGTTTGTGTCCTATTTATTTTAAATCTTCAGTTGTAATTTTGCCTGCAGTTGTAGTACAGAAAGCTCTCCTGAAAGAGATAACAAGTGTGTTGAGTCAGATTTTAAAATAGCAAGAAACAAAATCCTATCTAAATGTCTCCTCTTTTTGGTTGAATCCTCTTTCCTTACAATCCTAGTCATCCTGCTTTATTTCAGATGCTAGTCAGACCGATAAACCTGCAAAAAGCAGAATTTCCTCCGTTTTCTTTGGAGGCACTGCAGAAGTCCAAATTGCTCCTATTCAGCTCTTTTGATCTCCAAACCACTCTTGGTGTTGGGAGGTTTCAGCAGTGCCTTCTGCACCATCTCTCTGTGTGACCAGCCAGAGAACTTCCTCCGTGATACAGTTTGCAAATTAAGTGGTAAGTTCAACTTAATAGCAAAGAGTAACCCAAGACCTTAAAAATACATTGCACTTGAATTTTTTAGTGTTTTAAAGGGAAGTTTTGGCACTAGGTTAGTTCAGTATTCATAAACTGAAGCTTGAGGTTTACTTATTATTTATTATGTACTTTCTTATTTATTGTCCTGTTCTATTTTTAGAAGAAACATTAAAAAAAAGCACTAAGTCAGCACCTGTCAAAAACATGTTAACTTGTTACAAGTAAATTTTCCCCTTCTAGAAACCTGCCCTTTACAAAAATTTTGGGAAAATACATATTCCTTGAAAACTGGCAAGTCTGGGCTCTCCTCAGCACTGGATGGGAGAACTGCAGTGGTGAAAATTCCTTTCCCTCCTCTATTCGAAGCAAATACTGTCCAGAGGAGCCCTTTATATCTTCTTGCTGCCAAAGAGAACCATAAATCGAGGCTTTCCTTGTAAGACTTGATCCCAATGGCCAGGACCAGTTACGGTGCCAGGTCTACATGATCACAAGGGGAAGCCTGATCTTGGGATGGAAAAGGCTTGAGTATTCCTGCCACCATTATTCCTTCTTCTGCCATCTAAGGTGGAGGCAAATAAGGCTCAAATCCTCACTATTTTTACTTTCTTCTCTGCACTCCTTGCAGCTCTCAGGAGCAGAGTTTAATGGCAATCTTTATAACTCTTGTCAAAACTCATAATTTTAAAACAATCAGAGGAGAAATATCAGGGGAATATATGTCTGGCATGGGGCAGTTTTATTTCCTAGCTAGAAGGAGAATCCAGGACATTTAAAAATATAAACCAATTTCTACTGGTTGTTTTTCACTTTAAGACAGTAAGGCAGCTTGTAAAGCCCATCAAATGCCCGATGTGAGCTCTAATGAGTTTTAACCTTGCTTTTTGCACAAAAAGCTTTGCAGACTTCCTGTGCTCATTGAAAAATGAGGTATTTACTGATGCACAGATTGTTTCAAAACCACTCTATAAAATCCCTATGGACACAAGCACTGCTAATATTAATGCGCTAGCATTTGAATCTTCCTAGCAATGCAGTTTTTCGTTCAATTTTTGGCTTCCTACTATATTCAAAAGGTGAGTTAATCTGTGACTGCATCAACATGAGGCTACCATCACGAGCATATTGGTTTTTCTTAGTGGCGCACAGTTTTCCAATGTCCTCTTAGCATCCAGATGAGAGGGAATTGCTTTATTCTCCTTGATCAGGTATTCCAGAAAGACAGACAGACCCAAGCCCAATGTCGTGTGTTTAAAATGCTGACAGACTGATTTAGTACTTACTGACAACTTGGGTACACACTATAATCTTGTTTCGAGATGCCGCCTAGAACAGCGCTGTCGAAAGAGCATTCAGAAAGTCACTCTTCCAGCAGAGTGACAAACTAACATACAGTATTATGATAAGGTTCTTTGTAAAGAACTGAATGCAGGAGGTGTCACCATAAAACTGTGTCCGTGTCCTTTTTTGATTTTGTAGGTAATGGTTATACGGTTTTACATAGCATTGGTAAATAAGATGCAATAATGAACGTTGTATGTAAGGTAGAAACATCCCCAACATATATAGAAAAAGATGTTGCCTGTTCCCAGGAATCTGGTTTAAAGAGGAAAGCCAACTTTCCTCCTGCTGGAGGCAAACACTCTCCACGTGGTACATAGATGCAGAAGTGGGTTGTCTGGGGACAGATAAAACCAGCCTAGAAGGAAGGTAAATCCCAGTTGGGGATGGAGAGAGATGCTAGGGGAGCACTTGGACTGTGTGTGTGTTCATATCTATGTGTGTTAAGGTGGTTATGAATAAATACGGATTCTGTTTTGCTTTCTGGATAAATTACTTCCTCGGAGCAAGAGGGGATCTTCCTGCAGCTGAAGGTCACTTGTGGAGGTTGGCTTGGGCCAAATCATGGCATGGATTTAGGTTGTGATGGAAAGAAAAAAAGAGCATTTATCTCAAACAAATGCCTTTAATTCCCTTTTATGTTGAGAGATGCTTTTAACACTTGTAGATTATAATCATTCAAATCGGTACCTGATGAGATGATTCCTCTCTTTGACAAGCATGAGGAGCTTTGCCCCATCTGTTTTTCTCTACTGCAGCCCTGATAACGACCATTTCTAGATTGCAAAGTGCTCCTAATTAACTCATATCTCAAATATGACAGACCAGTTCACTTTGGTTTTAAGCCATACTATCTTTCAGTATGCCAGCATTATTTACATAGCTTTAATGGTAGATTTAAGTACCAGCATAGTAGAATGCAAATTATTTTTTTCTTAGATATATTGTCGTGAACCCCTCATTCCCTGCAGGACTTCCTGCATTTTGGCCATCTGGCCATTTGTCTTCATCTTCACCTGTGCTAAATTAGAGATGGAGAAGAGGAGCAAACACCTGGACCGAGCAATACTGATCAGAATTTTTATAGTGTCCAGATAGGCCAGTGGCAAACTGAGCCCTGCTATATGCATCCTTACTTGGCTGTTACACATATATGAGCAAGTTTTAGGTAGTCTTAGCAAGCTTCTCCCCTCTTCAACCTGTTGCCCATCTATTTTGGGTGCACCAATACAAGCCATCCAGCCATGACCTCTGTCTTTTACTTGAATTAATACAGAGGCAGGCTATGCAAAGAGATGTGGAAATATCAGCACACAATTTGAAAATTTAGGTCAGCTCAGGCTGGATCCTTGGTGATTCGTACATGTTTTTTGTTTTCTGTGTGCTTACGTAGGTATCACTGACCAAACTAGGAAAGGTTGCTGTGCAGGAATAAATAAAACTCACAGCCCGCTCTTTCTGCAGCCTGGGCTATGTCATTAAGAAAATAAGCAGGAATTGGACACGCTTCCTCAGCAGGTGTTGCTCTGAGTGTCCACGGGACAGACTTTCCCCACTAAAACTAGGCTGGGATGTTGTTCCCTCTAAGACCCAGACTTCTGCCTGGTTGGGACCTGGTTGGGTCTGCTTGCAGGAGGAGTGGGAGAACCAAATTCAGACTCGATTGACTGTTGTATTAACTAATTCATCTTAGATGCTATAATGCTGTGCCTTGGCAGGGCGATTTAGTCCTGCGCTCGCTGGGGCTGCTCTCCGTGTCTCCAGCTGTCACAAATCCATTCTCAGGCTCATCTGTTTGATGCTCAGTGTTACGACAGAGAAGCAGAGCGCTGTGCTGTATGATCAGAAATCTAGCACTTTGCCCCCAGTTCTGTATACCTACGTTGCATTAATAATTGAACATAACTTAAAATAACGCATGGGACAAACCCCTAGAGAACTGCGTGTGGTGCAGCTTTTTCCTGGGCTGGCTCCTGCAGTGGTGTAAAGGAGCTGGTTTGCCCGGGGCCATTACACCATCACGGTTTCTGGTGATGAGCACCAGCAGTAGGACACCCCTTGCCGCGCGACTCACGGGCTGGGAACGGGGCGAAGCACCCCCCACCTCCTGGTAACCCTGCTTCAGCTCCCGTGGACATAGCATTTACCCGCTGTTCAGAGGGCCCGAGGAGGTTTAATTTAGTAATTATTGTAATTTGGGGCCTTAAGTTGTGTAATCCTCTATTAATATAAAGCGTTTTAATAAAATTCCGATGTTTGAACTTCATAAATGCTAATGTATAAATACCAATTAGAAGAACAAGTATAGCATTAAAAATGTCTTCAGCTGGGAAAAGAAAGTAGCTCTCTAATCTACTTTTCTGCCTTTAATACCGGTACCAGTGATCACTTTTTTACTTACAAATTCTTCACGTTAAATATTTTAATTACTGAAACACTCTGTTATTTTTCCTTGTGAGAGTGAGAGATTTTTTTTTTCCCAGTCAGCAAGAAATGAGAGCTATATGTTGTTTATTCAAAGAAGTATAGAGAGTAAAGAGACCGGAAGAAAAATCAAGACCACGATAACCAGTAAGAAAGTCAGTTATGAGGCTTACTGTTACCAATAAAATTTTACCTCCTATATAAAAGTGCATGTGTGTGTCTTGGGTCAAATCCAACATACTCTTTGCACTTTATTAGTTCCTTTGATGTGAAGGGACTTACTCTAGCAGTTGAAAATAAGGTAAGAATTATAATTTATTGTTTCTAGAAGCTCCATCAATTCTGTATTTCCTTGGGCAAGTTTGATACTTTGAGACAACTGGAAGCCAAATAAGCCACCTGTATTTTCAGCGCCGGCCAATCTGAGTCTATAACCTGGACAAACTATATCCAAGGGCTCCTGTTGAATATCTGTTCTGCTCTGTTACTATTTACCTCTGACTACTTGTAATATTATAGATTTATTCTGGATGTGAGTGCAAGTTGCAAGACAAGATATTGATTCAGAATACCTGGTAATAGAACAGTAATTGCTTTGCTTTAAAATTAAGTGACCATACTCATTTTAGAATCTATAGTATTTCATCATTTCTAGTAGTATCTCATGATATGAAATAGTAGAGACTCCACACCCAATTACCCTCACAGAAACAATAGTTCATGTTGTATTTCACAAACAAATGACAATCAGGAAAGCTCTGCTTACTTACCAGAATTGCATCTGATTTGAACAAATGTTCCCTTTCCAGGGGGGATGGAGCAAAATAAGATGTACCTTTCAAATTATTTGTAGATACTTAGATATACTAACAGAAACTATTTTTACTTTTTTTCATATAAGCATGCTTCAGTTTTATGCTAAATTAATAAAGTAACTTGGAATTAGATATACTCTATAGTTTTTTATGATTACAAATGCAATACAAAAGCAATAGTCTTCAGTAAATAAGAGGTTTTTTCTCTCCATTACCATATTTAACAAGTAGAGAAAAAAAGAAGCACTGCTTTCAGTGCTGACTTGACTATGTTATGCTGGAAGTGGGGTCTGATGCTTTTTTCTGCTTTCAAAGATTAAATTCCCTGTGGCACATAAACTGTATATTTGCTGAATTGTGAACTAATTTGCATTTTAAAAAACATCTGTTTATGAATATCTTTGTGATAATAATTACTATTTACAAAGTTTTAATCAGGAGAATGAAATTTAAAATGAAGAATACTGGAGGGAACAGATTTTTACCTTCTGGTCACTATTACCACAATATATTCTTCTACAGCCTGGCAGTTCATTTCCCTCCCCCCTCTCCCCCCTTATTTTATCACTATTTTAAGTCCATTTCCTTTCTCATTTGTATGTTTTTTCACCTCTTACCAGGGATATGAAAAAAACAAGAATGAAACTGTTTTACTTAGTTAATCTTTTTGAAAGCAAAACCTCCTCAGTAAATCCTTCCTCTCATCCCCTCTCAAACAAGGCCTTGTTTACTAAGTCTTTCATAAATTTGGGGGAACACAGGAACCTGGTGTGAGTGCTAGACACAACATAGGCATGTACTGAGTAAGAAATTGCCACCAATAATGTAGCAGTTTACAATAAATTTGGTCAGAATCCTACTGGCTGGTTCAGAACCTCTAGATGAGAAAAAACCACATCCAATGGCCAGAAAGAGCTTCAGAAAAACCTAATAATTGGGCTTGTCATTCAAAGGAAAAAACAATAACTAAGCAGCGTTAAGTGTTTTTCTTCTCCATCTCCTCAGCAGAGCAGAGGAGGACTTTACAAAAGATGCCCTGAGCCAACTGTACACGAACAAGTAGAAAATCTCATTAGGTTTTAACACCTTGAAGGAGCTGCACTTTTTACAGTACAACCATTTTCTTTTCAGACCCTCTAGCATCTTAATCAATTAAGCACCACAGTCCTGACACTGATTCATACAAAGGTTACTTTAATACAAAGGTTACTTTAAAGTGTTTTTGCAGTGCAGAAAACATATCTTTAAAGTTGATGTAAAGGGATTTTTGTCTACATGAGAATTAGTCCCACTCTTACCCGATGACACTTCCTTGATCTGATGCACATTTTAAAGTTCTGCAGACCCTGGACTTAAGATTTATGGAAGTGACAGTAAAGAAACACAAAAGGAAAAGTCTTTGGCATTTTTATCCCTGGTGGGAGGAAAGATGTCTTTCTATTAATCTTCCTTTCACCCCCACTAAGTTTTCTAATACTGGCTAATTAGCATAAGGTAAAATATGGTTGTGAATCAAGCAGCTGGAAATATAGTATGTTGCTTAGCTGAAAAAAATGTGCTACTGCTCTGTCCTTGTTGCCAAAAAAAAAAAAAAAAGGTGGTCTGTTCAAGTTGGCTAATTCAAGATAAGATGGGTGACTTGAATAGAAAGTTTACAGAATGTTCTAGAAAAGACAGATGAGGTCAAATCTCTGTTCTCTTCTTTTTACACAAAGGCAAGTGTGATAATCCTCATCTCTGCTTTTGTACGTTGTTATAACTCATCCAAGTGAGTACCACTGCTGCAGAAACCTCTCCATTCATCTTAATTAAGACATCCTGCACAAAACGTCTTTAGGTGGACCAAAGCATAGCATCTATTCATGATGGTCTCTATAACTCTATTATGTAACTTGAATCATTTAGCTAACAATTAATTTGGAGTAAACTCTTGAGAAAGACAAGCCCTTTATGGTTGTCATGAAGGTCATGGTGCTGTACTCCCGAGCTATTACGTTACCATAGGATTTTGGCTAAACATAAATAACCAAATGTCATGGGTTTGGGCCAGATCAGCCCAAGCAAGCCAAGCGACAGATGTTCCCTCTCTCCTGCCGAGCAGGAGAGAGAGAAGAAGAGAGATTAGTTTAGTAAGAACTAAACTACTTTAATGAAATATAAAGAATAAAATAACAAAAAGAAAAATAATGAAATATATACAAAACCGTATCAAGCTCCCAGGATGACAATCACGTCACCGGCAGGCACTGGGGAAGTCCCAGACTGGACTCAGCGATGGAAGGGAACTGGATCCAGGAACACATGGATCAGGATCAAAGGCAGACGAACCGACGGAGTCCTCCTCGGACGCCGGCCATTGAAGAAGGAAAGCAAGAGTCCCAGCAAGAGCAAAAGCCCAAGCAAGTCGGAGAAGAAGGTGAAGCCGTAAAACGGGAAATGGATAAAACTGGAACAACTGAAACAACAGATGCTAACCCTCTGATCCCTCAGCTTTTATACTGAGCATGATGCAGATGGGATGGAATACACTGTTTGGTCAGTTTTGGGTCACCTGTCCTATCTGCTCCTCCCCACAGATGGGACCCCTCTATGCTTCTCTGCTTCCAACCCTCCAACGGGCAAATAACAAGGTTGGCTGGCCTTGGTCGTTATCGCAATAAGTCTAATCAAGGGCCTCTCTGCATACCGTGCCTTGGCATCAGCTATAAACATGGGTCTTATCACTTTGAAAAAGAGCAGTTTTCTGCACAATATGCTGTTAATTTCAGCAGTTAGAAGAGGCCTAGTTAGAAAGCAGAGTTACTGAACAAAATTGGCCCTGTTTTACCTCAAACCAGGACACCAAAAAAGAGTAAAGCTTCTGCAGTGTTTATTTTTTATTATACTGTATGGTTTTTATACAATACTTGTCATAATAGTTGTTGAATACCCTTTGGTAGTTCATTGAGCAACATTAACATCAAAATTGTGTGATTTTTCTTTTTCTTAGGGTCAGAGCAGTACGTGAAATGCTTTGCTTTCTTTATAGATGTTCATGTTTCTCAGCTTCTAGAAAAAGTGGGGTTCAAAGAGATATTCCAATCAGAGCAGAACGAAAGAGTTTTGATTTGCCTTTCCACATGTGATAATTTACTTCAAGATTGTGGACTTTGGCCCCAGGAGCGTTCCAATTTAAAAAGTAATTCAGAATTAGAGGTGATCAAGAGCTTCCTTCCACAATGATTATATCGTGGGAAATGTAGGTCCCAGATTTCTTTTTTTTCCCAACGAGGAAATTTGACTAGCATTGAAAAATTTCACCTGCTTCATAAAGCTAAAGCATTTTGGGTTTTGTTGATCATGCATTTTTTTGTATCCACCTGGGTGCTGGGGGAATATAACATGGGAATTAAAATTGAAAGGAATACCTTTATTCCTTTTTCTTCTTCAGTGGACCAAAATCTTAACACAAACTTTTAAAACTCTGTCCGCTGGCTTCCGGCGGCACAGGCTCTTTTCTGACCGGTGCAGAGTGCTCTGGGGTGCAGCAGAATGAAGGCGGGCGGGAGTTCCCCCACAGCCACTGTCCTCTGGCACTGAAGGGTGTCAGTGCCTGAATGGTGCTTTGGAAGGGAATGAACAATTTAAAAATTCCCAAACTTAAATTTCTCCAGAAACTCTCCAGAAAATGTTGATTCTTTCAGTCTTTATTCCTAATTTAAGAAAGAAATATCAAAATATTGGCATTTTTGTCGGAAATTAGGAATTTGTGATTTTGCATAGCTCCCAGGGCGAGGAATAGCAGTCTCACCGTAACCCCTGCTATGAGAGGGGTCATTACTCGTAGCTGTTGTCTCCCAACCACTTTACAGGCTACGCCATTTGTCTGCAGAAAAGAATTACTTGAAATACTCAGCAGCATTACCACTCCCGTATTTCCTCTTCCTTGTATTCTGTGGTTTTTGGTGTGAGCATCACTAAGTTGCCTGCCTTCCTTTTTTTCCTTTTTTTTCTGGTTACTGCAGCTGTGATAGCAGAAAGCCCCAGGCTAAGCACTGCTAACAGCAAGCACACTTTTAAGGCCACTGCAGGAGTAGACAAGTACCCCACACGGCACGTCTATATGTTATCTCCTCCTCAGACTTTTTGTTGTTCGTTCTGCTTCTTCTGGAGCAGAGTTGCGCTCTTGGCAGCCTTCCTCTGCAATCTAACACACCATTTTTCAGCTCTTCTTGTCCTGAGACAACGGGGAGCCCAGTCAGCTCTAGTGGAATCAAGCATTTCTGGAGAAAGAAAGAAACCCCCTGACAATAGAAAGAAGATCTAGCGGGAGAAATAATTTGAGATAGTGGTGGAAAAGGAGGAGGCGCACGAAGAGAAGAGATAAAGGCAGAAGAAGAGACAGGATGAAAAGCAAGAGCAGAACTGTCGGGGAGACAACAAGGGAAATACTACAACAGTACAAAGAGCTTAGAGACTCTAAAAAAACTTTAAGAGCATTGTTACATTCAGAAATCAACTTTTCTTTACCTGTGTGTAAAACAGTATGTCCAAACTTAGTTTTAGCATCTACATAGTGCAAAGCAACCACCTTATCCATTACTTTAATGCAAAGTGTCAAGGTTGACAGTGAGACTTTACAATGGCAGGTGCCTTGTCTCCTTTGGGGGAAAAAAGACCACGTTTTCCTTCGCTAGGTCTGCACTTGCATCCTGAAGGCACTCTACGCCTTGCAGAAATAATGCAGAACCAGATGTATAAGCTCTGTCACACACGACCTGCAGTCAATTCCTGCCCGCTCACATTTGCCCATGAAAAGATTAATATTCCTTTGAAAGCAACAAGCAGATTGGGTATCTGCCTTTTCGTATTACCTTTAAGATTAAGATAATAAGTGGTGTTTTATTTTTTGTCTTTTAAGGTGACATTTAACTTTCCCAAGCAGCTGATTACACATTAGGAATGGGAGGATAGGAAGGTGATTTTTGTCTTATCTCTCTGATTTATTGTGGAACTCTCAAACCATTGGATTCAGCCACCTGAAACCCTCACTCATCTCACCAGCACTAAAGAGAAAAGTGCTTCTGGTTTTGATTTATTCTAGAAATAAGTATTTTTTTATTATGAAGCACAAATTTCACATAATGGCTTTCAGATCCCGAAGGAGAAGCTTTTCCAGCCTGATTCACATATTGATAATGTAATACAATACATTTTCCCTTCTAGCTTTGAAGTGCAGGTCTCAAAAGCTCAGCTTAAAAAATCTGCCTGAAACTTGTGAGTTACTCTATGGAGGCGACTTGTGTGAGGTGCTGAGAGACGCCCACAGACCACCCTGTTGGTATGGGATGGAAACCAGCACCTCCCCATCAGCAACGCTGAAAAAGAGCAGAGCTAATACTTAGTTTTATAAATGTTTGCTTCCTTTTTTGAGCAGCTTTGCTTTATATCTGCTTACCTGAGGTGACTGGCGTGGCACTCTGTGATTCATCACATTATGACACGATGAGAAAAACACTGCAAAGATGCAATATTGTGATCAGAATAAGATGGGCCTTTTTGGCATGAAGAACATTTAAGGACATAGACTATAGATGCAAATGCACATAACTCCTATTGGGACTAAATGTCACCTCTGTTCGGAAAAGAAGTGGAGAATGTGAGAGCTTTGAATTGTCTGTGAAGAAACACGACAAGATTTACTAGGATCTGCTGACTGATCTGATCTGATCCTTCCCCCTAGATAATTCAGCACACCTTCATCTTTGCAAAAACATTTGAATTCTGCAGCGTGTGCTCAACAGGATCCTGGGGCACCTCTCTGCAGGTGGTGTGGCTTCTCCGCATCCGCATTCCTGTCCCTCCACTCTCCCTGCCTGCCCTGCGGCTCTGGGAATGGCCTCCTTCATCAGTCTCTCACATGGTCACCGGTGGGGCTGGAAAGTTGAGTTTGCAAGACGAGGTCAGGACCAGCGAGGTACCTGGTGGGACTCAGGAGAGGGCTGAAGGAAGGAGGGGTCTCCCCGGGATCTGGGGAGCACCGCTGGAGCCACAGCGCCACAGGCCATCCCTGCAGCCCAGGACATGGCTACGTGGTTGGCATCCCTGGCATCCATTGTATTAGCTGGAAAGCCATTTGGAAAAGCAGAGGTTTTCAGCAGCATTAACTTGCTTTGCTTTCACTGGAGTTACTAGAAAGGAGAGCTAAGAAGCTGGCGAACCTTCAAGATATTCCAGGAAATAGAGTACACTTCTAATTCATACCATTTAAGCATCTGAGAAGCTTAAAAGCATGATAATAGCACCTCCATCCCCAATGCAGCCATTTTGCAGGCCTTTTGGAGATAGAAGATGGTTTTAACCCCAGCTTCTGCTGTAAGTTTGCAATCATCTTTTTGCTGAATGTTCTCTAAATACATGCTTATACTTTGCTGGCGTGGGGCATGTTTAAAAGCCCACTAAGCTACCAGCATTGCTGATCTTTCTTCTATCAGGCATTTTTATTAGATCCCATGTAAAGACTCCCTCTAGTAAGCATGTTTTCAAGAATATATTTGGGAAAGAGGTAAAAACAGATTGGAATATGTCTGTGAAGAAATTCTTTCTGCAATATTCGCCCAGGCTGGTGGCCAGGAGGAGCAAGACTGGCCAGGGAGGTGTGAGAACAGAAATTCCACTTCTGCTGGTGAATGACCCTCAGTGTAAAGCACCTGGGACAGTTTTTAAATCAGCTAAAAGGCTATATAAGAAATAGAAACATTTCTGAAAGTTAACCCAAACTGGGATTCGTTTCAGTAGTGAGGAGAGTCAAAATATTTGGATTTTTTTTTTTTTTTGTATTTCAACACTTATGCTGTTCTTATTGTGCCATTATAATGGGATAATGGCAAGGGGTGAGCTCTAGGCACTAACAGAGTCTTTGCTCCAGTAAATGCCACACAAACTTCCCCCAATGACTAATTATCAGCCCTGCCTGATGGCCTGACCAGGGAGCTGGTTAAAAACCATGTCCTGTAACGCAGATTTGCTAACATTGCCCACAAAAATGAAGTGTCTCACAGTGCTATCTGAGAGCAAAGTTTTCCTGTTATCTCCGCTCCTACTTAAGTGAAAGAGCATCCAGTAAAGTGGCGCTGCAGCACTGGCTCCTGCTGGGGTCTACAGACCTTGTACTGCTGGAGGAGGCAGCAGTACAGTACCCCTACAGACCCCTTCTTTTGTGTCACCCACTGCTATCATGGCAAATCCCTACCATGCAGGGAGGCAAGCGCCTGCTTTTGGGCCGTTTGCTGGGTGGGAGATCCTGTGAGGAGGAGCTGAGCTGCCCTCCCCATGTTATTTCTGCCCAGGCAGCTGAGTACCTGCCTGAATGCTCAGCACACCTGAATACTTCTCTCTCCCTTCCTTATATTTATTTCTGCTCTTTACTGGAGCTATTAGAGGCATCAGGGCTTTAACAGTCCCCAAAGTGCATCTCCTGAAGTAGAGGTGCTCTGGACGGGGATGCTGTGAAGCAGTGTAGACAGCTGCTTGGGGAATACGCTGAGGGCGGGAGCTGGTGGAAGTGGTTAATGTGAGCCATTTCAAAGTAAGTTGATGCTGAAGTTGCACTTGATGAATTGCAAGAGGTGTATAGTAGTTAGCGATGTTATAGCCGTGGCCACTGGAAAAGTCAGCGTTTCTTAACACATACCACATACTGGTACCAGAGATAACACTAGCGTTTCCTATTGCATGGGCGGGGAATCCTGATATCTCACAGGCAACCCCATCCCTGGAGTTAGAAGAGTAAATGCAGGGTGATAACGCTTGGTAAGGGCTAGCTTGCTAATCAGACACACAGAAACCAAATGCTGTTCTTAGTCCATACAGCAAGTCGCTGACATTACAAGGAAAGGAGTTCAAGGAAGAAAATAAGGTTAATAAGCTTAATTTGTCTTTTAAGAACAGCAGTCTTCAGAATTAACTTTCAAAATGGGACTATGGCCTACACAATGGTTTCTGAATGCTACTCCCTCACAATAAATGCAGAAGTAGTACAATAGCCACACTACGAGACACCCATTTTACATTCAGTCTCTCTGGATTTAGCATTTCAATATAAAACGTTACTAATCATAGTGTCAGAGCTGTAGTACCTTGTGCCTCTAGAGATTTTGCAGAAGGAAGGTTTCTATGGCTGCCAAGGCTGTCATGGAAATGGGATGGAGCATCTCTCCTCTGCAGTGGCCCCTGGCCAGACCAGGGTCTTTTCCAGAGTGCAAGATTCTCTGCGATCAAAGGGACCACAACACAGTGCTGTTTCCCTCGTGTTTTTGCTTGGCAGGAAGTAGGACCGGGTCCCAGCCCCAGAAAGGTAGACAAATCAACTGAACTTCCCAAGAATTTCAAGATGCTCTATGATTCTAGTTCTAAACAGATTGAAAGAGAGCACTGCAGAAATTATCCCGGAGGGCAGGTCCTGACTACAGCACCATGCATGGGAGTACTCCGCAAAGCCGAACCTACTATCCTGGGACTGGTCAACATCTGGCCCTTTTTCTAATCTTGTGCCTCATTTTATTAGAAAGAGACACTGTTTCTTTCCAGTATTGACTCAGGGAGAAAAAGAGAGGTTGAGGAAGAAGATAAGCATGTGCAAAAGGTACACTGTTTGACTTTACGCTGGTTTCAGTGAGAAGAACACAAAAGGGGAAACCATGCTCCTGTTTGGCTATTTTGGCTGCAAACTTGGGGTCAGCTTTACTATGTGTGCGCCACTTCTGGCCACCTGTATGGCGAAACTCAACTCTACACCGTGTGCGCAGCAAATCCAGGCTGCTCCTACTGCACGTGTAAACCAGTGGTCTTTACAGCAGGAATAACAGATATGGTACCACGTATGTTGTCATCACAGCACTGTGTCAGAGCTCTTTCCAAATAGGTGACAGCAGCACCCATCCCTGCAGCCCCTTCATTCCAATTATTCTGATGAAACGTTAAGGAAATTCTGCTCTGGAAGTCTGATGTTTTGCTTACAGAAATGGTGACGTTCTAAATAAAAATAGTTTGAGATCCTGCCAATGTGAAAACTATTACAAAACAAAAAGCTATTTTGCATCAAAAACAGTTGCTTATTGTTCTGGAGAAATACTCAAAACATTCTATCTTGAGCTTTCTTGTGTGAAAATCAGGAAAAAACCCAATGTTGTGTTTCATCTAGCTTCAATCCTACCTTCTGGGCCAGCTGGCAACCCTGGAATTTGCAGATTGTAGTTGCTTCTTTAATTGTTTTCCAATTATTTGTTTTAAGATTTTTAAACATAATCCCAGGCCGTTCAATTAACATCAGTTCACAGTGCACACACTCTACCATCCATCTGCTCAAGTTGTCTTTAACTGACACCGTCTTGTATCTGGTGTTCGTAACTATCAAACATATCTCCAGCATAATCCACCTTCTGTTCCCAGCTAGAAAACAGATTTTGCCATTTTTTATTCTAACACCTGTGCAGGTATCAACATTTTTCCACTGGAGATTTGTCATTGGTGAATGTACACGTTGGGACCTGAGGTTACGTTAATACATTCACAGAAAAAGCAAACCATCGTACATTTTAAGGCCGGAAAGGATTATTGTCTGCTCTGGCCTCTTCTGCAACACAGACCATAAAATTTCCTTCCTGATGCTGGTTTAATAAGAATACTTGAACCAAAGTCTGTCTGTTACAAAAAAAAAGTTTCTGCTTAACATTTAACCGGTAATAAATCCATATAGTTATCCTAGGTATTAGCTACTCTTGCTGACAAAAATTTGCATCTTATTTCTCAATCTGAAAATGTTGGATTTTCATTAGAAACATTTTTCTTTGTTTAGAATGGAAACCTTTCCCATCCATCTGCTGGCTCTTGCATACGTTCTTAAAACCTGAGCTTGTCACATTTAAACCACCTCTTTGGATAAATAGATTCACACACCCCCCTTTTTTTTTTTTTTAATCATAAAGCATATTCCTAGCCCCTTCATTATTCTTGAAGCTATAAAGCCTTAGTTAATCACACTTTTTTCTAAAACGTGGCCATAGAAAGAAGACAGTATACTTGCTATTGTGTGCCAGCAATTGTGAACGTAAAATAATATAGCCTCCCTAGTCTGACCTTAATCTCGAGAAAAAGCAAGCTATCGTTCCCTATTCATCTTCTTTGTGCTGTGCTATGGTTTTATAATCTTTTATTCTGCACCCGCCAGTAGCTCCTTTCCCAGGAAGAAGCTCCTTCTCCCCCAGAAGGCACCATGGATCTCCCTACACAGTAGCTTTCTTGCCCTTCTTTGTGTTTGCTGTAACTGTACTGCTTTGCTCCAGGTTCTCGTGATATGGATATGGGGCACCTTGGGAACTTTTTCGACACATCGAAAAACCACAAAACCCAAACAAGCCAGGAGGAAGTAATTGTTTTCACAAAGCTTAATTAAACTGTGGAACCCATTGCTAACAGATATTGTGGATGCCGAAAGCTTAATGAGTTCCAGATTGAATAGATGCTCACTGTTGGGGGAGGGAATTCAACCAGGGCTATCAAACACTGGGACCTTCTGATTCAGGGTGTCACCCACCCCCAGATTATCTAAAGCTGAGGTCATTCATTAGGAAAGGGTCAATACCTGTGTCTCCTCCTTATAGGCATGCTCTTAAGTGCCTGCAGGTGTCCTTTGTTGGGCGTAGGGAGGTGCCCTGGGCAGGCAGTGCAGGAAGCTGGGTGGTGCTGGTGGTGTGTTGGGGTTGGCTGCTGTCCTTGAGGAGTGCCCTGCTGTCAAAGGATGGGCGGAATGCTAGCTATAGGGATGTGAAAGCTTTGAGAACTTTTGGCTTTCCTTTCATGAGAATTTATTGATCATCCTTCTGTGTTTGAAGTGCTGTTCTTCAGAGCAGGCTGCAAAAGGCATGATAAGATTTCCTACTTCAAGCCCATGCCCTGCAGCACCTTTCCCGGGCCAGAGTGATTCTTTTCTTCCCCTTTTTGTTGTTGTTATACTTAAGTTAGAGGAGGTTTGAAAGAAAACTATATTGCAATATGGTTATTTCTTATGATATACTAGTTTAAGCAGCCTGTGTCCCTGATACTCTTGTATTACCCTAGATGGGAATTGGGGTGCTGTTTGTGTGTGTGTGTGTTAAGCGGGTAGTTTATGCTTGAGAGTCTTAAGAGCTCTTTTACATCTAGTTGTCTGTGGACTTTTCCTATTTCATTAACACTGCAGATGATTTCCTGTCTCTATAACTTTAAAGAATTCATAAAACAGAGTATTATAGTGTCATTTTGGTTGTAGCATAGATTAATTTGATATTTGTAAGGTAGTCACTTTACATGTGGTCTTAGTCTGATGGAAATAGTTTTCATGTGCTCTTGTGGCCAAGAAGGCCAATGGCATCCTGGGGTGCATCAAGAAGAACGTGGCCAGCAGGTGGAGGGAGGTCATCTTCCCTCTTTACTCTGCCCTGGGGAGGGGCATCTGGAGTGCTATGTCCAGTGCTGGGATCCCTGGTTCAAGAAGGACAGGGAACTGCTGGAGAGGGGACAGAGAAGGGCTATAAAGATGATTAGGGGGCTGGAACGTCTTTCTTATGAGGAAAAGCTGAGGGATTTGGGTCTTGTTAGTCTGGAGAAGAGAAGGCTGAGGGGGGATCTCATATATGTCTACAAATACTTAAAGGGATGGGCACAAACTTGAATATAGGAATTTCCACCTAAATATGAGGAGGAACTTTTTTCCTTTGAGGGTGGCAGAGCACTGAACAGGCTGCCCAGAGAGGTCGTGGAGTCTCCAACTTCGGAGAAGTTCAAAACCCGACTGGACACCATCCTGTGCCACCTGCTGTAGGTGACCCTGCTCTGGCAGGGGGTTGGACTAGGTGATCTCCAGAGGGCCCTTCCAATCCCTAACATTCTGTGATGTAATGAATCACTTGGGTTCCTCCAAAATTCTAATTTTCTAATGTTGCTGGAAGTGCTAGTGTGTAAAATACAGTATTCCTCCTTTGCTAATCTCTTTAATTTTGCCAAATAACGTAGTCCTGCATCTCACACATACACAAGATATTTTTTTAAGTCACTGCCCTTCCCAGTAGTGATGTACAGAACGGGCTTACTGGGCATGTACACAACTCTAACTCTTCCTTACTCTCTTTTTCATCCACTCCCTCTATTTTTGCCCTTTGGGAAGTACACAGGGACTGACATGTGGCTCCTGCTGGTCCTGCCTAGTGGATAGCAGTGGTCTTGCTGTCGCTGCTGCTCTTCGTCTTTAGGATCATTAGTTATGAAGTAGGACCCTGCTATATATTCAAAAGTAAAGCTACGCTGAAGTCTGCACTGGTAATTAGAATTACACTGCAGAACTCTTAAAATGAGTCTGTGAAGTCAAACAGAAACTAGGTGTAGGATTAAACTGGATTTTTGTATGCATTTGTTATGCTACAGACCTAATGTCATCCTTTTACGTTAGTCTTGCACGTGTCAAAGATTTGTATGAGATTATAAAATTTTTGTACATTTTACAGTTGGCATATAGAAAGGGACAGAGAAGCGGAGCAAGGCAAGGAAAAGCAGCAGGTTGTGGGGGGAAAAGAGTGGGCTATGACTAGGATATTAGATATGAATTTGAGATTAGGTTTATTTGCAGAGGGCTCCGACTATATTTGCTGCTGATCCTGGTGTTATGGCGAGTTTGTGGGAAGCTCGTGCCTTCAATCTCTATCCTGTGCAGCTGTGGGATGTGCTGTGGTGCCCACCAGTGTCCCAAGCTTGTATTTTCAGCCCTGAGCTTGGCAGGGATGTGGCCAGTGCTGACACAGAAATCCAAGGGGTGTTACTTTGGCATGTTAAAGTACATTCTGGGTACTAAACCAAAGCCTAAATTATTTAATAATTTTTTTCTGTCTCATATTTATACGTGCAGTTTTTTAATGTAGCTGCTATCTATTTATTTTATCTCCTATAATTGAAATTAGCCAACAGCACAGGGAGCTCCATATTGCTCCTGTACTTGAGCTAAGACACGCTGCTGTGTTTAGGCTGTGTATGTTATTATCTGAAAGCATTCCCATTTTTCAACGCCTCAAAACCACAGGGTCCAGTTCCGCAAACCTTAAGCCACATGAGCGATCCCTTGTCCACTGAAATCAATGGAATCCCTTGTGTGAATAAGGATTATGCCAGTGAATAAAGGGTTTTCAGATCGGGGCCCTAACCCTTTTTTAATTAACCTTCTAAGAAAGAATTTATACAGGAAAACTCTGGCTCAGTGGTGAGCGGTCAATAAACCGTGTCTTTGTAATTCCTTCCTTCCTTTATGGGCCCTTTGTGTGAGGCTTAAGTGAAATGGATCTCACTGTCTATATCCTTTCCTTACTTCTCTCCTGCCTGAGCTAATCACTTTATAAATGTCATAGTTTCTCTCTATTGTTCCCTTTTTGGGCATATTTGCTCTTGTCTCATTCAGTGACTGCTAGCTTAGCTATGTATTTTTATGTTAGAAAAAAAGAAGTAGACAAAATGGACTGAAATGTCAGGAAGAGAGATTCCATTTTATTTTAACCTCTGGGAATCAAAATGCTAATTTTTATATGAAAAATCCGGCAAGTCAGTTTTTGCTATATGGAAATTTCTGTTTCCTGTATTTCAATATTACAGAAGACCTGTCCTAAATATAAAGTTCTAGGATTCGGAGGTTTATCTTTAAAATAATCTCTTCTAATTTTCCATCTTCAGGTTTACTTAGATGCCTTAAAATGTCACAGTTATTGTTTGCCATTACAGGTTAACCATGGTGGCCCAGAAGCAAGATCAGCAAATGACAGAAAATAGAATAATACTAAGATGTGCTTTTTTAGCTAAAGTGTTTTCTGATAACATTGCAGACTGGAGAATCGGAAGTGGTAGGAAATGATGGCAATAGAGAAAACAAAGATCTTCATTGCAATCCACAGACAAGTGCAAATTTTGCTGCAATCTGCAGGACGTAAGGGATTTCTAATCATTGCAAATGGTATAGCTCTGTTTTCTCAGTGCTGAGGTGAAGCTGGAGGATAGGTAAAATGTTCTGTGTTCGCTGGTTGACAGAAGTATTCTGTTTTTTCTGTTTTTCAGTTACCCATAAATGATTTCTAATTTCTGACAGTATTTCCAGTTACCTGTAAATTGTGAAGGCTTCATCATGTGCTGCCTGCTTTCTGTGTACCTACCTGGCTGGGCTGCATCCCTTGTTGTGATGGTCTCTCTTTCTTTCTAACTGGGTAATTGCTAGCTAACTACAACGTTCCCTAGCAAACACAGAAGTTCCACTTAATTTTGGGCAAACGTGCAAATCAGGTTGCAGCATGATTTATGAGATAACTTCCATTCACACCAATGTTTGCAGGTGTATGGATGGAACAGAAGGTCTGAACATCTTCATTCAAGACATTACTAGGATAAGGTGTTCATTAATAATCTTTCTGCTGTTGGTCCAAGCCTTAGCATTTTTATCTGTGTGAAGATGTTGAATTAGCTGGTAAGTGACTTAGTGGATACACTGAGAAGAAATGTCAGTGTTACATGGATGCTCTTTTTAATCCTGAAGAATAAAAGGGATGTGAACTAATGCTCATGTTGGCCTCTGTCCAGTTATTACTGAAGGATACCTTGCACTGCATTGGTTTGTTTTTCCTCTGACTCTGCTTTGAATACATTTCTTCTTTTCTTCTCTCTGCTTAATCATTTGTAGTCCGTCCAAAAGAATCGGTTTGGTTCTGTCAAGATCTACATCTGTAACGACAAAGTCCAGTGTTTGGTGTGTGTTTTTCTTTTTTTCTTTTTTTTTTTCTTTCACCATTGTTGTGAATAGAGATTTCCTCTTAAATAAATGCAGGCACAAGTATGAAAACACAGTGGATAACTTCTGGAATTTCAGCTTTGGGGGAAGCTGTCTTTGGAGAGGTGTTCAGTGGAGTATCTCTCCTTTTTCAAACTTCTCAGGAAATGCAGTATCTTTCCGCTTCCTTGGGCACATTGGGCAAAGACTGTAGGTTCATGCTTGGCTGTTCTACTGTTAGGAGAACCTACATCTTTCGTAGGTAGGGGTCTTTTGGGGTACCACCTACTCTTTGCTGGAAAATCCCCGGTTCCACAGTTGGAAGCTTTGCAAATGGTCTAAGGGTATTCTCAACTCTGTCTTTCTGTTAACAATCTGCAAGCAGGGATTTATTAGGGTAGAAACAAAGGGAATTTTTCACTTCTAGCTCTTCCCAAGTCAGAGAGAGAGGGCAGTGTTGTACAGCAGCTGTGAGTGCAAACATAAGCTTATTCCCAACTTGTGACTTTGTGGCACTGAGTACTGATATTGCCCTCCCAGCTCTGTGCATCCTCGAAACCTGGCAGGGGTCGAGGTAGACGTCCCCTGTTAAGAGAACGATGTTGCATTGTTTAAGTTTCTTCCTACTATTCTGGTATACAAGTTGAGGTGGGGGACCTACTATTGTGAAACTTAATATAATTAAATGTTTTATCTATCTTTCTCACTGATCTTGTCATGGTACTTCCTGGTTGCTGCATTTCCCTGTCCTCTAATGCTCCTTTACCAGACCTTCAGTAAGACACTTGTTTCTGCTGTCTGAGACAAGCTATTGCCTAATCTCAAAATTTTCCTCCTCTTCTAACTTGTGTGTCCTTCTACTAGTTCGTTGCATTGTACTCTCGATTCCCTTGCTAATGTGCTCTGTGTTTTCTAGACTTTATCTCTTGGTCTCAGAAAGGAATTAATCCTTCTGACAACTTGATCCATTTAGCCTTTCACCCTAATTTTTCCTCAGATATACTTTTATAGCCTAAAAATCTCCTGTTATGAAGTCACATATAGCTCTTAAACTCATTTTTGCCTTCAGTGACCTACCATCTTAAGTAGACTCAAACATACAGTCTATTTTCATTTATTCACCCAGTCAATCCCAAATTTTAAACCCACACTTACCACTATTCTAAAAAACGGATTTATTTACTGGGAGTGACTCCTTTTCGTAACCAGAGAACCTTTAAACCTCACATAAAACCAGTTTCTTAAAACTGCAATTTATCTGATTCCCTCAAAAGAGATTTTTGTAAAGGGTTGCAACAGGATTTTAGATTTCTAATTTTTCCTATGCCTTGGTTTTCAGAATAAGCTGAACATTAAGATTCTCTGAAGGCAGCAGTCTTGAGATTTTTTAATTAAAATATCTATTAATTTTTGATTTAAAGCTTTTATTAGGTCTGTTTTGACCATAAAACTTTTTAGCAAACCTTGTTTATTTAAGGGCATGGGGTAATAGTGTCATTTCTAAGCAAGCTGAACCAGAAATATGTGTTTCAGTAAATTTTCTATTAATATTTTTAAACAGTCCGAAAGGAATCATTATGGGTGACTTGCATGGATGGAAGGAAAACTATCATAAATATAATTTTGTTTCTTGGTAATTTTTTTATTGATAAAGTGGTAAGTAGTTTTTCCAGCTGCATTCCAAGATCATTTGCTATATTCCCAATGCAGATCAGAAAGGCTCAATTCTTCTAATTAGGCATTTCCTACTGCTGATAGGTTGCACCAATTTGAACCTTTAGTAATGACTTTTCAAGTCAGCTTTTGTCAAATGTAATCTGTAAGTTCTCTGAGGATATGTGCTTGGTCTCTCAAATACAGTACTCTTGAATATAATCCTATGTTTTTCAGAGTAATTACAGACACCGAATGAAACTGAGTTTGATTTATAAGTGATCATTGGTTCTTTCAAGGCCAGTTAAGCTATTCTTTTTTAGTACCCCTTTAAATAACTTATAAATTTCTAACAGTTTTATTTCCTTGGTAGAAGACGCTAGATTATTACGGAGCATCTCTGTGTGTCTGGTCATTTTATATTTATCTAGAATTACTAAAACCAGGTTTTGGTATCTGACAGTGTGGTTTCCTTTTATTGTGGAGAAAGAAAACACTGCAAATGTGTGTGAGAGCCTGATTCAAGAACAGAGCAGTAGAGAGGGGTTACGGAGAGCTCGAGGCTTGCACCAGGAGAATGGCAAACATTATGCAAGGACAGAAAGGCGTTCAGGAGGAGCCGAGAAAGCATGGTTGTTTGATAGCTCAACAGACAACTGGTCTATGTCGGGAAATCGGAACAATGTATTATAACAAATGATACCAGTGATGAGAAAAAGGTGACACTTTTACAGAGTGTAATGAGCGCTAAAGCCTATAACGTGCTGTATAGCTTAATGGCTGGTATTAAACCTGCAGACAAAACATTTGCTGAGATTGTGGAAAGTCTACAAAATTACCTTTCTGGTATCTGCCGAATGTATCTGCTTTTATAAAGAGGATCAAAAGAGAAAATGAGGCAATTCTTGAATTTGTCAGTTCAGAAAAAGTTTAAATGATGTGTTAAGCGGCTAGATAGTGTATTATATGCAAAATGAAACAGTCCAAAAATGGTTATTGACTGGAGTAATTGATCCAAAGCAGCACAGGGGAGAGCGGCAGGGCAGCAGAGGACCACCATCGCCAGCCTGCACAACCGCTGAATGGCATTCTGAGCAGAAAGCTCAAATCAGATAAGCAAAGCAGCATGTTTTGTCTCTATCCTATCATGCAAATGAGTGCTGATCTGCAGTAACTAAAAGAAATCAGGATATACAGAGAAAACGTGCAGGTCACTTCCAAGCCTATTACCCCTTACAAAGCCAATATAAACCGCATTCAGTGCTGCAGAGGACAATGTCTATTGTAGTCCGCTGTAGTCTATTGTAAACGCCCTAGCATCTTTACAGCACTTTCAGTTGGGATACAATAACCAAAATGTTACTGGATTTTGTTAGAAGTGGAGGGAGTAGAATCTGAAATTTATTTTTGGCGGTATTCTCAGGCACTGGAGAAGAAGCAGCAGTAAGATTTGATGCTTTAAACACAGAAAAAAATCCACATCTTCTAAGCTTTTTTGCAATGGAGATAATGTGTAACTATTGATGTTTTATTCTTCCGTAGCGTGCTATGAAGGGAGGAGGTCATTTATTACATGATAGACAGTTGCTGGGAATGTAGTTTAGATGGACTGATAGAACTTAACGCTTCTCCAAGGTTTCAGTGGTGTTGGGAGGAGGGTCATATGTGACGCACTGAGGAAATTAATTGGACTTTTCCACATAGCTTCCCCACAGTTTTTAGAACAATAGTAGGATCTTAAACTTCTGTTGTTTAGGAGAGACCAGTCATACAGGTTGCTAGACTTCTTCAGTACTTAGGAAAGCAAAAGAAAAATAGGGAACACAAGCCCGTCACAGAAATCATGATGACAACGAGGGTGGAGCACTACAGCACATGTCCATTAGCTATGGTAAAAACAGTCGAGGCTCCAAACTGAATTCAATATTAATGCACATTTGCAATTCAGTAAGTTTTAACTGAAGCAGTGGATGAACTTGTTCCATTAGTTGATGGTAAGCTCCCAAGTCTACCTGGAGAAATGTGTCTATAAAACTGGAGATTGAAGGTGATAGCAAGAAATACCTCTTCAAAGACAGTTGTAATATCACCAGCTAATCCTATCCATGCTATCGGTATTCATTTTTTCATCACTGAACAATAAAACAGATGTTTTATGACATTCCTCGCACTTGGCGTCACATGGAAGTCAGTGCTATAGAGCACCTTAAATAGTACTGCTGAGAAATTGTCCAGGATTTGAATGGAATAAGGGAAATCTGAATTTCTAAAGATTCAACTGTGTTATGGCTGGCAGAGTTTCACCTAAGCCTTGTGATTTATCTTTAGGAACCTTAACCTTCAAATGCTCCCTACGCGTACCCCTCTTTGCAGACAGTCAGTTATTTCTGTAGGTTTTTGCCTATGGCAGTAACAGCATTCGATCTGCAGAATGAACAGTTACAGAATGAATAGAAACCCATTGATTCACATGGCATTCTGGACTTCTCATGAGTAATGGTGCTCATATTGTGCGAGAGACTCCTTACGCACCTTTGTCTATAAAGCTACCTTATGATGCTTCCCTAAGTGGAACAGGAGCAGTAATTTCACTTCTGATGGAAGATCAGAGTGAAAGGTCCATTGCCTTTGCCTCTAAAGTCCTTACCTTGGCAAAATGGAGCTGCGTGGAAATTGAGAAAGGATCTCTGAGCTATTCTTGGCAGTTAAAACTTCTCACCAGTGCTGTATAGGTAATGATTTATGCTGGTTGAAGATCATCAACTTCTAGTTTCGTCTTTAATCCCACAAAAAGGAGTTCCAACCATAACTGCTACAAAGCTTTCAAGGCGGGAAGATAGCTCACTGTAGTAGTATTGATTTCAAAACTATCAACAGCCTCATGAATGCAGATTGTTTGGCAAACTTTCCATTGAAAAATCACCTGTAAGGGTGCTGAAATGGAGTCGGAAGCAGTCTATAAACTCTGCATGGTACAAATTAAAGCTCTGAAAAAATGCATTAAAGTTCAAAAATAATCTCAAGACTAAAATTTATACAATATAAAGTGGGCAGGCATATATCTACAAACTGCTGCGTGAGAAGTGTAATGTTCTACAAATCTGTGTCTTATGTCTTCCTTCCTCATATTTGGAAAAATTTTGTGCTCTGGCTTTTACAACTTCGTCCTTCCTGTAGTATTTCCAGTCATGTTCTGCACCCCCTAATTTCCAGCAGAGCGGTTCCTGTTCTCTCCTGTATCGTGGTGAAGGTGGTTGTGCTTCCACTCCAAACCGAGCGCGTTCAAACCCGCAGGCGCTGTGCAGCCATCCCACCCCGTGGGCCAAGAACAAAAAATACCGTGGTGCAGGAGCCCCCCTGCTCTGTGGGGTCACTCACTCACAAGTGGCTCCTGTGTCCCACCTTGATGATGGCTGGGGGCGTGTGTGGTTGGTTTGGTTGGTTTTGTCAGTGTGTGGTTGGTTGTGGGGGGTTCCCCCTCCACCACCACCACCTTTTAATTTCTTTAAAAAAAAAAAAAAAAATCTTTGAGCTCTTTACTCACATGGCAGGTTCAACTGAATTTGGTTGGTGGATCCAGAAGTTGCTGGCAGACTGAAATAGTTAAAACAAGCATGTTTAACTTCAGACACGGCATTCTGCTAAGTACCTGAGAAGTCACAGATAAGCCTGATCAAATTTGGTTGCTCCTTTTATTCTTTCATGACAGAGTCATCACCTAGACACCGAGCTTAAGAGAACTCTGTTTTTAATTTTATTTTATTCAAGAGACCTGTTTGATCTCTGTTACAATCATTAAGGCGTGACATTTCAAGTGCCTGTTTTTAACAAATTCCAGGTCCAGAAAGCTCCTACGTATTGTCAGAAATAAAATACTAGAAGCCCAGGTTAAGTGTGTCTCTGTCTCTCCTATCTCAGTGGCTAGGAACTTCTACAGAAATAGACGATACAGCACAACTGTCGCAAGGGTTTTACAAAATGCATCTCATGCCTAAATATTTTCATTTTCACCTGAGTTTTACTAGCCGTGTTTTGTTTAGACTATATTGGGCCATTTATCAGGTATGCACATATCTATATTTGTGGGATCTAATGTTTTTAATTCCTTAGACATTCACCCTAATGCCCGGGATATAGCAGTGCTGGGTCAGGGAAGAGTAAAATCCCTGTGTCTGAAGTAAGGAGTTCCTGGATGGATTGGAGAAACTTAAAGCAGAATGTAATACTCGTCTTAAGGGCCCTAATTGTTTTTTGAAATAAGTAGGATAGCAAACGACACAGCAGCTCCTTACCACCCTGACCCAGTGCATTACTGCGAAGATTTACTCATACTTTTGAGAAAGGAGTGATTCACACTGTAACTATGGGCAAAGACAACTTAAAATATTAGGTTTCTATGGGGCGGCTGGAATACAGAACAGACTATTACAAATCAGATCTTGGCTAAGGCACTGAAGAGCTGCACTTTGAACTCTCTCGGGGTGGGTTTTTTAAGCCCAATATATAGAGGGATACTGGAAAGAAATAGAATAATTGTGTGGTTCCATGAGTGTTGCTTTTACATAGGAGGAAAATGAAGTAGCGAGATACAGCAGGGATAATTTATGGAAGCTTGGGGTGATAATTTTGCAGCTTTATCCTTTGTCTTGTTAAGCAGAAGCGGTATTGAATGTGACACAGAAAAGTAGGATGTTTACTCGTATGTTCTGGCAGGAGGGACTTTTATTGAAAATACGGAGTGTACAATACAGCCAGACAGCGATGTGTGCTAGCGCCCGTGAGCTTTGTGTTTCTGTTTTTACTTGAAGGAACTCTTTTTTGAGATATTTATTTTCTACAAAGTAAGGAAGTGTAGCTAGAACAAATACCCTTGAAAGTTGCAGAGTATTGAAGTCTGCTAGCCGTACCCGAAGACGCACTGTATATTGTTGCCTACCAGGCTGCTCCTGTCGCATTGTGTGTCAGCCCTGATTGTCATAGTTAAGGCTGGAGTAGTATTCACTACGTGGTTTCCCAGGGTGCTCACCTTGCGTAGCGGGAGAGCCCGTTAATGAGCACTGAGCAGCTGCTTGGACACCTACGGGGTGGCCGGGGTAGCTCTGGCAGCACGTGGAAGGGCACTGCAGCAACACGGGGCCGCCTTCCCAGCCCTCTGCGGCAGGATGTGCTCCTTGCCATCCCGACTCCTCCTTATTTCCCCACACTTCATGCTTCCGGAGGAAATGCGGGTGTAGGATAATTGCGCCACCATCCTGGTACGGCGAATGATTAAAGATTATTACAGATCAGCTCCGCGTGTATGTGAACTGCGTAATTAAGGTTTTTATATGACAAGACAGCAAGGACAGATCTGTGGAAGTCCTAACATTGCGCAGTGCGTAAGGACACATGGGCAATATGCAGAGTAGTACAACTGGCACCGCATCCACAATGCTCAGAAATTCGGAACTGTTTATGAAAAGTATTTCTTAAATCAGTCTGTCTAGCAATTTCTGCTATTGCCTTCGCAGTAAAGCCTGCTTGGTACTTGCCTGATTGAGGTATAAATGCCGTGCAAAAAGGTGCAACTTGGATCTTAAAGAAAAAGCTTTAACAATGCACTGATCAGAGTCAGATGACAATCTTGGATTGTGATGAAGCCATCCTTTTATTTTCCTCATTTAGCATCAACAAAAGTGTTTATGATCTGACCTGTCTGAGGTAAATCTTTTTTTTACCACCTTTTCTTAAATCTTAATTTTGTAAGTGGCTGTTGACATTTTGGAGTGAATGATAAGGTGAGAACATCAAGCAAACATTCTAATCAATCTGAAAATATACTGAAGTGGGACTGTAACACCACCTTCTCATCCTGGTACCCGTGCAGTGTTTGCACCTTCATCAGGTTAACCCTAAGCTCTCCAGAAAGGCTGATGAAATATTGCTCTTTATTAAATCATACAACAGTGCCTTTATAATAAATCTACAAGAAGCTGACCAGCTAGTTCCTCTTTACTTCTTGAATAATAATATTGTGGCATATTTATGCTTATTTATTTAATGTAACTTTAATATGAAGTAGGTCCACAAGATGGCCCTTTTGTCTTGCCAAGTCTTGGGTCATGGGTGTGCTCTGAGGCCAGCACTGTTGCTATTGATCTCTTCTGTCCTGAAATCCTGTATTCAGAAACACAAGCTGATTTGTGTGCTTCATTAACATTTGTTTGGTCTTCCCCATGATAATGCGCTGTTCGCGTCTTGCTCAAAAATAGACATAGATTAATGCAATGTTGACAGCAAAATCACTAAGGAAGAAAACTTCTGCACTAGATCAACTTTATAGGTCATGTTCCTCCAGTTTCACAGTCTGAGATGACTATTTGTGAATAAGGCATGGCAGGGATTGTGATTATCATGAAATAATCAAATCCTAGTTTATTTTAAAGGTACAAAGCAAAACTGCCAGTGTTTGGATTCCTACAAATATTGATGCACGTAGATATTTGGTAACATTGAGCATTATGTAGTTTCAGAGACCCCTATTTCAGCCTAATTAGTAAGTACATACATGCTTACATGTATTTATACACATCGATACACAGAAACTCACAGGCACAAAAATGTCCTTTTTTTTTTTAACTGAAAGAAAATCAAGAAAATTAGTACTGGAAAAATGCAAAGCAGTTCTGTGCTGAAGAACTGAGATTTTTATCTTGCTTGTAGCATCAGTAATAAGAAGAATTGTTATTCCATTTCTGATGCCAGGTGTAGAGATACATTTTACTTCAGTGCAAGATATCAGCACTAATTCTAAAGGGTTTCTGCACATGCCAGAGGCAAGGGATTAGAGTAACAGTCAAACTCAAGTTAGGGACTTTCTCAGCTGTGTACATCTATCAGTTAAAAATGAACATCATTAGGACTTTCCACATAGATGTTTATGGCATGAGCTGATCCTTTATTTTTTCCTGATACATTCTCTGTATATGTTTCAGTATCTCAGTAGAGTGGATGATACTGCGTATTGAGGGGGTTGATTTATCTGTGCACAATAGATGCTGAACAGAACCATCAGCTTTGCTTTTCAGTTTCTGTGGTTTTGTCAGGCTGAGTCAGGCACATGCCTTTTGTTTTCTTCAGCACTGATCTTTAACTGCTTTCTCAGTTCAACATGAATTTCAGGAAGTGTAGGGTGGTTGGGTGTATTTCATCTCCATGTTCTTCGCATCTGCTCCCTTAAAAGTATGAGGTCAGTGCAAATGTGCAAGACTGCTTTCATCAGATGGAGCAGGAACCAGGTGTGTCGTCAGCCCTGTGGATCCTTAGATAGCAACAAGGCCCTGGGACTCTTTCTAGGGTTGTACAGGAAATATTTTTCTTACAGCAAAAATCTACAACAATTTGGAATGCGATTGGCAACAATTAAGAATGAAATGAATGGAAGAATTTCGTCACTAGACAGAATGAATCAATAGGGCTCTTCATTAGTTATCCTAGACAACATTTTTGATAACGCATTTCTGACTGGACACAATTTTTCAGTACCTATTGATTTTTTTTTACCTCTTTGAATTAATTATTCCAAAATATTTTCCTTAATATCACTTTTGTCAGACCCTGCGACATACCCACCCTGTTGTAAACATTGGGTTCAGCCACAAAACTCGATTCTGAACTCAAACATTTACAGTCTTCAGGAAAGCACAGAATTGTGTTTGCAATTCAGGTGCAACTCTTGGTGTAACCTTTCCAGTGAAAAGCACAGATTCCTGCAGATCATTGCATGAATCTAAATTCAGTGGAGACATACCTGGTGGACATCAGCACGAGATACAAATCTTGTAACGAAAGTAATCCGCTCATATGGATCTAAGCGTCATTCTGGGCTCTTAATTCCCGTGGGCTGACCAAATGCCCTAAGTTTGAAGACCTCCAGTTCTTATAGCTAGTGTGCATGTGCAAATAGAGTAGATGCTGTTATTTAGGATGCAACATTAACTTCCTTGCATAAGCTTCGGCATTATTGCAGTTAGTCACAGGAGCACGCGCTGTGTTTTGGAGCACGTTAGTCAAGCTGTAGATGTGTCATAACCTGTCACTAAGACAAATGACTGTCCACGGAAGAAAGGTCACACCTGTGGAGAAGAGGTTCTACAAGACAATTTGCGTATCACCTCAATAGAGGATTCCTAGGTTTACACATGTACCAAGGTTAGAAGTGCCCGAGATGCTAGATTTCTGACACTTTGTTTTGTGTCAGCTGATAGATGCGTAGTTAAGAGTATGAAGACAAGTGCACACAACATATTTCTTCCTAAAATTATGCTGATGACTCTTGAAGCCAGCGATCTTCAGGAGTTTCATAATAAAAATAAGCTGTCATCCTGCAGTGTTTCACTCGGTCATCGTGTTTTCACATGAATCATCAGATGATTTTTTTTTTTAAACATTACAAAACCCATACTGTCTACCAACAAGCTGCAGAACGTTTACAATGGCCTTGAAAAAGCCAAAGTGCTGCTTCAGGGCATGTAATAAGAACATTTAAGGCCTGAAAGTATAATTTCTCTGTATCTTTTTTCCTTCAGCTGTTGATACACTTACTGCTCAGTTAACTTAGCAGTATGACCTAGTGTAGTACTAATTATCATTAGCAGTACAATTATTTAGGTACTGCTAGTGGTTTGCTAGACAGTTTAGAAACAAATGTAAACATAGAAGTAGACGCAAACAAATTAGCAATGCAGGTTAAATTTGGTGCCAGCAAAAGCAACTTGATTCACATTGCTAGGTTACAAATTAATTGTATCTGTTTTCTACCAAACACAGAATTATTTTGTGGCAATGAGTTCTATAGATTAGTAAGCTCTTAGTGGAGTTCATTGACCAGGTATTTATATGGCTAATAAATGTCCACAGGTGTGACAGACAGCTCATAGTTCTGACTATTGCCAATCTGTTCGGTGCCTGCAAATTAGGAAGAAACATTCCCCAGAAAGTGAGTTATTCCATAATCATCCATTACAGGATCTCCTGAATCTCTAGCAGCTGCCTCTCGTTGCTCTGGGAGATGCAGTGTCCTGTCTGACACAACATAGGTGTTGGGAAGTTAAAAATCAGTCTTATAAACGATTTAATGACAGCCTAGCTATTTATTCATCAGTGTTCAGTCAGTTGTTTGTCCTGGAAGGTGCTCAAGTTTGATCATGTGCTTATGTCCTGCTGGGTGGGCTTGTATCTGGTAGCAGCTGAGAGGTGGTGGGCAATAGTTTATGAAACATCTTGATGCCATATATAGAAATGCTTTTCTTTTATTATGAGGTGTAGGAGTCTTTGTGCATCCTGCTCTGTGCTCCTTCCATGTGACTCTGCCATTCCTCCCCAGAACTGCTGAATGTTGTGGCTGATATTAGACTAATCTGATGGAGGTGCCGAAGTTCACAGACCACCATGTTCTGGCAACAGAAAGTCAGGGAGTAGTGAGGAACTCGGAAGGGCGCTCACGCTGGATGAAGGTTGTGGCTGCAGCTTCCCTGGACACGGTGCTACTGGGCTTCCTGAGCGTTAGTGCCCATGGAGAGACCTGCTGTTCCAGAAGGGATGCATCCTCAGCCTTCACCTTCTCCGTCAAAATCAGAAATTTTGGTATCTATATCAACTGAGCCTGGTTTACATGATACCCTGTGTTCCGTTTTGCTGAGTTACTTTCAGGAAGGCAAAACTGAAATTTTACCATGAGTTTTTTTAAGTTAGCGGGCTGCATTGCAAGAAATCTGAAATGAAAATGAACTTAGAAGCAATATAAAATATTGCACCTCCTTGGAAGGTGAACTGATGGAAGGTGAACCAATGTTTATACGAGGATAAAGGAATATATCTGAATAAACAGAAGACCTTTGGTTTGTGTCATGTAGCTTCTGAAGGTTTGGGATGAAATGGCAACTTAGCAAATATATAGTTAAATGTTCATATTTAATAAGTACTGCACTTCAATAAGGTGTAATGTTGTAATAATGCATAATAAGGAATATTAAAGGGCAAGGATGGTGTTACTGTCCTCTAACATTCATTCTTTTGTATCAGAGCAGCTCCCTCAGTAAGACATAACAGACAAAGTTCCATCTTAAACTGCGAGTGGATGAGTGTGTTGAATTGCCAGGGAGACTGACACGCTATTCCTGTGGCAGTGACTGTGTTAAGCCACTGATGTGAAGAAAAGTTTAAAGGACCTTGTCCTTTTGCTGTCTGCAGTCTGAGTCAAATGGCTAAAACCAGAACTTCCAGCCTTCAGCTACCTATCGCTGTGCTGGCTTTTAAAAGCCGCGGGGTTTATGGAGCAAATTTGCAACCCAAGACATTCAGGGATTCTGACCCTGACTTCTCTTCCACAGAAGCTTTATTCTCTTGTAATTACAGTAGTTTCTCCAAAGTTACAGTTACGTTATGGAGCTGCTGTAAATGAGATTGGTAACTTTAAACCTCCCTAAAGGTTTATATTCTATCAAGTACACATTAAGAGTCCTGATGGGGGTGGGAGGGAAGCTCTTTGCCTCTTCTAAATTTGTAGTTTTGCCCCCAAGATTTGATCTCAGCTGTTCAAGTGAGTTAACTAACTTTCTGTTCTCTTTATCTTTTTCTTTAATGGAACCTCTCACCCCAACATGCAGAATCGTTGCTTCTCTACTATTAATGCTCAGATGAAGACAGGGACATCATTTGCCACTGCAAATTAATATGCTCTTTTTCTTTGCCATCAGATGGATTGTTGTGAAGCAGTGAAGTGAAATACCCAGGGCGATGTGTAAAGGGGTCAACATGTTTTCTGGGTACCTTTGCCAAGAATCGTAAAGTGTGTGGAGCATCTATTTAAATTTTTATATTTGGCTGTGTCTTACCCAATTAGTCTATCAAATTCCTCATTAAAGTTCTTGAGCATTTAGAACTACATAATTAAAATACCATTACACTTGGTGGAGGGGAAAAATATCCTTTAAAGTGCTCTGTATCATCTAAAAAAAAAGAAAATCCCATCAAGGAGTGATATTGCATTAGCATTCATTACTATTAAAACATGTTGGAAGTGGAAAGAATAAAAAGGATTCATTTTATAATGCCAACTCCAGGAATGAAGTAAGGCTTCAACTTTATATTAATTCCTTTGTGGCTTCTGTGTGATTGCTGTGTACATACAGGAAGACTTGATTGAGGAGAGACATTTCAGCAACGTTCCAACTGTTCAATATGTGCCCGTACATTCCTAAATCACTGACTTCAGTACTGATTCTGGTACTCTGCTTTTAGTGAAGTGATTATCCCTTACAAGAATGGTAATGAATAATAGCTTTATGAATAGTACTTTATATTTCCCCTCAGTCATTGGAGACTATGGCATGTAAGAAATAAATAAAAAACCCCCCAACAAATAAACAAAAAACAAACCCCAAACCCAAACAAACAGACATGCAGCAGCCTCTCAATGCAACTGGGAAACTGTTCCAGAACTACAGTGCCTAATTGGGGATTTAAATAAGGCATCTTGAATTTTTTGAATAGTACCATAGACTTTCCACCAGAAATCTGCTATGCTATTGGCGTGGCAGATAGCTAATCTCCTGTTTTGTTTCTGTATTTTAATACAAGGGGCAAGAACACGAAGCCCGTGGCACTCATGGGAATGACAGATTGTAAGAGTCTTTGAGCAGGGTGGAGAGGTGTCTATCCCCAACTGGCTCAGCTGCAAGCAGTGTTTTGCACAAATCCTGAGCAAAAGCAATATGCCTTATTCATGTAAAAGAAACAGGATACACTACACTTGAAAAATACTGATTTTCATAGAGAATCACCTGTAGCAAAATTCAATTTGCTCTTCCCTTCACTTTTTACTGCCTTTTAAAAATAATTGTATCCTTAGGATTTTCAGTAATTGGTTCTTTTGCACTTACAGTTAATTATATATTTTTGATTAATGTATTCTATTCTGGAATCATTTGCTTAGAATATCTGATTGTGATTTAATTTCCAGGTTATTGTCTGTCTTAGCAACCTGAGGAATTGGCTTCCAGATAGTGATGTTAATAGATTTTGGTGACAAGCGTTATGGTTCCAGATAAATCACCATATTGTTGTTAGTAAGCCTTATGTTGTCAAACCGTGTCAAATATTACCTCTTAATTAAAATGAAAAATGGAATCAGATAAATTTAGCGTTCACGAAAACCATTGGCAAGAGCCAAGTTCACAGCTAAAGCTCTTAAAAGACCTGGACGTGAAAGTATGCCCAGGAATACCAAAGATACTCGGGTTCTGTCTGTAATAGAGATGCAAAGCGAGACATGGAGTTCAGTCCTTGCACCTGGGAATGAATCCATCACATTGTATTGCTATACTGGGTTTGCAAGGCCAGGTTTTGGTAGCAGGGGAGCTACAGGGGTGGCTTCTGTGAGAGGCTGCCAGAAGCTTCCCCCATGCCTGATGGAGCCACTGCCAGCCGGCTCCAAGATGAACCTGGTGCTGAACAAAGTTCAGCCCATCAGGGACAGTGGCAGCACCTCTGGGATGACATATTTAAGAAGGGAGGAAAAAAAAAGCAGCTGGGAGAGAGGAGTGAGAATATGTGAGAGGAACAGCTCTGCAGACACCAAGGTCAGTGAAGGAGGGGTAGGAGGGGCTCCAGGCACTGGAGTAGAGATTCCCCTGCAGCCTGTGGTGAAGACCATGGTAAGGCAGGCTGTTGCCCTGCAGCCCATGAAGGTCCGTGGTGGAGAAGACATCCCCCTGCAGCCTGTGGAGGTCCATGGTGGAGCAGATATCCCCCTGCAGCCCATGGAGGTCCATGGTGGAGCAGATACCCCCTGTAGGCCATGGAGGTCCACAGTGGAGCAGGTGGATGTGCCCTGAAGGAGGCTGCGACCCTATGGAGAGCCCGTGCTCTCCACTTGTGGAACACAGTCCATGCTGGAGGAGGTTTGCTGGCAGGGCTTTTGACCGCATGGGGAACCCATGTTGGAGTGGTCTTTTCCTGAAGGACTGCACCCTGTGGAAGGGACCCATGCTGGAGCAGTTTGTGGAGACTGTCTCCCGTGGGAGGGGCCCCATGCTGGAGCAGGGGACAGACAGTGAGGAGGAAGGAGCATCAGAGACAACATGTGGTGAACTGACCACAACCCCCATTCCGCATCCCCCTGAGCCGCTTGGGGGAAGGAGGTAGAGAAATTAGGAGTGAAAGTGAGCCCAGGAAGAAGGGCAGGGGTGGGTGGAAGGTATTTTTAGGTTTGTTCTGTTTTCTCATTATCCAACTCTGTTGTTAATTGGCAATAGAGTAAATTAATTTCCCCAAGTTGAGTCTGTTTTGCCCATGATGGTAATTGGTCAGTGATCTCTCCCTGTCCTTGTCTGACTCACGAGCTTTTCATCGGTTTTTTTCTCCCTCTGCCCAGCCAAGGAGGGGAGTGACAGAGCGGCTTTGGTGGGCATCTGCTGTCCAGCCAAGGTTAACTCACCAACACCTGCATATCGAACTGTTTTATTTCATATCACTTCCTTTTTTGCAACATCTTCCTTTGGTTTACAGTTAGATCAGAGAATCATAGAATCTCTTGGGTTGGAAGAGACCTTCAAGATCATTGAGTCCAACCATAACCCTACACTGCCAAAACCACCCCTAAACCATGTCCCTCAGCAATTCAGAGCCCAAAAGCTGCCGATTTCTAAGTTAATTTTAATTTTTATTTGTTTAAAGCCATTAAGTGGCTTTAACATTCAGACAAATGGGAAACAGTGTACTGTCAAAAAGAAAACATGAACAAAAGTACCCACATTTTTAAATCACCTAGATGTTTCTTTACAGTAGCTGCATAGTACTGTATCTTTATTTTCTATGGTGATTGAATTAGATTAGATATCTATACCTAGAGATTAAGCGATGTCTCTTACCATTTCATGAGAAACCTGCCTTTGAATTTAAATCTCTCAACAGCCAAGTCAAATAGAAAAGTACTGATATTTGCCTTTTAGAAGATAAGGCAGCAAAAAACCAGAAAGGGAAGGGGATTAAATAACTGACTCTAATTTACCACATAAAATATATGGGAATGTAGTACCTGGTGCCTTTTTTTCTTGTCTGCATTGTTAGGATTAGACTGTCCTTGCATTCCTAAACATGGAGAAGCTGCAAAACATGACAAAAAGGCTCAGGTAATTGAGAAGGTAATGCAAATAGCACTACTGTCTGAAGAAAATCCAGTTTCATTTTAATGAGATTTCCAGAGGTTTGAACTGTTCCCTTGTTTACAAGTTCTTGTCTCTTTATTTCAAGAGTTCAGCCAACAGTAGTTGAAACACTGCTGGAAACCCTGTCTTCTTGTTTTGCACACTGAGATTTTTTTCTGAGAAAACTTTTTTCCAGGAGATTTCTTGTCCAATTTTTCAGGCATTGGCAACTTGGATACAATTAAAAGGCACTGCATATGCCAGCTGATCTTTTTCTGACTAAACTTCTGGAAGTTCTGCGAGATACCGATTGCAACTCCTAAATTTGGGGTTTCAATGACACTTGCAGCCTTTGCAGGTGATCCATCTGTCTCCTTCTGTCTTCAAATTGCTGCGGCATTATCTGTGTGGTGGTTTGCTAATGACTACTGTCCATTTTTTTTGTTCAGCTAATTTCCCCCTCTGTACAAGATGTGCTCTTTAGCAAATATCTTCTTCAGAAATTTGGCTGACTTCTACGAGTGACATCAAAATGCCTCACATTGAGCTAAAATGTGAGTTTCTAGGTAGAGATGTATTTATTTTTTTTTAAACCCATACTTAAGTATAATGGGAATTCTTGTTAGCGCTCTCTAAATACAAAAGCTTACTTCTCAATGACCTAAGGTGCACTGTATACTTCAGACAGTTCAGTATTTTTAGTATAATTTTAGTACTTCCAGGCATGGTTATTTGATATTTTAAGTTAATTAATGTGGCTCTGCTGTGTAGTTAAAGAATAGGCAAGGTCCAAATAACAAAAAAGACCAGTTAAACAAGGTAATTGAAACTGCTGGGGGTTACATTTACTTTTGCACCAACTTTCCTTTAAAACTCTCCTTCACACGAATCTAATGAACTGGAACAATCTAAATCTTCATCAATAGTTAACAAAACACGTTCTGATTTTTTTTTTTAATGGTGTGAGAAGTCACAGCTCCAGTTGCAGTTAATGGAAGCTGTGGTAGTGCAGCACTCTTGAAAATTCTTTTTTAAAGAAGAGACACAATCTGGCAATAATACAGTCCGAAAGCCTCTGAGAATAGAGCTGGCCGGTACTATTTTTCCAGTTAGAAAAGAAATTTCCAAAGCTGTAAATTTTAATTAATGATTTATTGAAAACCCTGATAAAACCTAGTATTCCCCTTCTCTAGGACTGGAGAAAATAAACATTAATAATGACCTCAGTATGAAAAGTTTGACATTATCTGGCTTCTCCTAATCACAAATTAGCTTCTTTCATATATTTGATAAACCACAAGAACATACCAAAGCTGCATTTTTATACACACATGCGCACTTTGTGTAAGCATATAGACCTATAAACAGATCTGTAAGCATAAACATATATGCTTATACACACTAAATGTGTGTGTGTACGTGTGCACATAACACTTCAGATTTGTGGATAATAGATAAAACTCTCCTATGCTGGGAAGGCTTTTACTACTGTTTTAAAATAATGATTGCATTCTTTGGTATCCTGAATAAATACCCCAGCTATCTTCATGAGGAAAATAGTAATTTAGCGTGTACAACCAGCAACCTTAAATGGATCGGTAAATACAAGACAGCAGTCTTATTTCGTCCAGTTTTTTTTCGTCCTGTTTTATAATTGAAGAGGCTCTATAGATAATTAGATTCCTTTATGAATTTTATTAGGTTTTTAAATCGATTGATGGTTTTAGTGTGAGGCATCCAGAAATCTGCAGCTCTTGGACTTCCTATATTTTTCATATCTGCTAATACATCTAACTTCAAATCGGCGCCTGCGTGCAACGTGATGGAAGCACTTTCATCCTTATCACTTCGTGTCCGTAGGCTCCTCGGAGATGGCTGTTGAATGGCACGCGAGGCAGGGGATGAGCTGAGCACGTTGTATTTCACTACCCTGAGAAGTGTGACTGGGCTGCTGCTACGTGTCGGGGCTGCTGCCCTGCTGCTCTCCAGCGGTAACGGCAGCCCCCATAAATTACCGCAGCCTTTGGGTTCTCTGGATAACTTCAGAATAAGATAACAGAATAATATTAGTATCGGTATTTCCATGTTTGTTTTTACACTCTCAAAGCCAAACATACAACTCATATTTTCAAATATTTTTGGTGTTGGCCAGCCTTACTCTTGGATGTAGTAATATTTGCTTATTGATAGGGAAAAGTTAGAGAGAGTCCTCTTAAGCAGAGTGCTTCCTCTAGGAGGAATGCAGGTGACATTTTGGGTCTCGGAGTGGAGATATAGGCTAAATACAGGTTTGAGTATTTAGGAAAATGCAAACAACTGTGCTTCTCTCTTGCTTAGACACTTATTGATAAGAGCAACTGTACCCAAGGACTCTTAATAGGATTCTTAGAAACCAAACTCAGTATAAATACAACAAAATCATCAGAACTTTACTGTAAAGCTATAGGATAGGGTACAGTGAAGGGTACAGTTTGGTGAAGTTAGTCTGTATGACACCTGAACGAAGCAGAGTAATAAATCACTGTGGGGCCCAGGATGTGCCTGTTTCCCATCAGGATCGTACGTGTTTGGGCTGGCAAGGAGACCTCCTGGAGCATCAGGGCTGATCCAGAGCTGTCCCACACACTGGGTAGGATGGTACCCACGCGTGATGACCCCCCAGTGTTGGCACCCCTGGTAACACTACCTGTGTCATCACCTATAGCATGGACCACGCACAGCCCTATGACAGGGGATACACAAGAAGCGGAATTTTTCCAGCAGTCTCTTTCCTGCTTCTGGGTTTCTCCCGGGCAGGAAGAGAAGCAGAAGGGATATTGTCACTCACAGTCACCTGGGACTCGCCTTTCTTCAGCGCAGCAGTACACGTACTACTGATCTGTCCCCTTTGCTCCTTCCCTGGACTTAGGAGGTCAAGAGTGCCAAATTTCTGCTTCTAGCCCTCTGCCTGGCCAGAGCTGGGGTTGGCTTTCCCAGTTTGTTGATCACATTGCTACACAGACCTTGAGAATACATTTTTTGCAGCACTTCTAATGACCGGTGGCTGTGGACTCCTCTAGCATAGCGCAAAATGTTAAAGACAGCTCTCAAAATATGTTCTTCCTAAGCACAGTTTGGTCTAAAGCAAACCTAGGAGCAGAAACCTAGGAGTGCTGAAGGCGTGTATAAGTTATTTTGACTTTATAGGTCAGTTTTGTGCATGTCCAGATAATGGTATTGATCTTTCATATTTTCAATAGCTACTTTTACCTATTTTTCTGCTGTCTGCTTTTCTTTCTCACCAACATTTTTTTTGCCTTCTTTTCCTGCAACGAATCTCTGCTACTTGATAGGCACCAGAGGAGCAATATGCTCTACAAAAACTCGAGCCTAGCACAGAATTCAAGTTCTATTTAAACTTCCAGCACTGAGCTTGCAAAGATGTCCTGAACTGACTGGGTGCTGGGTCATCTGTCTGGTGCTCAGGCAAGTTTAAGAGACGTGAAGCTGATCCTTCTGTCCTGGGTGACTCATGAAGTCATGCTTGATCTTCACCCTGAAACCTCCTTTGGCCCTGGGCTGAGCCAAAATGGGTCCCTGTGCATGACTGGGTGAGGGTGTCAGGTGAGGTTGGTCATGGTCATTAAGACCTGTTAGTGACCTCCGGGCTGTGATGATGCATTTGACAGAATTTTAGGATTTTCAAATGCTTGAATTTTAGGAGACCAAATATTAAGAACAGCTTAAGATCTGTATGTTAAAGGCCAGGAGAGTTGGCTTCTTTCTGACTGAAAAAACAAACACACACTGAGTTCAGCTCATGTGCACAGTGAATTTCAGACCTGCACTGAAAACACACAGTATTGCAAAATGTCCTGTTCTTTATCTATAATCTGGCAGATGTCATGGCCTTTGGGATTTGTGGAAATCTTCAACTGTGGAATATGAAGTATTAGCCTGTGTAGGATTTACGGCCACATTTGTTCTCAAAGAGGAAAAATGTTTCAGACCAGAAAATTTAAACTCCATATATTAAGCCATTATTTATTTATAAATTTCCAAAAGGGGGCTTATCCAGACTAGGGCTTACTTTTGGCCTCTTTGAATCATAAAAATGTACAAATGCAGAATATGAATGGGATGAGGGGACAGGTATGTGTGTGCACAGATTTTGGCATCCTGTACACCCTCAGGGGCAGATTACTCATCCAAGATGAGAGGCACCCCTGTAACTGCCACTGTCACGGTACTTAACAGTTGAAATTAATGGTTAGCCCTAGGCACATTATCTTGTTCTGGATATGGCAATTTTCTAAGGCTTTTTACACCACTGAGCAATCCTGTTGGTTTGTGGATCAATGTCTGAGTTTGGATGTCAATTTTCTCACAGTTTAAAATGAGGTTATTGGAGCAGGTGGTTTGATTCACGATCCTATACTGTGTATACTTAACCTTATATACAAAAATAAGTTGGCTTTTATGGTGTGTCAGAAACCTTTACAATGGTAGCACTCTCTACACGTGAATCCTCATTTGGAAACAGATTTTTGCTAGACTTTGGATGATGCAGAAGTATGGGCTCTGTAGAGTTAGTGTGAAGCTTTACAAGCTTTTTCATAATTAGCTCAGTGATAACTGAGCAGCTAAAAATTGAAAATACAAAATGTTTTAATGCATATTCACATGGGGTACTGTTCATATCGGTTTGGTCATTAAAAAGCTGGTTCTATCAGTATCTAAAATCAGAGAACAACACATTTGTTATCATTTATGAAGCCTCAGCAGCACTAAGTGCTTCCTGTGGAACCCCAGCTATTCCTGCAGAGAGTCTCTGCTCCACTCTCTCACAGCTGCTGCTCCCTTGTAGTTTGTCTGTAATAGAACTAGAGGAAAAAATATGTTCATCTCTAAATTTTACAGCTAAAGCATACAATTAGTTGCATGGTTGTGCTTTAGGAAGAATGCGTTAGGGATTGCCAGCAGCCGTGTCCCTTGCAATTTGATTTTTCTCATATCTACTGTACATCTCTCACAGACTGGCTGTTCATTTGCGGTAGTCTGCCATGTCGTGTGCTTCAGAGCTACCCTTCACCGCCTCTCTGCACTCTGAACGTGAGTGTTAGAAAGCTCATTGGGATGTCTCCAAAACTGCTGTGGTTTGGTCAGATGTGTTTGCAAAAAACCGTCAATTTCCATGCCTTCAGTGTTAGCAGTGCAAACTAACCTTCACCAAATACTTAATGTTCCACTGCAAAACTACCTCTGTATAGCACTTTTCACTGGGTGCATATTATTCCATTTTACTATTTTGTACTTATTCTCCTTTCCTCTTGTTATTTTTTATGGGTTTTTTTTTTTTTTAACAAACTGTGCTAGTATCACATTCAGCCTTTTTCTGCTTAAACATTCATAGGACAGAAAATGATTTGTAGAACTATAAAGTACCTATAATGTGGCTGGTGAACAACCTAAAAAAGGTAAGTACTTTCCGAAATCAGTACAGAGAATACATATAGAAAAACAATGACTCTCGTTATAAGATGCGCTTAAAATTCCACTTTTAATATATTTTCCTACCTTCAATCCTTTTTTTGCTTACCCCCTCCCTGGAAAATATCTAACTTTGTAGTTACTTTTTCTCATTGCAATAATATTACCTAAAAAACAATCTTCTTGCATGTCCTCTAAGAACTGTGGCAGAGATCCTGGTAACATTTATTGAAGTTTTCAGGGTAATTGAGCTTTGATGGAGCATAGACATAGAAATAAGCTGGACAACTGCCAGGAGTCATTTCTTAAGTGCAAAGAGGTATTTGCAGTTTGGGGAGGTAATACAGACAGAACACACATAGTATAGCAGAAGCTGACAGGATAAATCCTGGCTATAGGTCAACAGCATTATCTTCACATGGGGTTAAAATTGGGATTTTGTATAAAGGAGTTCTAAACGACTTGTAAAGAAATTAAAGAATAAAACATTGACTAGTTTCTTTATTACTCCAGAATTTGAGCTTATTACAGAGTCCTAGAGCTATAAACGTAGTGCTGTTCTTGGTTTCTTACTTCACTGAAGCCTCAGTTATCTGATTTTTTTTTTTTTTTTAATACTTCTTCCCCGCCTTCCACCAGAGGAGGACTGATCTGTTAAGGTACAAGTCTGGAATTTAAGGGAAAAAGTGCTATTACCACCTAACTACCTCTCAGGCATGTAACAATGAAGTTGGAAACCTGAGTAATTACACTGAAATCTGCTAGCCACATTTTTCATAGCTGGCCATAAATTGTTGCTGCGTTACTGCAGAAATGTGGCGTGAATGCAGAAACTAGCACTGGGCCAAGGCTGTGAATACTGTGCACGTGTATAGTATGGGCAGCACCCGTGTTTGCATCAGTTAATGACCAAGGAAACCATTGCGTTTCTGGGCACTTTCTCCTTGCGGTTAGGAAAAGAGAAGAGGCCTTTGGCCAGAGCGGCCACAGCCTGAGTGAAGGCGCCAAGAAGAGAACAGACCACTGCCCAAGATTCAGCAAGGCATTTCCCATTTTCCTCCTTAGAAAGATCACAAAGATTTGCAGCGAGATCATAGAATCATAGAATCACTTGGGTTGGAAGAGACCTTCAAGATCATCGAGTCCAATCTGTTTCTTTATCTCAAGAGCATTGTTTTGCGTGGTCTTAAACTGCTAAGAATTCCACGGGCGGGAACGGGGGGAAAGGCTGGGGGGAGAGACCATGAAATCATGTAGGCATGTTGGTTCCATACAGTTTTGAAACAACCGAAAATCAGTTTCAGGCTCCAGTGTTGGTGGCACAGCTATGACTCAGCCTTGTCCCTGCTGGGCAGGCAGTACCTGGCTTTCCAGAACGTGCAAGGACTTGAGGTCATCAAGGTCTTCTCGCTGTGCCCTCAGTAAGAGTTCAAAGGAGTTCTCCATGGCTCAGGTGGACAGGAGACAAGGCTGGAGAGAGCTCTCACGCTGGTGCTGTTGTATCTTTGGTGTTTGCAGGCTCAAGATCCGACACAAATGCTGGCGTAGTTTTCATTCCTAGGGCACTACCTACTGGTAATTCGTGGCTGGATTAAGGCCCCTGTGAGCCACTTAAGTGGTATAAAGGGGATGAATCTCAGAATGAGCACAACTCTTAATGATATTGATCATTCTCACCAAGCTCATTCTCCCTCCTCTCCTGGCACATACACACAAATCCAGGTCTTACAATTCTTGGTTTGTAACAGCTGATGGATAATCTTCTGTTTTGCTAATGCATTTTGCCATCTAAATTTGGGTCAGGGGAAACCGGTAGGAAAATGCTACTTGCTCTACCCTGAATTAGTAGCGCTGCTCATCACATAGTCACTTGGTAAATCCTTTTCCTTTTTGCTTCATGTCTCTTTCCTGCCTGGAGAAACAGGGTATTTATGATAAAAACCGCTGCAGTTTTGAATAATTGTTGGTGTAAGTAAAGATCTATTTAGTTTCATTCTGACACAAGAATTCCAAGAACAGCTACTGCTCTTGATTAACAGTGAACTCCAACTTGGATGTACAAAAAGAAGTTTATTCTGCGGTCCTATATCTGCCTGTATGTGCTTCCAAACAAGCCTGTCACATTTTTTCCCCGGTTGCTCCGCTCACGTAAGAGGAGCTCTTTGTAAACACCTGCAAGCATCCTGCTTCAGAGCCCCCTTGGAGATCTCCTGTGCTAAAAGGCTGCAAAAACCTGACAAGGAGACAGTGGGTGATTTAGTGTCAGTACTGCCTCCCTGCTGAGAAGTATTTTCTCAGAGGTTTTGGTGCTCCCTTTGTTTTTTCTGTCTCCACGTGTTTTCTGTTGTATGAGCTCTCTTGAGGAATGAAGCTATCTTTTTTTCTGGTGTTGCTGTTACTGGTTTATTTGACAGCAGGGACAGACAACTTCCAATCCCATGGTTGTAGCTCTACACATTATTCAAGTGCAAATAAATAAGTTTGTACGGTGTATATTCAAGAAGGAAGGATGCAGCTCTCATAAAGCATTCCCAGTCTCTCTCTTAGGCAAACTCGGAGACATTTTCTGCACAGCTGTTGTCAGATGTGGAAGGAAATAAGCACTTACATGAACAAATCTAATGAAATTCCATTATTTAAATAGCCTGTTTTTTTCTTCCCATTTTATTGTATTGATATAATTTTGAAAGTCTGATGGGAATGTTTTAGTTACACAGGTCTGAAGTACATATAGTTCATCAAAATGAATCCAAATGGAATATACTTCTAATATGTTGGCTGTATAATAACATAGATGTTTTGTGTCTTTTGGTTATTTGTTGATATGGGGAAAAAGGCAGATTTGTTGGTATCTCAGTAATTGCCACACATCTAGCAAGAAAGGACAAACAAATTCTAGGTCTATTTGCTAAGCACACCTGGCTTCCACACTAATTTCCTTTAATGGTAGATACTCGTTTGCATGATATGCTGTTGCTTTGTCTGTTATGTACACAGTTTCAGGCTGCAGACAAAAGGTTTACTTTGGGACTGCTTCTCAGCTTAGAGTTATGCAGCATTTTTCTATGCAACCTGCATAGAAAAATCAGGCAGGCGGATTTCAAAATTAATGTTTGTCTTCTCCAAATGTTCTCCCTATGCATGAATTTCACGTGTTCCAAAGAGCGAGGTGAGAAGAGTCCCTGGTATGGTATGACAGGAAAATGTCCCAGTGATAGCGTGGTCTGTTTGTTGTGCACCAGGCCTGTAGTGTGGCGTGCTAGACTGAGGACACATATCAGTTTATTTTGCATTAGTTCATAAATCTTCATTTAGCATTAATGTACAGTATCTTACAGTATAACATGACACGGCAATTTGAGGAAATGGAGACAGCATTTGCATGCTAACAATAAAGAAGGGATAAACACCATTTCGCTGAAAGGCAGAATTGGGAACAGAAACAGCAAGTGTAAATTAAATGATTAGAATCATTACTTCCAAGCCATTTAGGATTTCTTTTCATTGGCAGGCACCGTTAGCCCGCTTTTATGCAGCGGAGAGAAATACACTTCTCCTGTGCAGCTTGTTATGTTTCCTCCCCCCTCCTGAGAGGTGCCTTCTGGGCATTTTCTAAAACTTGGTTGGGGTTCTGAGGTATGAGCTATTGCTTGCGATGTGAGAAAATCACAAAATATTCTGTAGTAGCCAGAGGCAGAGGAGAGGATGAAAGGTGTCTGAAAGAATGCCTGATCATGTCATTCGTGATACGGAGCAAAAGAGCTGGAGTGTTATGGTCCCAAGTCTTCCGTTGGGCTAGTTGGCTGGTCTAGTTTTTTTTTTTTTCTTTTCATCTCTTTGGGTTTTGTTTTGATGAAGAGGAAATATCATCTCTCTTAATTTGGAGGAGGAGTTAACCAGGTCGTATAGCTTTACATTATGCCTGAACCCATGCATCTTCCTTTCCGTGTAGTTTGTAGCTGGTGTTTTTTTGCACTGAAGTATCTGTTTACTGCCTCAGTACTTTCTGCAAACATCTTCATTTGCTAGAGGGTTATAGAAACCAAACATAAAAGCCCACCAAGACAGAGTAAGTAAATTCAGCATTCTGTTTGAAAGTTTACAGGCTTTTTAAAATGGGTATTTACTATCTTCTGATTCTCTGGGGATGGTGACTCTGTGGAAACTATATATGTGCATTCAAAATCAATCAAATGTTTTGGTATAGATCACAAATGTACTGACTACAAGAAGAAAGAGGGTTGCGTAGGTCCTCTGGAAAGAGGTGAGAGTCTAGGTAGTTATTCCAGTGCTGTCCTGCCACCTTGACCTCAGAATAACAAATAGGCTCGTTAATGGTGTCATTGGCTAAGAAAGACCTAAGAACTGCGTGGACTCTAATGCGATGGGTCAGGTGGTGCTTAGACTCAAAAATGAAGCTGGGGGAAGAAATCTTGTACCTGGAGTTTCTGCTATTGCCGAGAGGCACCGACTGACCCATTACCAGTGCAGGCCTTTCCTCACAGTTCTCGGCTTCAGGTCTATGCACGTATCGTTGTGCTCTGAACGGAGCTGCCCTTGTATCTGCACAGGGGGCAGAAAGACCATTAAAAAGGATTCTTTGTTCCCCATGTTGTGATGGGCATTTTTTTCAGTTACGATACAGAGGTGTGTGATAAACTATTTCTTTTTGTGCACAAAGAAGTACAGGTTCAGCTCTTTGCTCTTTTCCCTGCGAGGCTGGCCATTGTGTAACAAAATGGAAAAGTGGGGTTCAGCTGTAGCTAAATCTGGTCTGCTTCTGAGAGTGTATTTAAGGTATATTTAAGGTCTCTTATTTGCGAATTATTGCAAATTGCTAGTTGAACCTGCGTTCGTATTGGTAGTGATGACCAGAATACTGACGGATGACACGAGCCTTTGGTGGCATATGCCAGGCCCTGTCCTCCAGGCTGTTCTGCGAGTAATGCTGCTATCTGTGGTGAAAAAAGGAGTTGAATCATCTCCCTAGTCAAACAGATTGGCTATTTTGCTGTTATTTCCCCAATGTTAGTAGCTCATGTGATCTCTTCATTGATTCATTCTCCATTTATTGGGCCATGTATAATCTTAATTTTGTTTTAAAAAAAACCAAACAAAAAGCTGTGCTCATTTTTTAAAATTTTTTTAAACTACTTCAGTTATGCTGTGTTTCTGAAGGAGTAGTTGGTGTGTCTGCTACTGTCAGTCTTGCTCCTGTTGAATCATCTCCTATGATTCTCTTCTACAGATAATAATTCTTTACCCATGAGATTTTGTTTTCATTTTGTTCTGAAATGAAAACAAGGAGCAGAGGAGCTGATTTGGATTATATTGATTAAAATTTATTTTTCTTCAATAAAGTCAAATAGAGTTTTCTCACAATATTAATTCTATGATGATACTGAGGGCTTCATGTAGGAGGGCCACAAGAGAAAACACAGTACGAAAAGATACAATGCTAAATCCAATATGCTTAAACAAACTTCTCCATTCTACTAATTCCTAAGAATATGGAGACAATAAATTCTGAGTATCTGAGTTACTATATTTCTACAGAAGAAAGAGCTGGCTAAATCCCTAAATATCTTTTTGCATCTTTTTACAAGTGCTATCAGCACCCCACATTTAGAGTGAGGAGCAAATATTTAGTTGACAACGTTTAGTCCAAAAAATGCTAAAATATGCAAAGTTTCTCTGAAAAGTTTTGCATTACGTGGATCTTATATCTGCATTTCTACGTTCAAATTAGCAACCAAGGCGAAAAGACAAGAGACAAAGAGGGAAAATTTAAATTGACCGGTAGTATAAGAGTATAAGAATAAATTACTTGTGATACCAGGGATATTGAATTAAGTCTTAAGTATAATTTAATTCCACTTTCTTCTATTAATGTTTTATCACCTACTTTGACATTACCAAATGTAGAGAAGGTACATGGGTATTTTTGAGTAAGTTTATACCTGAGCTATAAATTATTATCTTTGCAAAGGTCGTTGAGTCAGGACTTTCTCACAAGGGCAGCCTAATATTACATGGGGAGGACCCTGAAATAAGCCCTCAGAATAAAAATAAGCTATGTTGTCTCAAACACTAAATTAAAATGTGGGTCCTCCTACCACCGCGTGTAGTGTGATATGCAGAAAAGTGGTTAGAATTAGCTTGCAATTACTTACACAGCACAAGTCCACATGAGTAAGACATTAAGTGGTCTTCCTGTCTGTACTAAAGCCTTAAAAGCTTTAATTCTTTTCTTTTTTCTTCACCCCCCTTCCTAAGTCATTGAAATGGAAGATTTTGTGAGAGCATTCATTTAATATCTGCCAGTTGGGACCTGAGGAGCTTTCTGGGCTGTATCACAATTTCATCCTCTGGCTTTACCCAGACTTTTCAGCACAATTCCACACGAATTTGAACTGTATTATTGTACCAGTCAGCTGAACTGTTATAATTGGCTCGTTTGGTGCCCGGGTTTGCTCTGTAAATGGAATCTGTGATGCACTGTACTTCAGTCTTGAACCAGTTCCACTATGACTCTTCAGGATGCAGTTTTGGCATGGGGCACCAAAAGTAAACTTTCCTTTAAGTTGAATATTTAAGTTTTCCTGATGAAGTTGCTGTCTTCTATCCTGGAATTCTCGGCTTATTGCCTATGAAGAAAAAATACCTTTGACAAAATGATCACATAGGGAATGGTGTATGCTAAAGGTGCAGAAATACGCCCTCTGCCTTTTAAACAAAGCGTAAAAAAATTTCAAGATTTCAGAGCAAATCTCACCATCTCAGATCCAAAATGTAATCAATTTCATAAATATTATTTTTGATGCACTTATTAAAAATGAAATAAAAGCTGAGTTAATTACAATAAAACAAAAAAGGAGCCTGATGCTTTAGCAAAGCACTGTAGAGCCACTGGTGGTACAATTGCTGGAAAAGTAATAATGCCTCATGATTAGATACTAGTTTTCTCCAGCTGTGCTGTTTTCACTACACTGCTAGGAGTAGATGCTTTGTTTCCTCTGGGGTGATACCACTTGATTTAAAAAGGAAGTCATAAACTATAACATATGATACTGAGAAAAAATGTTATTAAAGGAATTAGCAGACAGTAAGCTGCTGAAGGTTGTGAAAATCTATCAAATTAGAGTGAAAACAGTATTTGTGGACATTTGTTTTATTTTTCAGTGGCTGAGGACAGGAAATCCAAATAGAGTGTAAAGTTGTAGGATTCTGGTAACTTGTAAGGAAGTGTGAGTGCTTCTATTTTTGAGAAAAATGTGGAAGTGATGATAAGGCTGTCTGAAGAGTGTTTCTGTTATGTGTAAACAGTCTTCAGGTAATTAAAAATGAAATTTTTAGAAATGCTGCCTATTAATCACCTGACCAAAGTTCACTTTGTGACCATTTTGCAATGATTCTTATACTTCGCTGCTGCTGTTACTGTCTTCAAAAAAAAAAAAAGTCTGCTAATATCTCTTGGCTGTACTTTGGCTGAGCAGATGCACAAGAGGAAAGCTGGCACGCCATCTGCGTGCTTCATAGGTTACAGATATTCTATCATCTCTTCTCATCATTGATTTATATGGAGGGCAATAAAACACTTGCCGGATTCAGGGGTTTTTTTTGGTGTGTTTTTTTTATTTTCTTTTATATTGGGAAGATATTTCAATTTGCAGGACCCAAACTGGTATAAAAATAAATAATGTAAAACAAACAAGCAACCCAGAAAATTCTGTGCTTCTGAAATATTTGAAAACATCATTCTTCTCCACCCCTTCTGCCTTGGGAATCGAGGGACTGATTGTGCCTCGTTGGTCCCAAAGCAGCACTGAACAGTTTTAGATCTGCTTCAAATTTTGCCCAGCTGTTCGTGGCTCAAAGAGCGAGTCTCTAAAGCAACATTTCTGGTGTTCTGGCCACATCTGTGCCTTCATGCCCAGAGCCCCACAGAGGCAGACAGAACGGCAAACTGACTGGCCTCTGCAATCCCTTTGTGTTATAATATGTTCAGCTGTACCGTTACCTCTATAGGGATGTTGTCATTTTTATTTCAGTAAAAATACTGCTATTATCCAAATTGTTCATTTTGCTTTTGGAGAATAAATACATGTCTGAAAAGATGTCTTTTTTTTTTTTTTTTTAAATTAAAAAAGTTGTTTAATAAGCAGTGTGTCTCCCCTCTGGGGACACATGAGGGGATTAATGCGCAATTGTATTATACATCTCTGCATAAATCTCTCTGGGAAGTCAAAATTGATTCACTACAATTGTGGTTATGCCCTGAAATTTCACTGAAAAATACTGCAGTTCCCAATCTTGCTGTCCACATTCGCCATTCTAAAAGACTGAAATAAGACCATATCATCTCATTGGGACCAATTTTCTTCTGTCATATTTAAGCACTACAGAGGTTTTAACGATTTAATAGCTATATTTCACTGCTTAACAAGAGAAACACCATAATATTGCTCATCCTATTACGAGTGCCCCTCTCCTGGTGCTCCGTTATTAAATATAGATTAGCTTGCCTGGGAAGAAAAAAAAAAGTGCTATCTTGTTCTGATGTTTTAGATCTTTCTTATTGTTCTCCTAAATAGTTTGCAGAACTTCCTTTCCTATTCTAATCCACAGCATGATCACTTCTATTTTGAATATTTAAATACTAAACAACACTGTTTAAATGACTTTTTGATCAAAGAAGCTAGGACTCTGTGCAAAGTTTTCTACTCATCTCCCTGTCCTGGTTTGCGGTGGCTTTTGTCCAAAGGTTATGGGAGTTGGGCAGCCTGCTCTTTTAAGTCCCTGGGAAAACACATATCCAGAGGAGGAGACTGGATCGTTCTCCTAGAATGGAGTTTGAGAAAACACTTATTCTAACAGTTGGACTCAATTATATTGGTTACAGTGAATAATAATTTCCTTTTAATGATGTAGAACAGAAAATCAGAGCTAATCATACGGAGCACTTTTTTTGGCCTTCAGCCTTTTTACACTTAAGCTCTGTCAGGTAATGAACAGGAACGTTCTTTTCAAATATAGACAGTGTTTAATGAAGATGCATAATAATTTGCCTATCGCAAAAGCAAACTCAATATGAGAGACAAAAAGTGGCATTTTTCCCATCTCTTTTTTCAATTCATGAATGGCAATCGCTTTAATCTTTAGACTGGTCATGTGCCAATTGCTAAGCAGACTTCTCTAGCGTACCTTTGAAGGCTTGCTGCTGCTGCTTCAAGAGAGAGAACTCTATGTCAAGAGAAGTTATTGAGAATGTTTCTATTTCAAGCCAAACTTATCTTGTTGGGCCAGAATATGGTGTCCTCGTTGAAAACATCTCATACTTCTGAACAAGTCAGGAGTGAGATCAGCTTCATGTCCTTGCTTCACTTCCAATTTTTTGGTTTATAATGACATGTCAAGCTTTTCTGTTTATCATGCGCTGAAATTATTGTCAATAAAGTTTGTCACCACGGAATGGCAACGTTACCATTCTGCAATACTGCTTCCAAAAGTTATACACCAAGAGGCACAGAGCCTTTTTTGCCTGTGACACCTGCCAACAGCAGTAAGGAAAGAAACACCAGGATATCTGAAACATGCATATCACATTTTGGTAGGCAGTGATTAAAGTCTAGCTATGTAAGATAGTAACACTAATACTGGTATGAATAATATATCATCCTTTTATTTTAGAACTATCCTTTTGATTTAAAGTTCTATGAATTTTTTTTTTTGATGACTTTATTTTCACATTTTAAGATGTGCTTTTTCTTCCTTTTTTTCTAGTAAGGCAGAAAATGCCTTTCGAAAAATCTGTATGTTTCTGTTGACCTATACAGTTGTGTAGCTTTCAGCTTTAGATAGTCTAGGTGAGCAGTTGACCTTTGTGTTTCAAAGGAATCAGGATTTTTAGAATGGCTCCTTCCTCTTCCCTGCGCTGCCCTCCACCCCCCCAGACAAAAACAAAACAACAAACCCACCTCCATTTCATTTCAGTGGGAACTGATTGCATCATAAATGTATTAGCTTTCAAAGTGCAAGCTAAAGTTTTGTTGGAAGACATAATTAATACCTAGAAAATTGTATAGTGCATAGTGCTCTGTATCCATCCTGGCAAGTGGGAGAGTGACAGGTATATTTTATACTCCATTTCAGTATCTGTACTTCTCAATAGGTTGTGACTGCCAGCCGTTTCCCAATAGCCTTTTCAGGAACAGGAGGACTTTTACTCTACTGTCCATAAAAATATGCCTCTGCTGTTGCCACTAAACTTTATGTAAGCCATAAAACATCTTTTGGCTCCGACTTGAAACACAAGGAGAATGTTTGCACAATGAACATCAGACATTGTCAATGTTAATGTGTAATGTCTGTTGGCAGAGTTGTCTGTAAAGATTTTTTTAGCCAGCCAAATGTTACTTCTATTTCACTCAGAACTCATGTCTGTCATGGGATAGAAGAATAACAGGTTGTATTAAAATTGGCTACAGGCATTTTCATTTTTTTCCTGTTGCTAGCCTTTTGAGTAACTCCTGGCAGCAATTATATATAAAACACATTACTTTCAAGCCTTCTTTAGCTGACTGCAAATAGTGGAGTGCTCTACTGAAAATCTTATGGCAATTAAACAACCTCCAACATTTATACACAAAAGTGCATGCACACACATGTATATGTACGTTTGATATAGATATCTTAATGGATATCGCCAAAGCGATATGCTAGGTATTTAACAAAAATGCATACAGCAATGTTCAGGTGTTGCAATTAATTTCATCAGTTTCTGACCTATTATATTATGAATATCCACAGTGACAATATTTGAATCAATTTGGACTACACTTAGAATAGAGATCTCAAACTTCATAACTGGTAGTGTGCTAAAAACATCTTATTAGATATCAAGGCTGCACATAGCAAAAGAGAAGAATCAATCCAATAATACGGTTTTTTTTGGTCATCTTTTATCTTGTAAGGCTTTGGGACTTGCTACTGTGAACAATACAGATGTATTATTGTGCACTTATCTGCATGTGCACACATTTGTGAATAATTTCCTATGTATGGATGGTATGAATACTTTATCTAACTAAATCCTTCAGATTTTTAATACAGAATTATAAACCAGGCCTGTATTCTATCCTCAAGTACTGGCACTAATTCATGTGTGGGTTTTTTTTGGTTTTGCTTTAACAAGAAGTTTCAAGAATTTTTATGAGAATTTTCAGTCAAGACATTCAAATGAAAGGGGAGTTCATTATGCGGATGCCCAGGTATAAAGTTAGTCATTATTCTATATGACACTGTGGAGCAGACTATTGGGCAGATATATTTTGCAATAGGCTTTTCTGAATCTAAACTATACACGAATGCTTTTTTCAGGCTTGAAGAACATTTGCATAATATATAGAAGTAATAGACTGGAAGAAATTTACTGGTGGAATTCATCAAGAATCAGTCTTGGGACCAATTAAAAGTATATTTTCAAGAATGATTCTTGTATAGATGTTGTGCTGATGAAGTCTGCTGCACATAAAGATAAGAAGCATTGTCAGTACAAAGGAGTATTAGAATATGATACACAAAATAGAGACCCAGAAGACCTGTGAGAATAAAAGTAAATAAAATTTACTTGTAGCAAAAGCAGATCCATGTATGTAAGAAACCCCAGCACTAACTTCTGTAAGGTGAGAACTCATCCACTGGGAAGGCTTTCAGTACACAAGCTGGTAATGACTATGGTTGTCTGAGTGATAAAACCATAAAAAGGCAAATGCAGTCTTTCAAAGCACTGCAACATATTTCCAATGGAGAGGAAAGTATGCTAATATTGTAATTGCACACAGTGTTTTTCAGCTGTCTGCTGGAACACCATGCACAGTCCTGGTCACTCACACTCAATATGAAAACAAGCCCAATCAAACTAAAAAACCAGCTGAGAAGGGCTGCCAGGCGTGTCAGGATTTCAGAGCCTTCCTTGTAAGAAAAAAATTAAGCTAGGCTCCCTTAAATTAGTCATGCAAAGCTGGCATCCTTTCATAAATATGCCAGGGAAGTAAAGAGCATGGAGGGAGACAAATTAGTTCAAGAAAGGCTGAATATGAGCCAAAGAATATGTGGCTATAAAATTATTCTGGCTATACTGAGAGTTGCAGCAAGGTTCCTAACCTCTAGGGCAGTCAGGCCTGGGGCAGCAGGAAGGTGGTAAAGTGTCCGCGGCGAATCCTAATGCTCCTTCCAGCTGTGTGCTCTTAAGAGTGCTTAGCATCATCCAAAAAGGAGAACGAGCCCAGATAGTTTAGCAAGACGCACGATAGTCCAGCTTTATGTGGATTTTTGGAAATAACACCTAGTCAGTATGTATAAGAGGGAAACATGCTTACCCCAAACCGTAACAACAAGTAAACAGATCTGGTGTGGACTTTCAAGTTAGCACTCTGAAATTGCAGTTGCGTGCGCTGTTTTAAAGCATGGAGAAAGTTGCATCTTTGTGCCAAGCCATGTGGTGTGCCAATTTTTTTCTTTCTATCCTAGTATAAGCTTGTTCTGTTGTGAAGGATTCTGATTATTTTTTTTTTCTAGTATCCTTTGAATGCACAGAAATCCCTTCTATCTTGCTGGTTTTGCATATGCCTTTCACCATTGATGTACCTAAACATCTCAGGATCACACATGAACATACTCTTCTTCTGTTCTCACAAGATTCCTGGGCTAAGCGTTTGTTCATATTTCACAACTGAGGGACAACAGTGGAGGATAAATGTAATAGTTTACCTATAGTTTTCCTCAGAGAAGTCAGGAATTCAAATCTGATTTACGGATCCTTACTTGATGTTCTACCCCATAGGCCATTCTTTTCTGTTTAAACATGTGAGCATTTACTATGGTGGGGGAAATTAGCAACTGATGGCCAGTACTGATGTTATAAACAGGAGTTAAATTTTTAACATCTTTTCCCACAAGAGAAGACGGTATCAGCCAATGTCCCCCAGGTCTACCAGAGCAGAAAGCCAGATATTTGACCATGTAGTCACTGCTTCATTTAAAAAAAAGCACAATGTATAGACACGTTAGAAATACATCCATCTATATATCCTTTAAAGGAACTTCAGACATAATTCTATATGGTGTTTTTGATGGTGATTCATGCAAGGTTTTTCTGTCTTTTCTCATTAATAATGAGGTTTATGCTTAGGAAAGAGCTATTGAGGAGCAGGCAGCAACATCACCCACCTACGGGAACAGAGTGGTATTGACTGAACCTTGCCTTTACCCCACAGGAGAGAAGCAAGCCAAAAAAATAAAATTAAAAAAGGCAGGAAACGAAGCATGATCTGAATGTGCTGAATAATAAAATTAATTTTCATAAATAATCAGCACTGCAAACCCATAGAAGCATTCGGCTACCACACTATTCATAAGGAAAAAATTGGGCCCAAAAACTTTGATCTGTCTTGAGCTCCTCCCCTGTAGTCAAGAAATGAGCAATTTTTAAAAATGCTTTGTAACTAAGAACTGAATCACTCATTTTGGAAACAACAAAAAAGTACACGCAGCTCACATACCAGCACTCGCTACTGTACTCTTACACCTGGGCAAGCAATGGGATTTTTCACATAGTGATGCGTAGCCCTGTATATTTTGTGTACTTCCATGGGTGTGTGCGTGAGTAGCTAATACACGCAGACAGGCCAGAGACAAATCCCCAGATTCAGGAACTTCTGAGCTGTGGAATGTTCAAAATCCAAATCAGGGCTTTTGAGCTTGAGCCCTTCTCTAATATTTATTCAGATTTATGATGAATGTAGTACTTTAGAGCTAATTCTTGTTCATAATGTAGCCATTGTTCAGTCGTGATTACAGTGTATAAATATCAAGCATTTATCTTTGAGCCTGTAGACGTTTAAGCCTCTCTGTTCTTCGGGGCTTTATTTATTTATTTATGCCTTTGCTTGTTTGATAGATGGCAGCAGATAAATGTTTCCTAACTGAGGATGTCTCATTAGTTTTTGCTTTTAGTATCATCTGTCATATGACAGCAAATAATAGGGAATTTTTGCACGTTTGGATGCCTGTAGCGTGTTGTCACTTATAGCTGTTTCTGTATTTTCACAGGGGGGGTGTGTGATCTATAAATATAACCTTACCCTTAAACACTACCTTCACGGAAAACGCATTTATCCTATAACCAGAGCCCTATCGTCTTGTCATTACAGCCCCACTGTTTTCGAAGAAGCCAGCTTGTTCTGCGATACAGAAGGTGGAGACTGGGAAGCTGGCTCTGCTAAGCCTTGCCTAATGCAAACTGCTTTAGTATGCACATCACATCATGCCGGCTATACTGCAGGGAGCAGGCAGTTATCGCACAAGCGTGCATCCTCAGAGCCAGGATAAACACTCCGTTACTCTCCCTCTAAACTGCTCTTCTGGGAGGGAGAGAAAATAAATAGGGAGCGGGAGAGGGATTTGAAGTAACCTTTTTAAGAAGGAGGCAGCAGCCAATAGAACCTTCCTTTCTTCTTTTTATTTTTTTCTGGGTTTTTTTTTTCCTTTTTTTTTCCCCCTACTTCTTACTAGAGAAATTCGTGTTACCTCAGCAATTAAGGAGAAGAGCCAGCATCTAGGGTTCCAGGCTGTGAGGGGAAGTAGCAACTTGCACCAGGTAGGAAGCCCTTTCAACATCCTCTTTAATTCATGCAGCTCAGTTACTACTTGCTATGTTCCTGTACGGTGGCTGACTTCTGGAGACCTTGTGTCTGCCAGCCACCATTCCCGGAGCGAAAGAGACCTTGGGGAGCTTTAATTGCCAATGACCTTCAGGGTATTTCTTGGAAAGACACTGGGACTTAGTGCTGTAAAGTAAAGCAATCTCTACTTTCGTCTGGCTGCTTAGAGGTGTGTATTTAGCATTAGGATGCAGCTGGGTGAAACTGCAGCTGTTGCCCGTCTACGTAACCATGTTACAAATGAGTAAAAATTAGCCATTTTACAGGATCTGAGGCAGCTGCTCTGCATTTTTAGCAACACGACTGTATTACTTTCAAAACTTATTACCATAAATTCTGTGTGTGCTGGCAAGTAACCAGATATACTTTAGTGTATTCAAAGTTATTTTGACAGTTATCTACTGTATTTTCATAGTCACTTATGCATATTTTATTAAGACTTTTCCAAACTTTCCTGGGGCAGCCATGTCTTACGTGGCAGATTAATATTCCTGCTAACAAATAATTAGTGTAATAATCGTAGCGAGCTGGTTACAGTGTTTGCTTTACAGTATTGCCTACTGAGAGCCTGCAGGAATGCAGGCATCTCTTGCAACGTTTGAGGGCTGGGGTGCGATGGAGCCCTTGGTCACATATGCTCATTTTATCTGCCTTAGTACTACAGCAGGACAGAGGAGAAAGTGAGGAGGAGAAATCTGTAATTGGGCTTTGTAATTCTGTTGTGCAGTGTTTTCTTCCTAGTCCTTTCGTATTTGCGTTCATTCCCAGGAATGTTAGGTGACATCTGGTCAACCTCTGTGCATTGTGACAGTAATGTGACTTAATAAGTTTATCAAAAGCAAGAGTAGCGTTTGCATGCCACGTAGAAATAAGTTTAGCGTTCAGGAGGCAATCCTGCCACGGGTCACCGTGGTGTCTGTGAGACTCAAAGTTTCACTGTTTGATCAGGTTAAGTTGCTGTCTTCTGAGCAGTCAGGGAGTCTGAGGCAAACTTTTGCAAGCTTTAGCATTCCCTTCTGTAAATCAGACCAGTGACGGGGAATTCTTAAGGGTAAAAATATATATATATTTTTAAAGTGCAAGCAGTGGTGTGAGCAAGTATACCGTGTTTAAAGATTCAGTTGCTTGCAAGAAAACCTAAAAGAGTGTTCAAAACAGTCAGAGCTCAGGCAGCACTGCTGTAATAAAAAATAAATACTGATAATAGTAGAGCTCTTTTGGATGACTGTACCCGCACAACCTCTTCCTGTATGTAATTGCTCCATGCAGAAATAGCTCCATATATATTGTCTAAAGGTATCTCGTGACTCTTATCTGTAGGAAAAACTATTCAGGATGTCTAAATCCATAATCTTTTTTCTGATGAGCGTAATGAAAACAACAATTCTTACAAAATGAGAATTATATCTGATAGCAATAAAACCTAAGGAGGTAAAAAAGAAATAGGTTTGCAAATTATAGCTGTGAAATAGAGGTGAGATCAAGTTAGTGACCAGGGCTGGTTAGAGAACCTGGCAGCAGGTGAGAGGATTTTTACCCTCTGTTTCATCTGTTCTGAGAAATTCAACGCTTCAGAGAATTCACACTTACAAAGTACCAATTCAATTAGCAACTAAGATGGGAAGAAAACTGGAATGGGAAAGTGATGTCTTGACTCCTTTAATTTCTGTTGATATAAGAAATACGTGATGAAGAAAATGATACCCATGCTCTTCTGGTTTTTTAACAGATACACATTTGATGTAAAACCAAAGTGAATTATTACCTTAAAAAGGGGTTAGTAAGAGTAGTAAGTTGAACACTTTAATGCATTTCACTAGAAACTCTTATAGAAGTCTGGTTTCAGAGAATTTTATGGCAAAGTACAGCTGGTTGTTGGTGGGGTTTTTTGTATATTTTGTTTTTTGGTGGTTGGGTGGTGGCTTTGTTGTTTGTTGTTTTTTTAAATCCCCAATCCAAATCCTCACTCTGGGAATACGTAAAATCCTCAAACATTCTCAAAAAAAAAAAAAAAAAGATGAATTGACTCAGGCCTTAAATTTTGGCTTTTGTTTCAGGGTTTATTATTAATTCATTGTCACACGTGGTAGGTCTCTCTGAGAGAAAGGAATCGCCAGAACAGTGTGCATTGGGATATACAGGTTTCTTGGCTTGGTGTTGCTTGCAGGTCTCTACCTTTCTATGTCTCAGTTTGCTCATACATAAATACAAGTGTTGGCAGCTGCCTATTTGGAAACATATCACAGACCTGAGTTTTCCCAGATTATCCCCATCCCAGTAGTGATGCTTTATGCAGATTTGGTTGATTTTTTTGTGACTCTAGTTCACCTTGTAGCTTATGAATTTGACTTTAATATATTTTCTTGGTATGTTGCCTGTTGCTCACCCTACTAAAAGCCTGCTGAACACTGTTTTCTTCATGACTAAAAATCATTTTTAATTTATAAAACAGGTAGGAGAAATCCATTTATGCTTCAGCCCTACTCTGGAAGAGACTACCTGTGCTGTAGATAGCTTAGTGGGGTCTGTGGTATGGCCCTGTCTCATCAGGGAATCCTGTTACCTTTAACGAGGCCCCTCAGGAGCTCAAGAGTCACTGCTAGCAAATCCATGACGTCTACGTATCTAAAAGCACAGATCAGACTTACTGTCCCATAAACCTTATGATTTTTCAGCAGAAATGGTGCAGTTATGCTGGGGGCTTTTTGAACAGAAAATCAGATTTATCAGACTACCAGAGGAATTACTAGCCAGCATCCCTGTTTGTCACGCTGCAATGTGTGGGTACCCCCTTATGTCGGTGGCTTTGACCAAGGCTCTCTACCTCTGTCTTAGTTCCCCAGACCTGCTCAGTGATACTCCTTTTACCACCCGTGTGGTGGAGAACTGGGACTCCTAGTGCCACTGGAAATAAGATGAAGAAGCCTCAGATTTGTTGCAAGGGTCTTATGTGCTGACATATGAAAGAAGAGGTCCCTCTGTAAAAAAAACCCCAAGTAATTGATGTTTCTTAGTGCTTTTTGACACTTTACTGCATCAAGAAATTAGCCTGACTGGAGAGTATGTTGTTAGTATAAGGACTATCAAAATGCAATGTATGAAATTGTAGGTGTTGACATAATTCTGTATTATTATGGGTCTCCAGAGTGGCCATTATCTTTTGATCTAGCTTTAGTTAATTTTAATAAGCTCCTTGGTTTTTGGAAGCAAAACACTAAACACACAGTCCCAGTAACGTACGATGACTCTGCAAATTTATACACAAGGATTTCCAAGCAACCCCACAGTATGTTTCTGAGGGGCAAGGGCTGCACAATTATACTGAACAGACGTGTCCACACTCGGGCACGTAGTGGATCAAGCGTAAACTCTGAGCATGAGACGGAGCATGAACTCTGAGCATGAGACTAGATTTCCTTTTTTCCACTGTCAAGGTATTCAGTAACATTTTTCCAAGAGAATGCTTGAAGACAATCAGGGACTTTTGTACTTTGCTTTCTATGTATGCAAGGGATTAGAATTAATGGCTGAACTCAGGGGATCAGGATTAATGGTAAGGCTGACTAACATTAACTTTCGTGACTACCATTGGACTTCACTGCCAACTATAAGAAAATACTAAGTTACTTAACAGCACACAACTTCTGAGATTCATTTAGGCAAGAATCCCTGAGAAACCAATCATTACTACCAATTAACTGCTGGTTTGTTAGGTGCTGGACCATTAATGTTCTAACAAACTGACTGTTAACTAAAGTAACAGCAATAGCAAATTCTGAGGCAAGTATTGGCTGTGACTGTGTGTTTCATGTGATACAATGTCTTTATATGTCCTATGGTTTTTTAGCAGCTTAGGGACTCATTAAATAATTTCTTCCCTGTTAGTGCCTTTTGATGCTGTGTGGAAAGGCTGGGATGTTGGAACTGTATTTGCAATGCCTATAAGGCTACACATTAGACAAGATGGGGAGACTTTGTTATTTTTTTCCCCTGAAACTTTATTGCCACTTTTGTTAAGACACCTTATGCAATACTATTATTTAAATAATAATGTTTTGAGTCTTTGAAAAAGACTTACTTTTTTTTTTTTTTCTACATGATGATGTAACTTTGGATAGAAACTCATCCCTGGTCTGATTCAATCAGTCCTGGTAGCAGTGTTTAGCACAAGGAGGTTCTTCTGATATATAGGTCATTCTTAGGATAGGCAGAATTGGAAAAAAGTATCATGGGATGTTCTGGCCTTCTCATTAGTCTCAGCCTCATTCAGAGTTCAAAACTGAATGGTGAGAGGCTCAGAAAATAAACTGGAAGCTCAACAGCTGCTATTTTAAGCAGTTTATTTAAAGTTCCAGATTTATTTAATGCTGTATTTCTATTTCATTGTTTTACTTTTCAGTGTCCGGGGGGGGGGGGGGGGAAGAGAAAGAAACAAACTAGGTAACATTATTTCTTTTCAAGTACAGCAGCTGTTTTCTCTCTGTGGGCTTTGCTTGCTTGATCCAGAAATTGTCAGTAGCTCAGGGTGCAAGTGTGCATGTGTTGACTTTTCATTAATGGAATTGAGGTGGGCAGCTCTACTAAGGCTGATTAGAACCATCACAAAATCTGCCATGCTACAGTGAAATGAAGGGAGATGGATTTAGGTCAGTATCTAATGAGCCCCACGTACAATGTTGGCAGGAAAAAAATAAACCCTCAAAAGTTAAATATGTAATCTGAGTAATTTAGAATAAAAAAACTCGAGACACTGGCTTACATGAGTCTTTAGCCTGAATCTTACCTAGTACAGAAAATGATACTATTTTTCCGAATAAAAAGGAAATACCACACAAGTACTTGTATCATAGGGGGCTTTAAAAACCCCGAAAACACAGAAATTGTTAGCTTTTAGTATTTGTTTTATGAAAACATTAATCACCCTTTGTACAGTTCACAAGCTCTTATAGTATTATAAGCAATCGGGCAGTGTCAAGGTTGATGGCTTTTTCCAGGGCTGGTAAAATTTGTCAGGATTAAGCTTCCTTATTGGAGAGCTGCAAGGGAGGCGGAGAGATGGGAGAGCAATTTTTATTATATTATAGTGCATTAGTTTGGTACAATAAATGTTGCTCTGAAGTACCTGTTTGGATAAACCAGCTTATTGTTGAAAGTATGGGAAGTGGAAAGAAGGAGGCTCATTCTGCTCAGCACCCTACCTAGCGAGATGTACAGCAATTTGAAGCCACCAGTAAAGAAGCAAAAGCAAGCAACTGAAATTCTGCGAGAAAAAGGATTTTTGTGAAGTGGCTATGCTGTTGGGTGTGTTTTCCTTCTACGCTTACTCCTTACTTCAGTGTCAGTCAGACTGGTGCAAATCTCTCGGAGAAGATAAACATCATTAAAGAGAAACAGTAAAGGTAAAAAAAGTTGGTTTTGTAGTAAACTTCTTTACTTTGTGTTATTTCTTTCTTAAAATGACAGCTATTTAAATGAAATAGGCTTTCCTAGTATAAAATATATCCATCAAGCTATTGATGTTAGTGTTTTGCTGAATGCGAGGCATACCCCAGTGTTCCCGAGCAGCTGGTACCTCTATTTATATTTGCCTACGAAACACCTGCCAGATTTAACATCAAACCACAGCATAATGTAATGAGATCTTTAAGTTTGCAGAAATGAGTAACAGGCTTCTGTTTTCTCTTGCCAGGAAAAAAAGAATACTAGTGTAATATACCAGTACAGAAAAACAGTTTGCATAGGACAAAATTAATTTAGCTTTATTAATACTTTATCTTTAGACCTTCTAGAAATTAGAATAGACGCTACTCAGCATATATAGGTAAGAATATCAGAACCTGATGTTCAAATGAATTGTGACCTTTAAGTACTCAAATATTTGAAATTAATTGTTCTTTGGTATATTAATATCAGTCAGTCATCTAGGATCAACATTTTTCATACGTGAGCATAATTCAGGCAGAATGACGGTGGAATTACATGTTGCACTGACGTGAAACCCAAACAATTCAGTGTGATTTTACTGGAACAGAAAGCAAAGGTCAACTGCTTGGAGCTGCATTATCGGCTGTGTTGGAGTTCTGGCCCAGGATTCACCATTGGGTGCCTCTGTAGCCGGAAAGAACAGCTGCATTTGAATCTTTCTGCCTGTTCACCAGGAAAATTGCCCAAATATTCAGTTGCATTTCCTAAAAAGCGAATTATAAGGTAGCTTCAACATGAGAGATTCTTAACTCTGTTTGGTCTATCTTCCCATCCTATCTCCAGACACAGCATGCCAACGTTGGGTGTCTTTCCTGGCACAGGGTGTAGTGCCAGCCTGCCCGGGCATCCTGGCAGCTGTAGAATTTGTCTAGATTCGTAAGACACCGAACTTTCTCTTTTCAGTTGTTTTAGGACACTCTTTTAAAAATACTTATTTGTACTCTTCTCCGCAAATCGCCCTTGAAATACACTTTGTGTTTAGAATTTGCAGACTTAAGGAAGGGACTGCCATTTTTTCTAGATACTGCATGGAGACTGGTGGGAGGTAAGCAACAAATAATGGCAATGTGAGAGTGAAATCTTCTTTGCACGCTATGTCCTTGAGTAACATCATCTCTCTCAATACATGGGAATGCACAGTGGGTGGTGTAAAGCAAATGCAGTTACCGTCAGGTTACTCGCAGAAGCTGCTCGTGGGGGCAAACTGCAGACTGGTTTGGCAGAGTGTGATGACCTGGAGCTCGGTTGGCTTTGCAGTATTGGCAGCTTAGGCAGAAATTTGTTACCTTATGAAATGAAAACATATTATGGAAAGGATGGAACTCTTTACCTGCATATAAGGCAACACCACTAAAGTCTCCGACGCTGTTCTTGCTCAGTTTCTACTTCTCATTAGTGGCAGCACCACTACCATAGCAATTTTGTATCATGCCAAAATTTTCCAACTCATGCAAAAGGGATTTTGGTACCTGCACCACCGATAATACCACAGGAGACCTTCCCGTGTTGCTTTGCAAATAAGCCAGTGTCCTGCCCTGTCTTCAGCTGTTTACCCACAATGCTGCTCCACGTGGCAATTCGCTTCCAAACAATGTCAGTAGGTACGGAAATCTGGCACTTTGGCTAGTCATGGGGCTAGTGATGAAACCTGGCTTTCTCGGGGTTGTTTAGGTATGAGGGGGTAAAGAACATTCAATGGGGCTCAGCTGAGGTTATGAGAGAGGGGGAGAAGCCATGTTTGAATGTTGTAAGCTTAGCCAAAGAACGAGTTTAAGAGACTCTGGTAGAAGTACCTCTGAAATTTTGAGTATATTATGTTATTTTGTTTCGTACACTTTATTCCTTGAGAGTCCTCAACTAAAAAATACATCAAAGAACTAATCAGTAGTTACATTCAGAACTTCACTTTTAATTTATCAATAAAAGGGTCAAAGTCAGCAGATGTGTGAAATAAACAAATACATGGAATATTTTCTTTTTTGCCTATAGTTTGTGTACATCTAGCCTTGGTGTACAGTGACATATCCCACAAAGTTCTCTTTTGTGTCTAACACACATGATTATTAGTCAATGCTTTTCTTATGAATGTGGATTTTGTAGAGACGCCTCAGTTTGTTTTGACTTTTGATGAACTAAACACTTGAAACAAAACCAAAAAAATTAAGAATGAAGCAGGTGCAGCTGCCAGGATGCCCTCAGGAGAAAAAGAAAGAACAGTATCTTTTAGGGCATCATCAATGACAGAAGTGATAGTTGCAAATTACTCTTTTTGATGGTTAATGAGTAGAGAATAACAAGTCCCTGTCATTTATGCCTGTGTTTGATTATTTTTTTTCTTCTTTCTTTTCTTTAATAACCACATGCTTAAAAACAAGTGTCCTATAGAATGATCTGACAGGAACTAGCTTGAGTAGACCAAGACATTAAACATTTTTTACTGCCATGACTCTTGGCAGTTTTTATGAGATTTACAATAGGAAATGCATTCCGAGTGTTTGTTTCTCTTTCTGCAGTAAGTCTGAATAGTCTTTCTTCATGTGTGTCTTTCCTCTCTGAAACGGTATTAGACAATTTGACAGGGAGATGTAATATTTAATTATTAAAAACCTAAATATATAGTAGTATGTAGAGAAATAAAAATGAGTTATTTTAGATCTCATAAAGTTATTTTAAGTCAATTCTTCCAATTATGCATACAAAGAATGTAACAAAGCAGAGGAAAACTTAAAAAATTATAAAAAAACCCTGTGCTTGTCTATTAAGACTTTCAGAATCTGTGTTCATGTTACAGTCTTTGGAACTTGCATGTTTGGAGTTTTTTGTGACACTGGAGTTGGACTCAAGTGAATCCTCTGGGAGGCTCTTGGAAGAGCTCCGGTTCTTACACTTTGCTATCAATAAATTACACTCTTACTTGAACTTCATGAAGTTTGCATAATTATTTTGAAATGTTTTGAAGCCACATTTGCATTTTGAGCAGCAACACAGTACACAGAATTATAGAATAGTTTGGGTTGGAAGGGACCTCTAAAGGTCACCTAGTCCAATGCCCCTGCAGTGAGCAGGGACATCTTCAACTAGATCAGGTTGCTCAGAGCCCTGTCCAACCTGACCTTGAATGTTTCCAGGGATGAGGCATCTACCACCTCCCTGGGCAGCCTGTGTCAGTGTCTCACCAGCCTCACAGCTAAGAATTTCTTCCTTAGATCTATTCTAAATCCTCCCTCTTTTAGCTTAAAGACGTCACCCCTTGTCCTATCGAAACACGCCCTGCTAAAAGGTTTGTCCCCATCTTTCTTATAAGTACCCTTTAAGTACTGGAAGGCTGCAGTAAGGTTTCCCCAGAGCCTTCTCTTCTCCAGGCTGAGCAACCCCAACTCAGCCTGTCCTCACAGCAGAAGTGCTCCAGCCCCCCTGATCATCTTTGCGGCCCTTCTCTGGACCCGCTCCAATATGAGAATATTTTATTGTCAATACATGAGAATAGAGTCCAGTGAATGCCATGTATTGAGGAACTGAGATTCTTAAATGTTCTGTAACATTTTAGGGAAAACAAGTTTTTATGAATTGTTGTACAGGTCTGTGTGGTGCATACTCTATCTTGACAAGCGTGTTCACTGGGTAAATCTACTGTGCAGTTTACAGCGGAGCATCAGTGTAAATGTGTTCTCTGTCATCCCAAAATGACATGTGGTCAGAATGAGCATCAAAGGGGACACATAAGTCCCTGGTAAAAGGTTATGTGTCCTCCATGGGTGTTTCTAGAGGAAGAAGGATGCTGAGGCACAAGGGACAAGAAGAAATGATTCTCACGGGGTGCTGATTTTCAGCACATGAGCAATACCTGCTTCCACATTCCTTATTTTTGTACAGCAGAATGACTGTTTCACTAACATTTTGCTGCAGGATAGAAACAGACTTCTGAATTTCAAAACATTGTTTTACGGCTGCTTAAATAAACCCAAAGGCAAAAGTGACAAGTAGTTTCTGTGCTTTTGATCTGCCAGTTAAGGAGTAAAAGGACTCTTCTCCATGCTTCATTCTTGCTTTTGTTATTGCTGGTTGTGTAGCTAATGGTTCTGAAGTCCTGATGTCTATCAATTACATCATTTTCTAAACATTTCCAAACTGTCCTGTAAAATACTTTGAAAACAGCTATTCTAAGATAGGTCATTATTCAAGCCTTTGAGCCAGAGAACTCAAAAGCAAGAGGAAAAACCAAAAAAATAGGTTTCTTTGTAACGTAGATTCATCATCAGGGATAGGGGAAGACTTCACTTCATTTTCATGGGGTTAGCACTGGTTTGTTCATCACTCAAAGTTGTATTTCAGTTTTCAGTGTCCTGCAGCTAGGCTAACCGTGCATTATTCTCTAAACTTGGGTAGGAGGAGATTTCAAGTGCCATAAATTGCTAAAGGTTAGACTTGTCTTTAAAGGTATACAGTTTTCATTGGAGTAACTTCATGATAAATGAGGAAGCTGCTCTGTATCCAGTACACGTATTGCAGTCAAATCATACCTGGATACGTCTCCAAGTTCACACTATGCATTGTGTGCCTCTACATCACGCCAGCTCTGCAGCTTTCGGTTGCACTGCTGTAAGGTCCTAAGCATAATTACTTTGGTTTAGACAATACCGTGTACAGAGATCATCAGAAATGTGAAAGATATATAAAGCATCTGATACCCTGGGTAAGTAAAATGACCAGATGTCTGTGAAAAACTCTGGTAGTTTTTCAGAGAGAAAGACCAGCCTATTCTTGAATAATCCTTCAAGTACTTCAAAGTTATTGGCAGTAATGATATCCATAACTGTAATCTGCTGGAGACAAACAGATTACACCAAGAGGACTGCGGTGGGGCTACATGTCCACCCCTCAAGAATTGTTCCTGGTGTATCTTGTTTAAAAATTTCAGTAATTCCCTTGAAAAAAAGAAATTAGCAAAAGCAGTTTTTCTAACACCCACAAACTTTGTGCGCCCTGTCACATGGGGAGTTTAGAATACCAGAGAGGAAGAATAAAATGACCTTGAGGACTACAGTAATAGTAGCTGAATGAAATTCAATAGGACAAAGTGCAAGACCACGCACAAAACCAATACATTTATGTTATAAGCTAGGAGCTCTTTAATTGGAAATGACAGAGGAGGAGAAAGTCACAGGATGACTGCAGTCCACCAATGCAACACATCAATGAAAAGGACAAATACAATCTTAGGCTGGGCTGGACGAGATATTTGCATTAGCAAAGGAAATAAAAAATACCTGAATTGGGTCCTGCAGAAACCATAGTCTAGGATATTTTTAACAGTTCTCTTTGCCTGCTTTTAATTAAGGTGAATTCAAAGTGGAACAGGTGAAAAGAAAGGTAACTAGGATGTTCATGAGAATGGGAAGTCTTTCATAAGAGGAGAGATGAAGAGGCTTTGTTGTGTTTTGTCCAACCAGATAAATTTACCAAAAGATGGGCAGTAAGTTGAAGAATGATATAAATATATTTAAGATGGAAATAAATCTGTCTGGTTCTCAGAAGTGTGGTATTCTGGAGCTGATTTTAATGGTGGTCAAAAAAACCCACCCAACCTTTGAGTTGAAGAAATCTCCTTTTCTTAAAGGGGAAAAATTAACCTGCCTGCCAGTGACGGAAGGGAGCTAGCCTCAAGAGCAATCATTTCCAGTTCTTCTAAGCATTTAAAAGGAAAGGCCAATATTGAAATCAGTTCTATAATTTGGATACTGCTAGGTTCATGGGCAGTTCAGTCTCTATTTACTTGGCTTGTAAGGAAGATGGGAGAAATCAGCATAAATCACGAAGTGCTAGAACACTGTTGTCAGACCGGAAAGAGTTGCAGTGTTCTAACGGCCCTGATAATGCAGCTTACACTCACCGACATATTCTATCCTTACTCTGCCTGAAAGGAGGTTTATGCTCACTGACATATTCTATCCTTACTCTGCCTGAAAGGAGGTATCCTGCAAATGTCTTCCTGGATATTTGTTCTGCTAAAATACTGGGTGCCAAACTACTTTTAATCTGATTTTCCCAAATCCCATGGCTTAGATCCAAGTGGGCCCCATGCTAATCACAAATAAAGGCAGGCTTGAACTCCTGTCACGTAAGCAGTTCTCTACTTGAGTATTTGCCTTAATGTTTTAATAGACTCCCATAAAATTGCTGTGTCTCTCATCTGAATTTCTAGATTTGTAGGTGTTGGGTGGCTTGGGGTATTTTTTTCCTCATAACGAACTGACAGTAATTTCTTGGTGCTCTTGGTGTTGGCCACTTCCCCCTTGCTGAGCTGAATTGGTACTTTGGAAAACAGCCTCTCTTCTCCGATGTGTGCAATCAGTGGGCACAAAACAGGAGGAATTGCTTTGTTTGAACAGTCCATTCAGTATAGTAGGGGAGAGCTGGTTGGGAAGAAAAGTGGAAAACTATGAGTGACAAACACAAAGGAAAAACTAGGGTGAAAAGAGAAAAAGCACGAAGACAAAAAGGTTGACAAGGAAAAACAGGAAAAGAAGGAGGGGAATATTAGTAAAAGCAAGACCAACGCAACCACGGTAAATCACCCCTCTTAAATATTGTTTAGTCTAAAAAGAATTGCTACAGAGCAAAGCCACATAAATTTTAATTTTTATTGCAAAGTTGTATTAGAGGTAAATATTACATAGCTAGACCTGTATGTTAGCCTGCTCCTGAGAATACCTGGTGCTGACACTACATTGAAAGAAGCTTGAAATCACACACTCATATGTTTACAGTTATCTTTAGCCCCAGCCTGAAGATCTTTCAGCCTGAAGCCTGGTCTCCACAGGCTGATTTGCCACCTTAGGTGTTTGATCTGAGCCATTTCCAGTTTCCCCATGATTGCTCTACATCCAAGGGTGTTCTGGGTTGCATGTAGCCACCTCACCAGGAGACTCTCCCAGGTTAGGAGAACCCTTCCACAGCTGATGTACTGTTTCTTTCAAGAGTATTATGCTGCCGGAATGAGAAAATGTGCACTGGAGTGCTGACAGATTAGTGAGACCCAAACCCCAAATCTTCTGACTTCATTTAGCTCTTGTATTACACTGTAATATTATCTCATTCCTTCCCAAGGTTTCACTTTGGGATTCGCATCAGTGTAAGCCCAGTAACCTTGGGAGAACCTCTTTTATTCTTTCACTTGTAGAATATTTGTGGCGGAGAGCATCTCTCTGATCCCCCTGCCTGCATACATCCAGGAGATAGCAGTAGAAATTTATCCTTTTATTCTACAATGCCTGAGGGTACTGGAGTAGCTCTGAGAATAGATAATAACTGAAGTTCCTCAAATACTGTCAAATGGTAATTGTGGGCTTAAATTGTGGTTTTATTGTCACAGAGTAGTATTGCTGGGAGGGAATTCTTAAAACCCCCCATGCTTACGTACCTAACTTTTTTTGTTTCCTCTCCCCAGCATGAGTTTTCACTGGATTATGTTTTCTTCACCTTCAGTATCAAGACTTGTTTATCTTTGGTTTGCTGCTGAATTATTGGTTGTACCTAGTTAGTGGACAGCATGTAGGCAGGCAATGGTGAGAAGCAAAGATTTTTTCTTTTAGAGTGTGTGATTGAAGGTGATCATGAAGTAACTTTTTACAAGAAATAGTCTTATTCCAGAATGATGTTCCATTTTGCTTTTTAAAATTTTTTTCTTATGTTGACTGTACACAAGTTCTTCTGCAAATGGACTCCAGAGCAGGAATAATTTTCTATGCATACTTTCTAAGCCAGTCAATTCCAGTGATTAGAAGATAATTCCTGCTTTAGTGGAAAGTAACCTTGTTCATTGTCCTCAGAAAATAAATATAACATAACTCTTCAGCAGAATCAAAGGCTGATACAAAACCAACAAGAACCCCTAACCCCGTCCTCCCCCACCCCCCTCAAAGTGTGTTCTCTAAATATAATTATTGCCCAGATAGGCTTGATTTTGTTGGCAGCTTGAATACTTAAGAAGAGGCAGCAAGTAAGGGGAGCCTTGGGTTTTGGGAGAAATACTCTAAGATAATTTAAAACTTCAAATTCCAGTATTCTTCCTTGAAGCCTGAAAATTCTACTCTCTTATAGCATAATGTAGAGGACGACTGTATCATGTAGAAAAACTAAGCACTGTAACGGATTGATTAGGAGATAGATACTTCTAGCACATTCACTATCAGAGAAATGCATGATTATAGAAGACTGGAGAAATAGAAATGACTCTTCCTATCTGTCACCTCTTCTCGCACCATTCAAAATCTCTGCCTGTGCCTCATAAAGAGTTTCAGTTCTTCTCTATTAAGAATCTATAGCTCGAATCACAGCTGACAAACTTTCACATAAATTTATCTCACGGAGTATTGCTTGAATTGATTTAGTATAAAGTGTCTTACTTCAGAGAGACGTGGGTCTTAACCTGTGCTTTTTGAAGTAATTACTTTGCTGCAGGTGTGAAGAATACACAGTTGTGTTAAAATGTGACAGTTTTATAAGCCACAATGATGGTAAACATGGGGAAAAAATGAAGTCTAAAGACAAGGTTCTGCAGTATTGTTGAGGGCATCCTGAGGTTTAAAGCTGGGCCAGACTGACTTTACATTAGCTTCAGGGATAGTCTTACTGGTGCTAGAGTAGACCCCTATTGGGAGACATTGGTCACAGTCACTGATTAACTACTGGAAAACATCTGTGTTGGGTTCACACCAGACTCTGCGAGCTGCTGGTGCCAAACGGTCATGCTACAGAACTGCTGGCAAAGAGATAAAGCAAGAGATTACTACAATTGCAGCCAAATGCCAATGTACCTTATAATTACTTTTAATCTTTTCAGAGGCATTAAAAATACATTCAGTAGAGCCGGTTTCTTGCATTTTTTGTAAAGGTACGTGAATTTGTTAATGGGGACACAGTGCAGAACAGAGATGAATGCAGAAAAAGAGAGAACAAATGTCACGATGACAACAATCAAGGTGTTTCTTGGGCTTTTCAAAGAGAACTTTCCTTGACCCTCTCGAAGCGCACCATTTATTACTGAAGGTATCTAACCGATGAAGAGTGAACTCCGTTCAGCAACACTGTACATCAGGATACTTCCTCCCAACTTGGAGTGCTGCTCTTTTTGCTGTATCAGACCTGGGCACCCTCAGGGTTGCAAGAAGAGTGAGGTGTCACCCCAAAGTTTAAGGGTAAATTTGGCAGTTTCTCTTGTGCTCTCATGAAAACCAACGGCTCTGGGGTTGCCCCGAAGGGGGGAAGAGGAATAACGTCTGCTGCAGAAACTGCTATTGTACTGTTTGCTGCTGAATCCCTTTGTTTACTCCTCTCCTTTGTTGTTGCAGCAAGTGTTCCTGCTATGCTCGCATTTGTGGCATCTGCTCCTGTCACCCTGACTCATTTACCTTGGAGATAAAATGAAGCAGAATTGCACGTTGGTAGTGGCAGGGAGGAGAGCAGTGATTCTCAGCTTTATTTCTCTTTGTTCCTCACTGAGCCCTTTTCCTATTTGTTAGTTCTAGTAAGCATTCTCCATATGCGTTTAGTATTTTCACATATGTTTCTGTGTATATTTAATTGTCTACAGTAGACTCTTTCCATCTTTTCTTCCTGCTTCTTGTGTGAACTGTCTGTTTACATTTTAAGCTGCTCAAAAAGAGCCTTTTCTTTTGAGTGTACTTCCACGCAGCATCCAGTAAGATGCAACCCTGCAGTTAATTGGAGGCTCTGAATAATCTTGCTATATAAAAAGTATAATTACTGATAGTACTCGTTTGTTTTTAAAATGTCACTTTCTATTCAGGGAAAATCACAGCAAGGAACCTAGTTCTTATCAATAACCACTCTTCCTAATGTGCCTGTGCGGATTCCTAAAACCCACAGAGAAAAAATCTACCAGTAGATAGCGGTGTAACCATAGTATCTCTGTACCTGACATTTTAACAATGCCCCAATTTTTGTGCCAGTTGTAAAATCTCACTGTTTCTGCTACTGGGAAGATTTTTAGGCTATTCTGTATAGAGAAGTCAACCTTTATGAAAGTAAAACGACAAAAATAGGAATGCTTCCTATTTTTACTTTCTGAAGCATATGCTGCAAAGGCATGCAGTATGTCAAGGTTGTTGTCCAAAACACTCTGTGAATGATTTACTGGTAAACGCTGCGTCTTTGTAGCAGTGCTCTAATATTTTAGAATACTGAGTTTAGCCTCAGGAACTGTTCATTACTGATGGATCTTCATCTTAGTGATCTGTAATCTTAGTTTTGGTGTAAAATGCTGGTACAATTAGTTTTTGTTATGATTATGATTTTGTCAGCAAGTAGATGATACAACGTGTGACTTATCTCCTAGTGTTGCATTACTTTGCCACCATTTACTTTTTTAAATTTTACACAGAAGTGTTTGTTTGGGTGTTTTTAAGGATTATCTGGATTTAGGTCCCGTTTCTTAATACATAGATCTTCAGTGGTTGCACTTCTAGTGCTTGTAATTATACTAAGAATGTAAATAACAAAACCCCCATGGCAAATGCCAAGTTTTCTTAGTAAGTTTGTTCTTAATGAAAGTCACTTGTTCCACAGTTAGCACCCGCTATCTTTAAAATACATTAGTGCTAGACACCTTTCAGAGATGAGATGTACTTTCCCTGAGAATTGCTGCTATGAAGTGTTTAAGATAAATGTGAATCTGTCTTCCTGTCCTTTTCCATGACAGCAGCAATAGGAAAGCGCCAATCAGTTGGTTAATGAATCTGTGTGATAACTTCATGACTCTTCATTTTCTCCTACTCTGTCTGTGCTTTTGGCAGTTCTAGAGATGTTAATCTCTCAACATTTGCACAGGAGAGGTCTGCGTTTGAGAGAGGTCTTTACATGCTCTACCTACAAAATACCGGTGTGTCAGAAGGCACCACCGTTGATCTGATCTGCGGCTGATTAATTCCAGCAAGTCCACTTGTCTGTCCCGGGGAGCTGTCACTCTTGGTTTTCGGAATCTACCACTCAGATGTCACTTTGGGTGTGATAATGGCTCCATCATTCCTGTCTCTGCTGAGCTGCTCTTTGTGCATCCTCTGTGCCAGCCACAGTTCAGAGCCAGGTTCTCTGACTTGGTCTCTTGGATAGTTGGGCTTTGGCTATGGTCTGTGTGAGGCGTGGGAAGGCGAGTCACTGAGGCTAAATCCCAAGCTTGGGCAACAAACACCCTTGCTCCTAAATCTCTAGTTTTGCCTTCATTTTGTTTCGGGTTCCAGATGTTCATGTTAAGATGGCAATGACTTGATAAGAGACACTCTTTGGCTGTACTTTAGGATTCAAAAAGTATTCACATTTGGTGCAAGAACTATCTCACCCATTTCTGGCATTACATCCTCATGGAAATGCCTTTTTGTTAGCACACTGTCACCCAGGGTGTGACAACAGAGGTTTTGTATTTGCACATGGTATAAAGCGATCCTTAGATCACAGAATTAAGGGATTTTCTTTTTAAATAACTCTCTCTCTCCAAGATGTTAGGTAGTCTGGTCTTCACTTGTAGATTGGCTGACAACTCTTTGTAAGATTTTCATCTGAAAAATCGACTGGTACTTAATTAAATCAATCTTCAATGACAATGGGATTTATGGTAGTCAGGGGTGGGGGGAAAGGCTGGACACCCACAGCAGTAGTGAACTATTTTCTCATGTCCATGTATACTTTAGTTGTGCGTTTCCTCACCATCTTATCCTTGTGTATATAAAAAACCAAAACCCCAGTAATGCTGGCATGGGTGTGAAAAGGGCAAAGATCAACGATACGGAGCAGCTTGGGAAAGAGACAACAATGGGAGACATAGGACTTGTCTGGAAAATGAGGAGTAACAGAGCGAGTCGAGGGTAACTGCCCAGTCTTTCATAGACTGTAAGAAGTCCTTGCAGGATAGTGGCATTTAAAAATGAAAACATTCAACAACAAAATTTAAAGAAGCAAAAGAAAGTGCTTTTTCACCAACATTTTAAAATCCTGGTTCTCTGTACTATTTAATGTGTGAGATGCAAAAGTTTATATGGATCCAGAAGGGGATCACAGAACTTCATGAAAAGCCAAATCTGCTGAAGACTACCAAATCCAAAGGTGTAATCTCTGATTTAACTTAATCATGAAGCTGAAAACCTAGAATGATACAAAGGAGTTATCACCAAACACTTTCAGTTATTTCCAGCTTTTTTCACTTTTTGGCAAGTCTTCCTTGGGACAGCAATACTGCATTGCTTAGGAAATGTTGTTGATGGTTTGATATAAAAAAAGGACAATTTTATTATCTTGAAATTAAATACATTAAAACAATCCTGATTTTTCTATCTTCGTGAAAATCAATAGTTTTAGATATTCCTATACCTAAATTAAGCAGTGGTTAATGGCATTAGGGAGAATAAGTACTGAAGTTGGAAAACCACTCTTTCACAGTTGGTTTTGTTTGTTGTTTTATTTTTTAATATTTTTTGATGTGCTTGTGATTATTTATACGCCTTGATTTTCATAATAATTGGTTTATTATTACAGTGAGTCAAACCCACCCACAGTGCGTAGATATGATCAATGCATGCTCCCTAGAGACAATAATAAAGTAAAAATTAAAGTTTCTAACGATCTTGCTGATATTTTCATTTTTTACATAGGTAAATTATTATACTTTTTAATTTCTGAATTCACTTGAATTAACAGCGTGGGTAATATTTTAAGCTTATACCGCTTTTCACATAAAACCAGAGCAAAACCAATTATTCGTTTCCTACTTGATACTGCCATCAATCTCATGGGCATAAATTGGTTTTGCACTATCAGGATTTTTTCCTTTTTAATTTTTTTTGGGTTTTTTGCTAGGCCATTGCTTAAATGCAAAGTGTGTTACTGTATTATACCACAGTGCATATTTCAGTGATCAGGGTGGCACGGTTATAGCACCGTTGATCTTATTGTCGTGCTGCGAAATGAATAAGTAAGGGCTGACAACTGGCAGCGAAATCGATATGTGCTCTTTTAAGGCCGTGCTCATTATGGCTGGACACAATAGACCAGAACTCGCCGTTAGTATCAGGAGACTATTTCAAATGCTGCCAAGGTCAGAAACAATACACTGCCTAGTATTTTAGCTTCCTTGTGTGGGTGAGAAAACCCACCGCGGTGCAATCACACTCATGTATGGCAGATCATTTCAAATTCTCACGAGCGGCCGCGTGCAGGTGTGTAAAGCTACGCGGGGGGAGCGCTTTTAAGGGCCAGTCTCTTCCCAGTGCTGCCCTGGCTGGGGGTCCAGACGATCTCTGTGGAGGGGTAGGAAGGCTGAGACACTTCTTCCCCTTCTTCCCCCTCTTTTTGGAGGCTGGGCACATTGACCTTTTCACGGTTCAGCTCTCGCCTCTAAGTAGGTAATCTCGAATTTGTGTGACTTGAGGGTCCCCCCTGGCCCCTTGCCTGCCTCTCTGCTCGGGAGAAGAGCGGAGACGTTAGACATGACCTGACTCCTGCGGGCAGGCCAAAGGGACGCCCACCAGAGTTAACAGCCAAAGAGCCCCGGCTCTGTGCTGGAAAGGGAGAAGGGTTGTGCGAAACCCTCAGAGTATTAAATAAATGCAGGAGTCCGTTCCAGCCTGGTCTCGGCACATGGCTCTGCATAGCAATAGGAGCAACGCCATCCTGTTTACTGTGGCCGGGTTCAAAATGTATAAAAATACACAAAATGCATAGCTTGATGAAACGTTATGTGATTCATTAGTTAATGTCTTAAAAGGACTTTGGAAGTACGCTACAGAGGCACTGCATTTGAAATAGGATCATTTCAGAGTAACACTTAAGCAGCTTTGAGCAAGTGTAATTTTACTGGAAGATGCATTGTAATTTTGATAGTTTGGACAATAAACACAGCATTAACTGCAACAGCAGTAAAAGCCTAGAATAGTTAAAATTATGTCAGGTTCAGCTTCTGCCAGCAAAAAGTGTAACCCAGTGTACAAAACCAAAGTACTATGTCAAATAATAAATAAAATAGAACAAAACAGCTTACAGTCTCAAGGAGATTATGTTCTTAATGCCGTAAGAATGGACACATGTACTATTTTCTGCACTTGTACTCTTTGATATGTGAATGGAAATATCCTTAAAGCAGTCCATGCATTAAAATTCCATGATAATTTATTCATAAGGACTAAATTCAAATGTAATATGACCTAAAATTAATCCATTCTTCTTGGTAAACACTGTAATGCAAACACACAGCACAGATACTGCGATCTAGCTTCTGACAGTTGTCTTTATTACTTCTTATTATCTATGAATTATTTGCAAGATGGTTGAAACCTGATTGAATGCAGGAAGCTGTTTTTATTTTGTATAGGTCAATGTTCCTGAAAATACTTTCTCTTGGAGCAAAATGCTAAGAATACCATGAAACATGTCATGTTGCTTAAAGCTAGATGCTAGAGATACACGGATCACCTAATTGGTTTTCCTTTACGGTAATGCTCCGCTCTTTGTCAAGGGATCACTTTTTTAGGCACTAGGGAGCAACAGTTCTTCACTCTTCTGTTACCCGTATTTTCTGCTCTTTCTCACTTCTCTAAACAGTAGTTATCAAAGAACAAGTGGAACCAATCTTGGGGTATTCCACAGCTGTTGCTTCATTTATGGCAAATGTCCCAGATGTGCTAGCCGTATTCTTTTTGTTGATACTGTTATTATTTCAGGACCATTACAGCCATTCTTTAAAAAAACCCAACCACCAAACAACAGCAACACACAAACAAACCAACCCCCCCTTTTCTCAGCATGGCAAAAGAAGAGGTAAAACAACCAAATGATGCAAGTAATGGCTCTGTAGTTTTCAGCCAGGTGTTTAATGTCTTTTATTCCCGACAACACTGCGAAGCTCTCGTAGATGCCATGAAAGGCCAGCCTCATTCCTTTCAGCCTTCTGTACCAACAACCTCAGGCTATTTAACTGATACGCGCCTAGGGGATGCATCTATAATGGTGACTGCAGTGATGTGGTGGAAAAAATGACCATTGTAAAGCAGTAATCTCAACATTTTTTTGCAAAGGAGACATGCTGAATGTGCTTCAGCTCATCCAAATTGCCCTGAAAACTGACTGAAGCATATTACTGGTGTTTTGAAGAAGAAATCTGGCCAATTTTGATTCCTGCAGTGTTGTCTGTGATGAGTTGGGTCTGTGATCCTTATTAGGCTAAGCTTAGAATAGTTTGATAGAGCTGTTCTGAAAATTGGGTTTTGAGACTTTTCCTGACTGTGCCTCAAGAATTTTAGAAGCACCCCAGAATACCTCCCTCAAATACATTAGATTCCAGAATTTATCAAACGTGTCTGACTCTGGACTGCTCCAAGTGCCTGCACTATCCCACACGCCCTCCCTGCTCCTGTCCTTTTCTCCTTCGCCCACCCTGCTGGGCCACCGGCTTAGAGATGATGTAGGGAACCTCCTCCGAGAATTCTACTCACTGAATGAAACCATTGTCAGCGCTGCCTAGTTTGTCTTACGAGCACAAATTCCGCTGCACACTTAGTGGCCCTCTGAGCATTAAATAACATGCAGTCAAGCAGCTTGTCAGGCCGTATCATTACTGTATTTGTAACACGCTCGGCAAGTGAGCGCTGTGCCATCCCATAACTGCTGAAGGAAACAGTTAATAGGGTCATTGCCTCATTTATCTGGAAGGGAGAGCGAAATTGATGGGTAGGGCATTGACCTATTATGGAGGTTAAAAAATAAGCTGAAAAATCTGTCCATTGAAGGTGTGCTAGAGCACTAGGTAATCCGCAGCAACGGATAACAGATTTGTAATTACACTGGAGTATTTCACTAGAAGGGCTATATGCCTTTAAACTATTTTCCTGTTGTCTATGCGACACGCATCTTGACAAAATATTCAATCTAGAGTACTGTGTGGACGACTTGACATATTGCCTTCAAACTCTCACTACTTTTGGTACATTTATGCTGGCAGTGTACAATTTGGTTTCTAGATTTCATGCCAAATAGCAGATCTCTTTGATTCATGGCTGTCAGAAACGCACATTAGAAACTGCTTTGAGAAGCTGTATGTGGAAGTGTGAGATGACAACGTGTTGGTTATTTTTAAGCATTATATCGGTTTATACATAGTGGAAGTGATTACGAATACTTTTGCTTTTTCTTGTCTCCTTGCTTCCGCATCCCTTTCTTCTTCCAAAGTTTTGTCAGTGGTTGTCACTCAATCAGATCTTCAGTGCTTTCACTTTGTCATTCTCGTTATTCGGTGCTGTAGCCTCCAACTTATATATATTATTCTCAGGCACTTTTCCTAGTTTACATCCAAAACGGGAGATGGAAAGATAGTTGTACAGAATATTGGCTTATACTCATATTTGCCAACTATAACTGCACACATGAATTAAGAGGTGTGGCTATACATATAACTGTAAAGAAATTCTAGATGACGTGGCTATACTTCGCTTAGACTCTTAATACAGCTCATTTCACACTTCCTATTTTCATTTAACACAGAACAAACTTAATTTGCTTTTTCACCCACACACTTGTCTACTCAAACTTACTGGCATCACTACACTTGTAAGCCTAAAGCTCTTTTGATTACGATAGTGATACAGATTTTTGAGAATGTCTGTGTCAAAATACATTCATAGCTTTAAAAAGTAGTAAGAAGTAAGTAGGATTGATATTTTAAAATTAACTATGAATTTTACCTACTTATCTTGCGGAGTCAGAAATACAGTGAATTGAGATGAACTAACCTGATAGGTACCAATGCTTGTTGAAATTAGACCTAGCTTCTTGGGACTCAGTCTCCCAAAGAGCTAAACCCTCCTTACAGGTTAACTGGGTGTGATGATTTATTAATTCTTCATCAATTAGTCTGCATTTCAAGTCTCCCTAATTCAGAGTCAATTTCCACATGCAGTTATTTGGATTACTGAGGTTAATGGACCATAGTGGAGGCCCCAGTTCAGCACACCACCAGCGCCTTGTGGACTACGTTCCCGGTCTTCTCAGGTAAAGTTTCCCGTTTCTTTTTGTTGGCCAAATGACTTTACCACCCAAAGTGATTAATCTGATTCATCACTTATCAGGATTCACCTGAAAACAGTACCTTACATGCAAATTAATTAATGCTTTAAAGTAATCCAAGGTAACTTTAAGTAAATTTATAATTACTTTTGAGTTGTATTAAAAACTCATGACATCCATGACCTATGCTCTTAATCCTTGTTACCAAGAGAGATGTGATGTTTTCCTAATAACTACTGACAGCAAGTCACATTTAGACTCTATATCACTGTCAGGTGAGGACACAGCTCCCAATAAGGGCATTGCTCTTATATAAAGGTAAGCTAGTGGGAGTATTTTTGTGCTAAATTTCCTGATCTTTCAGAACTTCAGGGTAAATCTCTCACTTTACACATCTGAGAAATACCTGTTAGAGTAAACTATATTCAAATGCAGCTCCAATATATTTTTCCAACGTGTACTTCTTGATATAACTTGTACTGCTTGACCAATTCAATTTTGTACAAACTGATTACATTTTCAAAAAGCTTTTTGCAGGTAGCGGTTGCCAGAACCATTTTATAGCTGAAATGTTATTAAAGTAGAAGAAGCAGGGAAGTAAGCAATATCATGGAGGCATTCTGGAGGTATGCGCTTAAGTCGTGTATCTTCCTGCATTGCTACTGGATCTAGTAATTATTCTGTTTTAATGTGAGAGTTTAAATTAAAAATCTGTTAGAAAGCATTGTGCTGTATTTATATCAAAGCTTCAAAGTCTGCTTCGTTATCAAGGCTTGGTTCTGATGTTTTTTATCCTCTTTTATCTTTTCTCTTTGAAACAAAGGGATTTTGAAGTATAAACCAGGTAAAGTATCTTTTGTAACAGATTCATGAAAAGGAAGCTGAGAGAGAAGAGATCTGTAAGATGAAATGCAGCAGAGGAGCATTTGAGAGAATTAAATGGAAAATGATAATGGAATTGTGCCAAATTACAAACAAATTCTTTTGCTTGGTTTACATACCAGAAATCAACATCAGGTACCATATTGAAAAATATATTTTTAACATTTGTACAAATTACGTTGAAAACACCAGTCATTCCTTCAAGATTTTTAAATGTAAAGCCCTAAACTCATGACTGATAAACACCTGTACAGACACGAAACTTCCCTTTCTGCTTCATACAAGTCAAGAGTTTTGGACTTAAGGAGCTTCCTTCATTGAATAAACAGTTGAAAGAGATGGAAGTCTGACATTAATTCTCATTAAGAGCTATTATATCTGCCTAAAATGTCTGTATGTAAGCACAGACATCAACATCTCTCCCTTGCCATTGCACTGTTCCTGTACATCACCCTTGATTAAAATCTTCTGTTATCTTCAAGCATGCGGAGATCCTGCAGCTCTGCTGGGTACCAAACAAGGGACAACGGTGAGCTTATTTCATAACTGATGGCCCTTCCAACCGGGGACGCACACACTTTGCCCTTTCAGTTCTCCCAGCTCCACCTTTGCTTTAGATTGCTCCTTAGGAAAGAGATTGTTTTATACTTTCTTGCGACATTTTTGCTATTTGCTTTCTAAATAATCTGAGGATAGAGGAAAACTTCTGTAACTGAATTCAATAACAACTGTGAGAAGTTAGGCTGGATTGTTCAGAAATTTGGAACAGAGCATTATATAATATGCAATGGAGTATCTGAAAGAAAATACATTTGAGGCGCTATTTCACTAAAACGTTATTTTTTCAGAATCCACTTATTCCTTGGGCCTTGTGAAATCAAGCAGATTGGTAGAGCTAGGGCTAACAGCTGTGTGTAGTTTCTGGTACAAAGGGAAGAGTATAATGGGAACTATTGCTTTAGCGGCAAAAAAGTGGTAATTCCCAGAGGTTTAAAAGCATGCTACAACTTTAACTTTCTCATATGGGTTAACACTTGGCTTCACGACTGTGGTACTGTAGTTTGTGGGCAATCCAAGTTGTTGTTGGATAGTACAGGGGGACAGTACAAGAATATCTCTTACTGAATGGATGAGAGTGTAAGAAGATCCCATACGTGAAATTAGGTTCAACCATGGACTTTGTGTGGTCCAACAGTTGACAGTAAATGAGCACTAACCTTAATTATATTGTCAATATAATAAACATAAAGCTGCGAGGAAGATTATTGTACCTAGTGTCATCTCTGAAGCAGGGTAATTGTCACTTCAGGTCCATCAGGACATAAATGAAAGAACACAAACTCACTGGTATGGCATGTAGGAGTGTTCTTCATTAACTTCATTCCCCGTGGTCATTTTAACAGCTTGAACTGAATTTCAGTGCCGGTTCCTAGAATCTTAATGATACAGGGCATATGTGAAAAGGGAGCGGAAGACTGTCACTCTGTTAAAAGCTGTATTGAGCCTATGCCTTTCTTCCTTCTCTGCTAATGCCCCAGCTTCAAGAGAAACATTTTCTTAATGGCAAGTGCTTGAGCTTTGACACCTCGTAGGCATTTGGACACTGCTGTGCTTGTTGAGGTGGCTGTGCTCCTATTTTGCTACTGTAGATGGATTTTTACAAAAGCAGCATAGGGAGACTCTCCCTTTATGACTGGAACCAATTTTATACACACAAATGGACACACGGACTGGGAGCAGGCTGAATCATGTCCTCACCTGGTTTTCATTTTGAATTGTATCATGCGTGAGACTACGACTGTAACTCTAAAAGCTATTAAAACATCTTGTAACCTGCTGGACAATAATTCAGGAATTAAAAACGTCTTTAAAATAATCCAGTGTCATGTTGGTGGAAAGCTTTCAGGAAAAAATCCTACTCTAAGATCCAACCAGCATGGAGCACATGTAAACTAGCAAACCCTGTATTCAGAGCTGATGTCTTTAATTACACCATCACTTATGCTAATTGTAATGCATACTTGAGAATGTGATAAAAATAAACCGAAGGAGATTATTCGTTAGCTGCAGTTTCATGGCTGAAATTGAGGTGAACACTTAAAGTAAGTCTGGATGAAACACTACATAATGTGCCATAGGGAACAATTCCACATAGGCAGCAAGAGGAGCAGGGTGGGAACTAATAGTTCTTCCATCTTAGTCCTATTTTAGGACACTGGCAAGAAAAACTAGCTCAGATTCTTTTTTTTCTCTTCTCCCTCCTCTCTCCCAGGGGCGCCGTAGGCTCTTAACTGGAGCCAGGACAAAACTGAGCACTTGCTAAAGAAAAACCCCTCCGTAGTAAAAAAGCTCATTGTATTTGGGATTATGCAAAATTATATACTTGGTGTTGACAGTAAGTGATTTTAATGATATCAGCCAAACAAACTGAGGTCCACCTCTTGTACTGAGTCTCTCATCAAAATCTGGTTGTCCAGATTCAGTTTACTAATACTGTAAATTGTGCCTGTATTTTCATAGTTGCATTTCTTCTAAAATTTTTTGGAGTACATCATATTTCATTTACTAATGGCCAAACCACTGAAATCAGGTTTCCTTAGATGCCTGTTAAAAAACAGCTGAGTCTGTCCGACTTGGAGATATAGACACTGGAATTTCACATAATGCCCTGCAAAAGTGAAAAACTGTGAGAACAGTAATTTTCTCCTTCAGAGAAACTACCTTTAGCACTTGGATCATAGCGAATAGCTCACAGTCTTAACTCAGACTCTATTTGGGTTGATCCTGACTATGGTATCATAGTTTACCTCCCATGAACTTAAAAATCCATTCTTCAACAGTATTATCTATACAATGAAATCTGTTGAAATATGCAATATGTCCTAGAGTCATTTGCAATTTTCTCAGTAGGTGTCCCCAATTTTTTTCCAACCAGCATATATATGATACTTCACAACTAGGAGAACTGTAATCTCCATTTTCAGAAATAAATTATCTAATATTTAGTTTTCCTGAGGCATAAAAGCAGTAACAGGTTTTAAGAGGCAAAGGGGCTAAGCAAAAAAAGGAATTGTTTAATGCTGGAGAACAGCTCTTCTTCATGTTTAACAAGTTTTGCTTTAATACAGTTCTTTTCATTAAGGTACTGTGAAAGTCAGCATAAAACATACACTGCTAATAAGAATACTGCGAATTTTCAGGAGACTGTAGAGCAGAACAATACTTTTGGTTGTGTTATGTTCTGCAGAAGCCTTAGCAGAAAGTATTCCTACTCCTTTTTTTGGATCCTTGTCACACACCGGAAAAATCGCTCCATAGGTGAGGATGACAGTAACTGAGGGGGGGGAATCTTTTAATCCAAGCTTGCAAATAAATGCCATCTGCCTTTTTCCACAAGAATAAGAATAAATGCAGAATTTAATACTGACTTGTTATTAATGCAATGTATTTACAGTTCTTACAAGTCTTGCACGTGTACACACACGTTTCATTTGTGGCACATGGATTTGTAATGTAAACACTTTCCTCACGTGTGTATCAATAAGAGGGACGGTATCTACAGATAACGGTATCCCTACAGATACATATGGCAATAGCAGGGGCTTAAGACAGTTCCAAAGTCTGTATGAATAATGGTATGTGTGGGCACGATAGAATGTCTGAATAAACTGCACCATGAAGATAGCTGTGAATTTGCTTAACGTCAAGAAATCTAAATATTTTGCATTATTTTTCTCCTTTTTAATTTCTAAATACAATGAGATATAACATCTCAGCAAAAACCAGCTTTACATTCCCTTGAAAGTAAGTCTTAAGCGGTACTTGTGAACATATGTGATCTATTTCTCTGTCCCCTTCTGTGTTGTGTCCGTGGTCACCGCATTTGCCAACTGCTTTGGGAGGTAGTCGCCTGCTTGAGGAGTGTAGCACTTAATAGTTTATATCCCTAAGTCCATTATGTTCAAACAGCCTATTGCAAGCTATTACATGGGTGAAGCTTATGCTGCATCTGTCAGCAGCTCATCATCTGAAGCTACCTAAACACACAACTAGGGTTCTACTAGAGCAGAAATCCTCTGTATGGGTGCAAAGTGTTGTAGTTAATTAGTTTCTCAGTGGGAAAAAATGTTTCTACAAGGAGAAATCTATAAATTGTCTTCCCACCCACAACAAAAGCTTTTGTATCTGAAAGTTCTGGATTAAATGTGAAGTTTTCATAATTCACAACATGAAGTTTACCCTAAGTACTGTTAGAAGGAAACCTTCCACCAAAAGATTGTTAGCAGAGTTTCAGCTATATAGAAACACGTCTAACCTATGCTACTTACTTTTACCGAATATCCAGTACTACTTGCTTTTCAATAATCCCTCAAAGACATTCTCAAGTAGACATTGTCAAGTTTTCCATCGTATCTATTTATATTGACTTCTGCGAGAATGCAGTTCTGTCTCTAATGATGAATTCCACAGAAACTTCTTCAGTAATTCCACATGCCTAAGGATTTAACCGTGGGCTTTGCTTCTGCTGTGGAGCAAAAGGTGAAGTGGAGGTGTGCTTGCCCAGAAGTACATCAGGAGTCATATAGTGCCTTATAAACAATGCAATTCCTATATTCAAGAAAAACAACCTGCTACTCCCATTTAGATATTCCAGGTGCGTAGTATCAGTATGTTCTTCTGAAGCTTTAATAGCCTGAGGCACAATATAAAATGAAATTGCTGGTGCCAAAGTAGAATTAGACTAAACAACTTTAGCATCTGGACTTGTAGGTAATGATAAAGAGCAGAAGACCGTCTATCTGTAGCTTGTCCCCCAGATGGTTCACTGCTCCTTACTTGAGGTGCATATCAAAACCTCAGGGTTGCACTTCCTTAGCCTGATGCTTAACATTTCCAGGTATCTTTGTGCTTCAAGGGCACTAATGCACATGTAGATTAAAATTGCTCAGCCTTAGGCAAGATGCAGAGATGAGTAAAGTAAAACTTACTACAACAGAAGAGTGACTCTCCTAAAATCCTAATGTTTTGCCCTGCTTTTTTACTTATTCCCCTGCCCCAAAAAGCCACCAAAGCAAACACTCTGAATTAAAGAGTGTCTGTCAGATACTTGAGTATATAGACGGCACCTGGCATTCATCAGAGCAATGGCACGGGCTGCTAAGCATAAAAAGTGGGAGTACGTGCTGCTGAAGGGGGTGGAGGGGCAAGGAAAAAGAAAGTGAGGAATGTGAAAGACGTAAAGGTCTGAACAGGAAGAATGAGATGATTCTGGACAAGGGGAATCTACGGAGACAATTGTTTATAATGGAACAGGAGATCAAAAAGTTGTTTGTTGTTTTTGCACTCACACTGTTTTGGGGTTTTTCTTTTCAACAGTCAATACCACATGATGACTCCCTAGTAAATAAATAAAATTATAAATGCCACTGAAACCTTTGACTCACTTCTGATTCATAAATTTCTATCAGAATTCTCTGCAATTACCCTTTTCCCCAGCTTCAAAACTGTCTTAAAGAAAATGAGTACGGCAAACAGGGATGCTACAAATGTGTTGCATGTTTTTGTCTTTAAGCTTTAAAGAGTCTTTCTCATGGAAAGAGACCATCAGGTCAGAGAGAAGATGGCTTGTAACAAATCCATTTCTGACTGTGACTGGTCTGAGGGCAGAGCTAACAGGAGGTGGTAATATCAGGCTTTCTTTGTCCTGCTGGGTAAAATAAAGCTCTTCTGTTTTGCATGTGGCTGTAAATATTACCTGGCACATATACAGCGAGAATAGTCATTATTTCAAGATTATAAAGAATTACTGAATCTTTTTCTGATCTAAACCAAATACAAAACCACAGAATGAATCAGGACTTTTCAACCTACTTGTGTTTTATTTAGGCGCATCCAATGAGATTTAACGTCATTCTGGAGAAAGAAATTTTGTTAACGTGTTGTTTCGATTTAGTGCCAGAGTCAACTTGTTCTTGGAGTTAAGTGGATGTGGGACTATTCTTTGGTTGCAGTGAGGAGGCGAGAGAGGGCTGACGGAAACCAAGTTATCTTTTTCTCTAAAAAGATGGCTACTGATGCAGGACTTGAGGTGTTCTTAATAGTAAAGGAGATAATGAAAAAAAACTGTGTGGAGAAGGTGAAGAACTAATATTACCATCAAGTGGGGCTTGACAGTATTTGTTTACATGTTAAGTGTTGCCTGAAAACTTGTGGAATGTGTAAAAACAAGATTCAAGGACCAGAGACCTAGTTGGAGGCAGGCACTAGACAAGAGTTTGAGAATATGAGGGAGGAGAGTGGGGGGAAAACCCCCACATTTCAGGGGTAACTACCAATTTCTTGACATATGCCGAGAAGAGGACCTAAAGGCCGATCTTTAGACAAACAGCATGAACCTATCTAGGCACGTGGTCTTCAGCACATGGCAAAGGCAAGTGAAGGAAATACAGAGTTAAAAGATAAGGCAATTTTAGTAGAGGATGGGGGGGGAAGGGAAGCAACTGGGTCAGCTGACATGGAAGTCAGATAGTTCTAGAAATCAAAGAAATGAAGGAGAGAGAGGAAGAGAGAGAGAGAGCACCAGAGCCCAGTGCTCGAGGTAACGAAGATGGTCTGCAGAAGTCTGTGAGAAATAAGATCTTCAGAGAGACTGGGGCAGGGGGGGAGGGCCAGCAACAGGTCAACTTTATGATAGGGAACCCTTTCTTAAGACTTGGCAGGTCTGTCATCAGAGCATATTTAGGACCATGAGGGTAGATTATCCCAGGAGCAAATATGTGGAATATGAACCTGAAAATATGGAAAGGCCCTAAGGTGAAGTAGGAGATATCCACTGATTGCTCATTCTCCCTTTTCAAATGTGACCTCTAGAAACTCACTGCTATCAAGGGATGGTGACTTCACCAAGATGGAAACAGTGGAAGCTCAAATAATTTTTAATTAAGTCTTCTGAATCTCTTTTAAGGCAGCAAGAGTTATTAGAAATAATTGGTAGTAAAAGAATCTTGTGCTGTGGGAAATGTTTTGTATTCAAAAGTTTTATACTTCCAAAGAAATGAATTTAATGCGAACTACCTAAGTAACCACAGAATCTTTTTATACAATATCCCTTATTTCCTCATCCTCCCATGTCCTTCTCTCTGGTGTAGCGTTTACTTCTCGGGGTTATGCTTGACACTGAACTGTAAAGTGTCAAACCCATCTATGTATCCAGGTCTCAGTCTGGGTAGGGATCTCTGTGTGCTGATACCAAGACGTTTAGGCGGAACTGTCATTTTTATCTTTTCTTCAATTTACAGAACTATTGGGTAATTATTAATGTAAGGCTTCCGGTTTTTTTTATTTGGGTATTTATTTCAGTATTTGTGATTACACAGAGGAGTTTTGTGTGCAGGGTAGATATGACGCTATGTACATAAATATTCAACACAAAACAAAAGGTCATCCAACTCATATATTAGATATGGGTTAAAAAAGTCACTTGTACACAACTGTTGTATGTGTGAAAACTAGCACTTGCTGTGAGGTTTCTGTGCTCTTCTTTGTACATGATTTGCCAGTATATACTCTCTTTCAAAGCTTGGATCTCAAAGTTTAATGCATCATAGAGGTTTCTTCCACATTTTGTAAAAGAGAAAATAGAGGTTATATTTGTGTGAGTGTGTATGCGTCTGGGGGGTGCTATGCCATGTTTCAGAGAAATTGTCAACATTCTAGAGGTACTAATGCAGCATTTTTGACAGTTTAGGACTAACACCATAGCTTTCAAATTTCTACAAATAGCTGTGTCTCGCTTTCGAAGTCTGCTGCAGCTACAGCAATGGACAAATTTAAATCACCTGGTAGTTTAACACTGCCAGAAACCCACGAGTAGTCTCAGTTCATCTGGACCCTCTGCACACGAGTGGTCACAGAACCATGCAGAGGGAGCCACCGTTTCCGCTTCAATCCTAAGAACTTTGCCAAAGGCATTTGTTCTTGCGAACTGCGAAACAGAAACTGGTATTAAACTTTTGTGTAGTCAGCTGTTTTACCAACACCTGTCTGATGATTTGACAGGAATTTTTACAAGATTATTTCTGATGCATTTTAAGAACCCCAATGCACTCTGTAAAGGACTTACGTAGCCCGTCACCAGCAGCTGTGCCTCAGAATGCCAACAACTCTTACGAGAAACAGCTCCCCATGAAGGCACCCAGGATTCCCAGCCAACGCGGCTTGAGAAGGGGGCTTGTTGCAGTTCTCTTGGTGAGGGACCAACATTTGCTTCTAGACCTGAACATGAGGTCCTTGTATGCAGCTATTAGCAACAACGTTCATGCACTGTGCGGTGATGAACCTGATGAGGTGCTATGCTCATCCTGAAAAAAAGAACAAAATGTTTTGTTTTGTTTTGAATGTATTTGAGCGATTAGTTCTTTCTCACTTAATGTACAATAAGTCAGTATGTTTTGACAAGAAGCTTAAAAGCCAGTGGAAATAAGCATGACATTAAGAAGTCTATTTTTCTCTCATACACGCGCACACAAGGAGTGATGTGAAATGGTAACGAAAAGGTCAGTTTTGGAAAGGTTACGGAACAGTAGCTCGGAAGACACTTAGCAGCTTGCTGAGCTCCAGACCACAATGCTAATTGGTGCCGGTGTGCAAGTGGCCCTCTGAGGGGAGAACTGAATGCATCCCCAGCAAGCCACAAACAGCTTCCCAGGCTACCCAGGACCACAAGATCCACCGAAATAACATTTATTTTCTGCCTGTGGGGTTTTTTTTTCCTTTTTTTTTCCTTTTACTCTTTCCCGTCCCTCTAGTATTTTATTTGTAACGAAATGAGATCCTACACAAGCTGTTTCCAGCACTAGTACCTACACGTCTTCCTCTGAGAGACACAGCAGCACGCAGTGCATCCCTACTGCTGGTTGTATCCCTACGGCTTTTTCATATTGTAAGAAGTTAACAAAGACAACAGGTATCACAGCAAATCCCATACTGGAAATTAGTACTAGGCTTCTAATATAGACAATCCTTTTCCATTTCAGTCACTAGAAGACCTGCCAACGCTGTAGGCTATAAGGTGACACACTGGATTTCCACCATTAAACTTTCTATTAAAGTTTTCTCATCCTGAATTTTGGGGGATTGTTTTCAAATCCTCAATTCTGTGGATTACAACAGAATGCAGGCCTCTCTAAATTGCAAACTGGCCCAGTTTTGTGATTTCATTACTTAACTCTCCACAGAATCTGTAGGTAGAACAAGTATCTTTCCCTTCATTCTCTTGTGCTGATAATCCTGTGTACATATAGTATATTTTTTCCACATCAGCATAGTATATTTTGTAAATACGAAATATTTACTATAATTCATTATGAGATAGAATATGTGCTGGTTATAATTACATTACTATACGTTTACTGAAATTAATACTTCATAAATTTCTTAGTAATTTGCTTTGCGCTTATTACGTATCTTTTTAAAACTTAAGACTTAAATAACTTTCAGAGTGAACTGAAAATATTTTGGACTTCTCTTTTTTCCACAGCATGTTACCTCTACTCTTCCAATATTATATTAAATTTAATTTACTCCTGCAGTGCAGAACTTTCTCATTTGAAGTGTGGTGGTTCCTGAAGATAACTGCAGCCTACTATTGCATGGCATCCATTGTGTTAATAAATTAATACAGTTGTTGTTTTAAGTTTTGTAACCAATCAAAACCATGCAATGCCTTCTGCCCTCTCTATTAAATAGACAATATACTGGTATCTGCAATGTGGGTTTAGCTTGAAAATGTTATTTACCAAAAGGGAGTGAATTTATAAAAAATTAAAAATTAAAAACACCAGAGGTTCTTTTCCCCAAGCAAATTTAGGTCTGAATCCCTACCCTGAAGTTGGTAAGGGTGGATTACAAAGAGCTTTGGATCCAGTTGTTATGTGCATGTTTTTAAACAGAGAAAATGCCTACTGTTTTCAGTGGAAGGTTTGTTTGCCTAAGGATGAAATTATTGGGACTTTTGTTATTCAGGAGAAACGCTGTGAGAGGAACACTAAAATGTTTTCAAGCCAGATGAAGGCATCAACTAAAAATCCTAGAGCATTAGCAATTTTTTGGTTTTCAAAAGGATTTGAAAATAATCAGTTGTATTCCTAATCATCATTCTTCAAGATTTGGTTTTAAAAATTAAAGAAAAACTCCACAAATTTCTGTGAAGGAGCTATCAGTGAAAATTCCTGTGTCACATGTGCCGTTGGCAGTCCCATCCATCCAGGAGTACTTGCTGCACTTTTTGCCCTGTGGTTCTGTCCAGAGGCCTGTCCACATTTAACCACCTCAGGCTCAAGCTTCGCATTTTTCTCTCCAGGTTCTCAGCTCGATTCTGAACATGTCCAGAGACTTTTAGATCAAGCAGGAACATAAATGAATGGCTAGGCGTCACACCATCAGAACAAAATGAGGGCATCTAAATCAGCATAATTTATGGATGATACAAGAAAGCATCTCTACAAAACAGTGATAGTAAAGTAGGCTCCTTTTTTTCATTATGATATGTATCCACATATACCTATATTTATATTTTGCTGTGTATCATCTTCAGGCTTGACTCCTAAACTCTGTTTTCTACTGTAGATCTTCTGTTAAGCTGGCTTAGGCTGTCTTTCATTATGTTCTTCATATTCAGGCTGACATTCTGTGATTCTGCTCAAGCTAAAAATGAAACTGTATGGTAGGAATTTAAGTAGTGGCTATGGACCGTGACAAAAAAGAACACCCACACACAAATCCTTGTGAATATTTTGAGCTTACAGAATTCCTGCAAGTGCACAGTTAAGAGTAAAAAAAAACCCAACAAACAAACATGGGTTAGCTGTTGAGTAACCCACCAGGCTGTGTTCACTCACATGACAGTCCCAGAAGGAATAACGAGAACCAATCGTAATCATTTAACAGAAAACACATCCAGTTGTATAATCTCAATATAATAAACACAGATGAGAAAACTCGAAGAACTGCTGTTAATAAAGTGGAAGATTTAACATACAAATGCAAAGTAAAAAAAAATAAATACACGCATTTTGAAGATGGTCCTCTGAAGACTACTGGTTAGTGAAAACCAGTAAGTGCACCACAAACATCAAACACTGAGACTTCTTAAAACTGGTAACTCTAGTTTGCCTATAAGCTTTGCAAGATCCAACTACCAGCAAAACCCGGAAGTTTGTAAGAACAGGTCATAAATAGGTTTAGGAATGTATTTGTGACAGTGAGGATAGCACGTGAAACTCATGAAAACATTAATAGGTGCTTTTTGGTTTTGATCATGTGAACCATCATAATCCAATCCAGTTTGAAGAATGTCGGCTAAGTACCTCATCTTTAATTTTGGGAGACAACAATTACTGTCTCTAAATCTGTTACCCCCTTTAAATGATGACAGTAAATTCTTTTCTTAGTCAACTTCCTATTTTAAGACTTCCTGTCGGAGGTCTATCCATTTAATAAGATGAATTGTTCAGTCAGTTACTCGTATGGTTTTAATAAGTTTCCTTATTGAACTGGTTTTCCTAATGAAATTTGATATATTCGTTAAGAAACTAAGACAACTGCTGACTTACTTTATAAAATAATTGAAAATAAGTTTTTGAAGTGTTAGCAAATATTGACCATTATGTAGGATGAACGTACTCCAAATCCAATGTATTGAGAAAGACCTGAAAATACAGAAATCAAAAGTTGTGTAAGGGTCTGCTGAACCACAAAGTCAAGAACTTGACTAGTGGTTTATGAAATATTACACATCAGCACTCTGCTTTCTTCTTAGCTACCTGTTCAATGGAAGTCTAGATAAACCTACTTTTTTTTGAAATTACTTAGTACACATGAAGTACTTCCTAAAAGAGTATTTCTGAATAATCTGAAATACGTTTACCATCTGAACCATCACAGTCCAGTTTTGCAGTTCCCAGTTTCGCTTTTGCAATTAGTATTTTCATAAGTAACTGATGACTCCTGTTCCAGTTTTGTAACACCAGATATCTTCTTTATCTTCTTCGATTAAACTTTCTGATCTGACATAGTCTTAAGGGATTGACTAGATACAGTGAGAGGAAGAGTAATCTGATAAGAGAGCAATTGCGCCGGTGTGTGTCACCTTTCTCAACCTTACTTAAAATCTAGACTATTTTTAAATCTCCATCTCCAGCTGTGATCTCTAAATGATATATCCTGATCATCTCCAGTGAGCTATGGTCATTAATGAAAGATTATTATCAGCAGTAATGTATTATTTTTATGCTTCTCTGTTGTCCACTGAAGATAATGATCTTCATAGTTTTACTTCCCCCTGCCATTGATTAAATATTAAGATAGCAATGTCAACGGTGTTTTAAAATTTCAAAGACAAAGCCTCCTGGCTTCTTCAGTGCTGCAATTTTCAGTTCTTCGTAAGGTCTATCTAAGTTACTGACATAGAGGAACTTCTAATAGATACAAGACATTGTCATTTACAGAAGGTTTAAATGTCCATAAAAATATTTCACAAAAGAGTCAAAACTAACACAAAATAAACTTTAATGATTCAATCTGCTGCAGAGCTCTCAAAAAACAATCTTTAATATGGCTCTTGGAAGTACTTTTTCTCTTCCTGTTTTACAGAGTTATTCACCATAAGAACATCATGTTCTGTAGTTTATTCTCCTTCGGAGACAATCCAAATGGGAAAGAACGTCAGGACCAGAGTGAGTGCTCTACCAAGAGCCTAAATGAGTTTTCTCCTTGGTAAGAAATATTTGGCTTAGAAAGTATCAGCTTTTAGTAAGGTAGCAGATTCTGAAGGCCAGAAATATGGAAGAAATGTTGCAACAATATTTTATAAAGATTAAAGGCAGACAGCCCTGATAATAGCGGGAATGCCAGACTAGTGTTGGCATTAAACAAAATAATGGAACAAACCGGACTTGATTAAATAAATAACTCAACAGTGGCAACATAAGAAAACTTATAATTTTGAGCCTAATTTTACTGTCTAAATTAATAGCATAGGTGTGGTATATATAGAATCATACAAGATGTTTCACTTGATACTGTAAAGCATTTTGTCTGAGACATTAGAATTATACCAAGTAATGACAGTAAATGATCAGAAAACATGGGTACCAGTAGAAATCTATGATTAATGAGGTCTCACAAGTATGTATTTTCAGCCCTTTATGATTTGACATTTTAGTATTCGTGGCCAGGAATAAAACATCTCTGCTTCTGTTTACGTATTATGGAGCGATCAAAGAAATGGTAAATGAGAAAACAAGGGAGGACATCGATACTGGTTAAATGATGATAATGGACTCTGGTTTCCTAATTTCTTGTAATTATTTTCTTTCAGTACATACATACTGCTGTTTAGAAGATTCTGCCTTAAATTATACAAAGAAGACCCTTGGCAAAGCTTGCCTGTATAAGATACGTAAAGGAAACACCAACCACTACAGTAGGATGTTGTAAAAGTTCAAATAGTGTTTTTGTTGTGTGTTTGTTTTTCTGGCATTTAACTTTCTTAGATTCTTTCATACACTTTTTATCTGATACCATAAAAATAGTATTTTTCCCTGACTTCTGCAGAGACATTATGCAGAAATACTGCTTACCTTCCCTGTAGAACAGTTGTATTCTCATTTCAAAGTTTTATTCTCCATTTGAGAAAGCTATGATTTTAAAGGAACTCATCTGCTGGATCAAGTAATACAAGGAAGATAAACTCTGCCAGCGTGAGAAGAAAAAATCTTTTTGGTAAAGATAACAATTTGGCCTGGATTAATCTACTACAGCGAAATACTTGTGTACTTTATGCAGGGTATTTACTCAGTGCATGACTGGAAAAACTATCTTTATTAGCTTTGTGTTCTTTGCAGTTGAAATAGAATTACTACTTGCCTTCTGCTAGATGGAGATTTCAAAAATAGTCTGTTGGTTGGGTTCCTGTCATCTGCTTTGGGGCAAACCACCCAACCACTTCATTACAGTAAACCTTTAGAAGCATTTTCCCAACTCATGTATCCCGGTTAGGAAGTCACATTGCTCACGGAGTTACTTGCACACACCGAATTTGGAGTGTGTCACTTGGATATCTTCATCAATCAGGCTGTTACTGCAGCTAAGCAGCATTCAGCACTCCAGTCATGGCTGGTACTGAGCCAACAAATATTCCAATTAGTTAAAAAAATAAGCATCACCAAGGTAGATCATTGTTTGTGTTCGCTCTTGCTTTTCTCTGCTCAGGGAAATGACCTCCACTTACAAACATTTTCTTTGTGGTAACCTTGCAGTTATCTGCCTTTTTCCGATTAAAAATTCCTGTTATAATATTGAGGGGGCGGGGAGAGCAAAGCCTTGGGCCAGATAGAATAAAATCCATTTCATAGAATGGAAAAAGAAAGCTCCTTATCTTTACCCTGGTGGAACAGCAAAGAGGAATATATTTTTTTTTTTTTTAATCTCTATTTCCACCCCCCCCTCCCCCAGCAGCATATACAATACATGCTTTCAATACAGTCAAGAATTTAGACACTTTCTCTATTTTTCTCTTTCTCTGTTGACTGCATGTTCTTTTTGCTTTTATTGGCAGCACTGTAAATGTATGAAGTGAAAGGATTTTCTGGGTCAAGTCACAGTCTCCTAGTATTTCAGAGAGCAGCATCATATATCTTTCCTTCTAAAATTAGTTAGGTGTCTTTTCCCTTGCTCACCTCTCCTTTGGAGGGCTACTTCAAACTCTTGAATGTAGGACTTAGAAACTGCCTTCTCTTTTCTTAGATATTTTTTTGTACCCTTTTGTTTTTGTGCCAAAACTGTCCTTTAGCTTAAATACCTCTTCTTCTGGTCTGGTCTTTCCTTCTGGTAAGAGTGCTCTGGGAGAGCAGTCCATCCTATTGCCACTCCATTTTACAAGCTAAAAAAGGTTATCTATGTATTCTGGGACAGGCATTTCCATTCCCAATCCACCTTTCTAGCCCTCCTCTAACCATGGTAATTTGTGCCCATTTTTGCCTAGACAAATAACCACAGTCATCCATAGCATTTCACATGCTACCCCAATTAACAAACCCACTCTAACCATTAACTGTCCCTTTGGATAGCTCGGACAGTTCTTCTGTATTTCTAAAGATCTGAGGTTAAGCTGTTCTTTAGAGGATATTGTTACACATCTCCTGACATCCTCCCTAACCGCAGGATGCTCCCTCCACACTGCAAATGCCCATCTTCTAACAACTTTGCCGTATTTCCACCTTGGCCACTAACTACAGTACCGTCTTTATTTTCTATGTATGGCATGGTTTGTATGCATGTCAAAATACATGGTTTTTTCAGATAGAATTTTTTTCCCCGCTATATCTCATTCTTGAGCTTAATCTTTAATTGATCTTCAGTCTGAGCAGATCAAAAGCATTGATTATTACACAGTCTCGGTTAGGTGGTAATTAGCAATGTCCTCATGAACTACAGTACTTTCCCTTACCATGTGTTGAATTTTGTCAGTAAGATAATAGACCGGAATACTGAGGAATATACTAGTCTGTGAGCGTAATGTAATTGGATGGCCTGCCTCAGCAAATGCCTTTCCCTTTGGATCTATGCAGTTTGCATAGTTAAAATAGAGACAGCTAAAATGGGTGTGCTGAAAGGGCATCATCACCTCTCCAGCCTGAGAGGCAAGTTCAGTCGCTGGTCATCACGCCCTCAGAAGGAGCTCAGCTGCGGTATCCACCCGGCAGAAAGCCGTGTCCTCTGCACTCGGCAGAACGGATGTGGCAACGCGGAGCAAGCTCCCGCAAAACCGTGCAGCCGTCCCGGTCTCAGGCCGCAGGGCCCGCCAGAGCCTCTCACTGCTGGCGGGTGGCAGCGGCGAGAAGAGCAGTGTGAGGTGCGACCGGGGGGACGATCTGCTCAGCCTGCTGGCTGATCATGTGATAAATAAAATGGCATTTATACTTGGACTCTGCTACAGGCTGCAGCGGACATTTCTGCAGCATTTGACAGTCTTAATGTAAAACAAACAAAACACAAAAATCCAATGCTGAACTAATTAACCTCCTCCTTGCGCTGTCAAAGCGAAGTTCCAGGGAAGACAGCTGTTGCTGTGGGTCGACAGGCACATAGACAGTTCTTCTGGGCTCACCCATGAGACAGTACAATCTCTTGGGTGATTCTTCCCATGGCAACTTTAGCACACTGCATAAACACGGCTTTGACAGAAGGAAACATATTTGATTATGCTTGATATCTTCACCCAATCCCTGCTACCAAATTGCTGAAAATTTCTTTTTTTGATTTTTGGCACTTTGTGGCTACAACCCCCTAACGCCACCTAGTTTTTTACAAGCCTTAGTACAAAGACTGAAATGCCATTCTTACTTTTTGAAATATTATCGCAGGCTAAAGTACTTCAGCAGTCAATGCGTGCATTTTTATTCTTCAAAACTACTCTTCTTATTAGGCAAAGTTCATGTATTTGTAGGTCAAACATAATTTTAAGAGTTGTGAAGTGCTTCCAGGAAATTATGGATCATCATTCGTGTTTAACTAATTTTTTTCCCCCCAGCTTTTGGTATTACTTGTTTCTTTTTCTGTCTTTCCTTTTCTACTGAGTATGTATGTTTGCATGCAATGAATATGACAAAGCCCTAAAATACTGAGTTACATTAAGCGTTATCATTTATTTATCCAAATACAGGATTGCAAGGATATCCATGAGCTGGCCAGCTCTGCTGATAGCTTCGTGCAGACTTTCTCTCCTGGCTCATACAAGCCACTTAAGTTCTCTAGCATCCATCTGTGAGACGAGCCAGAAAGACACTTTATGATGTGAGAAAAGTAAGACAGTAAGTTATTATTGACAAGATTTTTCCCATATTAATCGCTGTAGTGAGAGAACCGGGACGTCTGTAGCTATACATTAACAGGTATAGCAAAGACTGGAACCTACTGTTGAGATTTCCTGAACTGTATAACTTGACAAGGTATAGGACTCTGATTTTCAGCTGCCTATCATTTTCAAGGATATTAACTCTTTCTTCTGAGGTTTTTTCCATACTTCACCTCTGCTTTTGTTTAAGGAGGGGATTTTCTGTTTTCTATAGGTTTGGGGTTCTTTTTGGGTTTTGTGTTGTTGTGTTTGTTTTTAATTAAATGGTGGGGGGAAGAGTACGGAGAGGGGTAAACAAGCAGACGCATCCAAATGGTGTGAGCTATATTAGAAGAATGTAATCAAAGACACAGGATTAAGGAGTCAGAAATGAGGGAATTAAATACCAGTTGTTGGGACATCCGGAATTTGCAGTTTAATATTTGCACTCAGTTGCACCCTTTGCTTTCAAGATGGCCTGCGTAGAGCCCATAGTGGTATGATGGAGCTACCCAGACATCCAGAGCCCCGAGGTGGCGCTTCAAGAGTCTTCTTTGAAGTGAACAGCTTCAAAATGCACCAGGAGGCTCCTGGTCTTTGAAGCTGTATTTTACTAGAACATAAAATAAGCTGGTTAGAGGTAGCTTTTTTAAGAGGAAAAAATCCTCTGATCTTCTGGACAGGACAGACCTAGTAAGAATACTTTAAATAAACCTCTCTTGCCCATTGCAGTATCTATTACAGGCAGATTATTTCGAGAAAGTTGGAAGGACTTTGTACAATTCTTGTTCATCAAACTGTATGCTAGTCAGGCATCGGTGAGTCTTCTATGGCTCAGGAGAGCGAAGAACACGCCCTGGAATAGTTTGTTTGTATCGCATCTTTACATTCTACATATTTAACATCAAGTTTTGCTAGGACTAGGAGTGACTGCTTGTGTCAAGTAGGTGGAAATCTCCTTTTGAAGGCATACAGCACCCATTTGTATCAACGCAGAGCCATTAGATACCAACTTCACAGTGTCTGCATAATGTATATATTATGCAAAGGGGGCTTCAGGCAAGTGTGATTTTTTTTTAGAAGGAATTCCATCTATTGACAAGAATTAAACATATCTCTGACAAAGCAATTTCTTTTTTAAGAGTATGTTAAAGATGCTCGGTGACTTGAAAGATTACAATGAGTCATCAGGGAGATAATCAGCAGTTAGACAATGGAGTTAGAGTAGGTACTGAATTTATTTATATCATAATATGCAGTTCAGTACATTGATTTATATCTTCTTCACGTTTGAGGGGAGTGTGTGTTCTGGTAAATATTGAGGGGATACTAAACATACGCTTTTTCTCTCCCTGAAATGATTGGACTTACACTGTTGAATCATTTCAATGAAGAAACCACCACAGCGCAGTTGTACATGTATTTTTGGAGCATGATTCCATAGACAGCTGAAGGGTTTCTTTCAAGACTTGCTTTCTAATATGAAATAAATGTCTTTAAACTGAGAGAAGCAGTTAGATGTGAAACCATTTTTTTTGTGCATAACCTTCAGTTTTTATTAAAGCTTTTTTTTTTTTTTTTTGCTGCGTTTACAAGTTAAACCAGCTGTGAAAGGTGCAAGCATATAGTTTGTATTCAGCAAAGATCTGTCATTTTGTGCTTACTGCAAGGCAAATGGCTCTGCCAGTTGGGGCTACAATTTATCAAGCTGGCAGAGTGACAATTTTCATTGCTCTTGAAAATTTATCATGGATAGTCATTTTTGAAGGGTTGACTCTTTTGTTTAAGCAGGCTTTTTATATTTAGACTTATCAAAATGGCAATTATTAATGCCATTAACCCATGAGGCAGAGATTAGTTTTGTCCCCGGAACCTTGAGTATATCTTCTTGACAAAGAGATTTATCTGCTTCTGTGGCTCCCAGAGTTCATAGGTTTAAAGAACAGATGTAATATAACAAAGCACTGTCTCCCTAAAGAACAATGAAAGCCATTTTCATCCCAGCTGTTTTAGCAGGAAAGCAGTGTAAATGGGGGGGGAGAAAAAGGTAAAATATTAAATATTAATGGTCAAAATTATTTTTATGTTCTTTGTTCTGACTTCCTCTCTTGTCCTCAGGGGCTTAAAGACTGACTTGCTTTGAGAGGGTTAGTAACATCTCTATAACCACTGCTCATCAATAAGGCTCGCTCTTTCACATTGTGTTGTAGACAGTAATTCCTCAGTACCAGCAATGAGTGGATTTAGAGTCAGTTCTGTGAAGTATTAAGTGTCTCCCCGGGGACAATGAGCATCCTCAGCTTTCACTGATCTGCATGGAAGGAGAAAGCACTGCCTGTACTGCAGGTTCAGGTCCATAGGAGGCTTCGCTGGTGGAGCAGACCGTCTAAAATCTGGTGTCAAAAGGAGAACTGTCTGATGTGATATAATTTGCTAAAATACTAGTTGTCACTGTATGTATCTATGTTTGCGTCTCCCCATATCAGACAGAAAGGTAAACTCTATCTACGTGAGTTCAAGGCAGCTTGTTCTACAGTAAAAATGAGGTATGTACATATAGATTTCCACCATTATTAGAAAGAAAAATTGAGGTGTCTTAGAGCAGAAATTATCCCATCTCCCCAATTTACTTAAATTTCTGTGTTGTCTTTGCTTTATGAAAAGATTACATTTTAACTTAATAAAGAGTCAATACAAACTTCTACAATACTTTTTCAGTGAAGCAGGTGAGGTGTTTCCTTCCAGCACAGCTACGTGCAACTGCTGGAAGCACGAGGCCTCACAAGGGCCGTCAGGCCTGCAGCACCCAGCTCATGCTTTCTGCCACCACCTCAAAACTATAGGGAGCAATGCATTTCCCCAAATAGTTTTTTCAACATCTGGGTGGTTTTACTAGTTTTACTATCTTTTTTTTTTTTTTTTAAATTCACTTTACAAAACACCCAAACCGCTCTAATTAGGCTGTAAATCAGAGTCCAACACAGAAGAGCTGAATGTGTGTGGAGACCCGTGAGCTGGGCACACCCCAAGATGGCGGTCCCTGCCCAGGCACCCGCACCCTCCAACCGCTGTCCCTGCCATTTTCCAGACTTTTTTCTTTTTTTTTCTTCTTCCCTTCACTGCCTAAAGCATCTTCCATTAAGATTTTTATAATTACCACCACACCTCACTGCCTGAAATCCCCCCCCCCTCCGTTCCGCTTCCTCAGAAACACCCCTACGGGAGAGCCACTTCTGCGCAGCTTCCTGTGAGGGCGGGCGGGCGGCTCCGAGAGCTCCGAGTGTCCATTTTTTTTTTTTAAATTCACTTTACAAAACACCCAAACCGCTCTAATTAGGCTGTAAATCAGAGTCCAACACAGAAGAGCTGAATGTGTGTGGAGACCCGTGAGCTGGGCACACCCCAAGATGGCGGTCCCTGCCCAGGCACCCGCACCCTCCAACCGCTGTCCCTGCCATTTTCCAGACTTTTTTCTTTTTTTTTCTTCTTCCCTTCACTGCCTAAAGCATCTTCCATTAAGATTTTTATAATTACCACCACACCTCACTGCCTGAAATCCCCCCCCCCTCCGTTCCGCTTCCTCAGAAACACCCCTACGGGAGAGCCACTTCTGCGCAGCTTCCTGTGAGGGCGGGCGGGCGGCTCCGAGAGCTCCGAGTGTCCAACGACGGGGACAAACCCCCGCCCGCGGCCGGGGGGAAGCGGCCGCCGCCTCGGGGGTTTCCAAAACGGGGCGGAAATGGCGTGGCCGGCGCGGGGCGCGGGCGGGAAGCGGCCGGGGGGGGGGGGGGG